>ML685783.1:2746336-2818663 GCA_007922175.1 Pelusios castaneus
GGGGGGTCGGCTCGAATCGGAGCCGGTCCCCCAGCACAGTCCAGGGGTTCGGGTGGCCGCAGAACCTCTGAGGGAGCTTCTGCGGCCACCCGATCCCCCTTGGTTCCGATCCCGGTTAACCGAATGTACGGTTAATTGAGGACCGGATAATCCAGGTTTCACTGTATTTACTGGATTTTCATTCCTGCACATTCAACTCTGGACTTGTAAATAAATGTGACACCTTTTAATAGGGTATTTAGATGTCTAAATGATGTTTTCACATCCATTTGTGTGCACAGTATTTACAGATGCAGAGTTGCATCTGCAGAAATGAAGAACACTTTTAAAAATTAGGGATATAACCTTGTCATTCTTTTTTGAGTGCTGGTCCTATGTGGATTCCAGACATGGGTGCATGTATATGCCAAGCAATGGAGTCAGAACTATTTAGAATAGTGTCTGTTGACCCACCTGCATACCTCACCGTCATTCTCATGGTATGTCCAAGGTCTTATTTGGCTGCGTGGGTCAATACCCCCTTGGTTTCGTCTTACTGATGCATGGCCAAAATCAGAATATTCTCCTCACACTTCAGAACAGCTACCTAGCACGCACGCGCACAAACACACATACACAAAATTATTATTGTGTTAGTTATAGTTGTAGCTGTAGTTAATGTAATAGTTAATGTTAATTCTACGTTCTGCCCTCCCTGGGACTGTCCACCTGTTTTGAGTGGAATTTGCCCAAACAAGTTGGATTCAAGAACTGCGCCACATGCCCACAATTGTTCTCAGTGAGCAATGAGTACCAGTACTACCTCTGTGTTGGTGAGAGCCACATCATTATGTGGTACAGGACACTCTCTTAAAAATTTGAGGTCTCCTCACTTTATTTTTCCATAAGGTCTTTATTTTCTTTGTTTCTGTAGTCAAGAAATGCATTTCTTAAGTTCTTGACAGTCACCTGAATCTCAGAGAACAGCTATTGCATTCTTTAAAGGTATGAAAGGTACTAAAATATTGTGTTGATCGCATTACAGAACTTTGAAAAGCAGATGGGAGGACATGAAAAGAAGGGTCACAGAGCTCTCAGGTTATCAAAAGGATAGTGGAAATGCATCAAACACACAAGAGAGAAAAGTTGGGAAGCTTATTAGTGAATCATCATACTCCTTGGAAGAACAAGACAGATCTTTATGTATAGAGAGCCAAAACAGACAACTGGGGTGTATCCTATACTCAGAAAGCATCCTATACTGAATATTTATGCCTGAGTAGATGTTGCCATTTGTTGCAGTTTTGTGTTGGCATCTTTGTAAACTATGTTTCTACAGCTTTCAGTATCTGTGCAGAAACAAAAAATCTTCAGTACTTTGTGTTTCTCTAGCATTTTTCTTCCAATGATCTCAAAGGACTTTGAAATCATTAATTAATTGAGCCATACTTCAACCCTGAAGTAGGTAAATATCCCAGTTTTAGAAATAATGAAATTAAAGCACAGAGAAGCTAAGTGACTTTCCTCAGGTTTTTAACACAGAGCTGGAGCAATCACATTTGTATGAGAATGTAATAAGTGGGGACTAGATACTGACTGAGATGACAGCAGTTAAAGCTGAGTTCTGTTGACAGATTAAAAATGTTTCAAACACTTTAGACTCTGCTAACTGTGCTGTCAGCACCATTCTAGTTCTGCTTTTTGGTGTATCAGCTCTTCCTCAGAACACTTCTAATGGAGGGCTTACTATGAGTAGGGAACATGCCCTAATTCATTATATTTGGAGTTGAGCCTTTAAATTAGGTCAGTCACTAAAAGTGGTGGTGGTTCTGTAGGGAACTCTAGTCAGCAGCCACGCCCACTGAGAACTTTTCCAGTGTGCCAGCTGGTCTGTATTACTGATGTCTGCCAGGCCATGTTGAGAATGGAATCATTTGCAGGATAAACCACGAAATAGAAGTATCTTGAAAAGCAAAGGAATATGCTTTAGCAAAAAGCAGTTGTTTAGCTAGGCACCTTATTATTACTTTTATTGGAAGCAGAAGCTAAAGCTGTTTTTCTTTCTATAAAAGGGGATTAAATAGGTACAGTCAATTAGAAAAGTGTATATACTTAAGGGTTTCCTTCCTATAGCTCACCTAGAGTTTTAGTTTAGTTTTTCATTATTGCTATATACTCAAAAGTATTGAGGCCTATAAATAGTAACAAAAGACAGCAATGCCGAGAAGACTTTTGGATCCTGGGGTAATTAGCAGAGCCTTTGTATTGGAACAGCCATTTTTTCCTCCACTGAAGAGAGTAAATAGTGAGAAAACTGGAAACCTTCACCTAGGAATCTGCGTCTCCCTCAGTCAGTTCCACAGGCAGCATGTCCCTATTAGCCAGGGATGGCTTGTTCAAGTCTTTGAGGTTGAAAGGCAAAACCTTGGGAGGGAGTGACTTTTAGAGCACAGCAGCTGATCTCTTATTCAGCCTTGATCTACCACATTGTTCATGAGGTAAAGATGAGACTACTTATACAGCCTAGTAGATAGTCCACCTGGCTAGATAACCAAGGTTTACCTGCTTCCACTAAAGCTAAGAGCATTACCTTTGGCTTATATAGCATTATACCTGCCCATATTATTCCTTATTGTGCTCGGGTTTTTTGCCCCTTATTTCTGGAACTCCCTCTGAACCCTGGTATTGCCAAGTAGCCCGTGTCTGTGTCTAATACCCATCACTGGATATTTGAGCACTTTGCTTTGAAATCCTTCCTAACCATTCATTTTGTCCCTGGATTTATTTCTTTTTTCTTTTTTCAGTGTTACACCACCTCAGCCATGACACATGCCTATCCACCTGGTCTGCAGGTCTGTAAAAAGAGACTTCTGACAAGCATATATTGTATCAAGAAAGAGAATCTATGCTGAGGCTTGGATGAAAATGTTTAAACTGACAACAGGAACCACTTTAGGTACTTCGTTGACTGTAACAAGAATAGTGTAGAGATAATTGAAAGAGTGCTTTTCATTTATAAATAGAAATAGCTGTGTTCAAAGGTCCCTTATAAGCAATACTGTTACCAGTCTTGAAAATCAAAGAATTTGTATGTTTAGAATGAACTTCATGGAATTTGGAAGGAAGGATGCAATAACTTATTAAAGATAATCTTACAATGTGCTTTATATACAGAGGCAACACTACAATGAAAACCTTAGAGGCCTGATTCTGATCTTGTTTTATACCACTCTTACTATAAGTCCCGTGGAGTTACTCCTGATTTAAGTGAGAAACAATCTAGGGCCTTTTATTTCACAAGGTATCCAAGTAATTGAATTAAAATAAGAAAAAATGAATTAATAAAATCATGCCAAAGTAGCTGCCCTGGAAGCATCATCTCTGTTTTTTTTCCTTCACAAGATACATTCTTGGATATTCAAGTGCTACATTTCCTATTAATTTTATACTGTGTTAACTACAACACAGCATTATTTTTTTAGGGTTGTCTATATTCATAATGATGACTATCTCTTTTCAGTGCTTTTTCTCTTTTCATTAAAGAGAAAGGCAATCCATATTTAATATAGCTCTATCCATTCAGGGGATTAAAGATCTAAAAATATTGTTACTCCAGAGTAAATGTGTGCAGGTCTATGCTCTTTTGCTTTACTCTGGGAACAGAGATGGATGTAGTTGGGAGGAAATTGGCTAAAGACTTTTGGTCAGCCAGAATATTATCAAAATCATTTTAATTTAAGAGATGCCTCCCCCAGGAGGAGATTTTTTTTTTTCAAGCCAAGTTTGCCTTGCTAAATGAGGCAACCTACATTAAAGTGGGATTAATAAATAATACCCTGTTCTCTCTCAACTTTTTCCAGCAGCTCTGTGCTCCTGGTAAGTGAACTAGGCTTGGAAAAATTCCATCTTATTTTCCAAAAAAGAGTTCTAATGAGTGTTTTTCTTTACTGAATCTAGGTATTCACTGCTGTAAGAGGAATGCTTAGAGGCTCTGTAAATTTATCCCCCATTATGTATTTGTTTGAAAACTTTTAATCTTAATCAGTTTTTCCCTTTATCTACCACACTGGCTGCCATAGGTGATGTTGGAAGGTAAGTCAATGTCAGCTGCAATAAATTTACTGTCCCCATTTCATTGACTAGGAACATTGCTGAAAATTGTCTACAATGGGGGCAACATCTTTAAAGAGTCCTCACTGATCTTCATGATATTCAGAGGAAGAGAGGCTGGGACAAGGACTGTTCTATGCCTGGCACAATGAGGCTTCAGTCCTGATTGGGGCCTCTGAATACTACCATCATAAAATCTTAAATGATCATTTTGTCAAAAAACAAAAGGCAAGAACTTTGATTCTGAGCATCTGGAACAGTTGTCAGAACTCAGCACTTCTCAGGACCTGGCCTTAAAGTATTTGGTCTAAATATAACATTCATTCAACATCAAAAGATCAGATTTTCCCCTAAAGCCCTCCCCACTGTCTCCTTTCATGATCACTGTGGACAATACATTATCATCCCTATCACTCAGGCTAGTAACCTGAGCGTCATCAGCATCTCAAACCTCTCTCCAGATTTTCACATCCAAGCTATGTCTAAATCTTGCCAATTCTTTCTGCATAGCATCTCTAAGATACTGTTTTTTAATCTATCCACATAGCTAGAACATTTGTCTAAGCTCTCTTCATATCTTTTCTTGATTACTGCAATATACTTCTCTCTGGCCATGAAAATGCAATCTTGATCCACACATACCCATTCAAAATGCTACAGAAAAAAACATTTTGTAGCATGTCATTTTTACCATCTCACCCCTTACAGTCAATCCCCACCCTACCAGTCATTTAATTTGTGATCAGACTGTTGATGCGTACCTATAATTGGCCCATGACGCCAGCCTCTAATGCCCATTTGTTAAATTTTCCAACTATCACCTTCATACATTTGTTCCATCCTGCCCCTCAAACTTGGGAGGCGCTCCCAGTAAACATCTGCAGAACTGCGTCATTCTTCTCCTTCATACCCCTCTTCAGAACTCTTCTTTGTCATACCTACAAAAAACTTGACAGCTGATAGGGTACTTTTGTGCAAAGATCACTGCCTATCCAGTAAACCAATATTGTTATGTTGTTCCCTTATATTTAGATTGTAAGGTTCTTCTTTCAGTAGTGTCCATATGGGGGCTCTGCTCTGCTACTGATCAGAGAACTTTTATAGTAGTCTGTTCCACCCATACATGTGCTGCTCCCTTGCCTGCCCCAAGACTAGCAGGAGGGCGCAGGCAGTCCCTCCTCAGTTCGTTCTCAATAGTTCCTGGCTAGAGACTGAGCAAGGACTGTCTGTTCATGGATTGTTAACTGTCTCAGACTTGCTAATTTTAGCTTCTTTTGAAGCTCATTTTTTCTTTCTTTGCTTCCTTTACATTTTATTTTGGCTGTTGCCTAGAAAAGAAAAGAAAAGAACTTTGTCTTCCATCTATCCCCTGTGGGTGTGAAGAGATCCCCTCTGAACAAGGGTATACCCAGTTCCTTGGGCTTCAAAAAGTGCCTCAGTTGCCAGGAATCCCAGAAACTGATGGACCCTTGCAGTGTGTTCGCTGCCTGGGAGAGCACATTCCACAGAAATGTGGCTTGTTTCAGTAACTGAATCCAGCATCCAAGAAAGACAGAGACCTGAGATACAAACTCTCCACTCAGTCAGTGTCATTGGTGCCAATGGCACTAAAGCCATCTAAATCTGGAACCCAGAGGGTACCAAACAAATAAGTCACTCAGACCAAACTGGGCCTGTTTCAGAATCTCATCCTACAGATGAGAACACGGAAGACTGTGTCATCCTGGGGGATTCAGCTGCAGATGCCAAATTTGGTGCCACTCTACTATCATCCATATTAGACTTGACTCCTAAAATCCTAAGCCTCCAATGGTGGGCACTGCTGGACAGTTAGCTGCAGTGGAGCACCCATAGAGATAGTTACAAAGAAAAAGTTACTCCCCTTGTGCAGTAACAATGGTTCTTTGAGATGTGTGTTCTTGTGGGTGCTCCATGACCCCCTCTCCTCTCCTCTGCTTTGGAGCTCTACCAGTTGACTCAGTGGCTGAAAAGAAACTGAGATGGGATCTCCAAGCATGCTGACTGACTTTGTGGCAAGTGGGGAACAACATATGCGCAGGTGGGATAGATTGCTACCAAATTTCTCTGATCAGCAGTGCAGGGACGCAGACACATCCACAGTGGGGCATCCATAGGGACACACCTCTCAAAGAACCATTGTTATTGCACAAGGTGACTAACTTCTTCTCTTGGGGTCAGGGACCATCCTTTTGTTCTGCATTTGTACAGCATCTATCACAGAGGGGTCCTAGTCCATGATTAGGTCTTCCAGGCACTATGGTAATACAAATAATAATAAAAATCCAGTAGTATACTGAAAAAGTATTCATTAAATTTGCAAGAGCAACTGTTGGGATCTACAGAAACTCATACTTGACCTTGTATACATGTATTTGCACAGGCAAATGTTTGCTTTTGTGCCATTACCCATTTTGTGGGCAAGAGTGTCAGTTTACATGCCTGAATGCAGATTGTGCACAGAAACAGGTGTACTCACAAATCCTGTTCATGTTTGTATAGGCCTGTTGGAGGAAGATATGCCCTGCTTATTGCAATGCTGGTTGCTGTTTACTAGCATGGCTAAAAAGGAATCATATTTCACTGTGCCATGTTTTGTTGCTTTTTGTTTAGATCATTATATTTTTGTTAAACATTCTAATAGCTAAAATGATGGAAATAAACTCTTCAGTTAAAACTTAAAATAGCTGTTTTTCACTAGACTGCAAAAAATTCATGTCTTGATGGATTGCCACTTCAAAAATCCTCTTTATGCACAGTACAAAAGAGCCATTGTACAGATCTGAGTTGGCTTATTAAATCTGAACCAATCTGGTTTCAGAGGCTATGTCTACACTTGCTAAAATTAATTCGAATTAGTTAGTTCGAACTAACTAATTCAAACTAATTTTAGTTAGTTCAAATTAGCTTAATTCGAACTAGCATGGCCACACTGGAACGTTAGTTTGAACTAAGCAAGCACTTATTTCCCCATTCATTTCAATGGCCGGTTAGTTTGAACTAAGAAATTAGTTCGAATTAACATGGCCACATTGGTTAATTCGAACTAGTTAGTTCGCATTAACCCCTTAGTTTGAATAGCCTATTCGAACTTCTTAGTTCAAATTAAGGAAGCCCTTAATTCGAGTCAATTTGCCATTGTAGACATAGCCTGAGAGACCATTTTGTGCTGCCCTGTAAAACACAGGAGACTTCTACTTCCTGGGTCAGAAAAGACCAAACAAGTTTGCAGAAGTAATGCATCCTTTATTCATGCCAGTAGTCCCATATAAGTCAGAGAGACTACTTGGAGGAGTAGGGTTGAAGGATCAGAAACAAATTTTGCTTGGTGAAAGGGTGCATTTTTCTTCTGCATTGGCTGTTGGCTGATTTATGCTGCAGTATTACTAGGCTCACAGTAGATGCTGCTTCCTGCTTTCTCATTCACTGATAAGTGATGAGCTATAGACTGAAGAATAAATGAGTTGACATTTCCTAAAGTCTGATGAGTGGAGTGTCTCTATTTCTTAACTGCAGTGTGATGAACATGCACATATCAAAGGCAGAAGCAAGCATAATTTATCACTTAATATCATGGGAGCCAATGGGGTGTCATGTTATCCATAAACTTCCTTTCCTCAGCTAGATCAGCAAGATATAGTTGGTAGATTAAAGAGGTTTCAGTCTGATCATTGAATTAAATAGGCACTAGTGGGCCATGAATTTTTAGAAACATCTTTTTAAACTTTAAAATATTATTAGCAATACAAAAGCAGTTTTTAAATGAATAAAAGTCTTGTTCTTGTAGACAGTATGGGCCCAGTCCTAAATCCTCCTGTGGCAGATTCTGCTCAGAGCAGCTGTCGGAGAGGAAGAGCAAAGATTGCTTTCAAGTTACCTTTGCACATCATTTCTTGGGACTACCAGTGCCAGTTCAGTCCTGGGTATAACTCAGAGCAAGTGCCTGGCTACAATGTCCTGCACAAGTGATCATATCGCAGTCAGGGATACCTGAAGTGCAGCAGTTTTCTGACCCCATCCCTGACATGTTTCCATTGCTAGGAAGTAGAGGAGGTAGGACCAGTTCTGCTGCATTACTCTACATGTGGAAAAGTTTCATAAAGTTGGGTAGGCAGCCTTATCAGAGCCCAGAATCTTCTCTTCTGTTCCCTCAGAAATCACTTAGATCATGATCAGCCCCATATGAGACGTTCTAATGTAAAGTAACCTCCAGACATGTTTTAGCAGTGTAATTTTTCCATGTGGTTTGACTTCATGAGTTCACTCAGCCCTGCTGGTTTTTATGGTTCACCAAAATTTATCTATAATTAGAGACTTTGTTTATCTTGAAACGTTGCAGGTTTTTTACATGTTTCAATTTTGCATCTTTGAAGAAAAGGCCTTTTTTACTTCTGTAGTATATTGAGAACCATCGATTACATAGACATTCTTGGTTTACCAATACAGCAGAGCAGAGGCTTTGAAATTATAAAAATGTTGAACTGCATACTCCTTGGGACGTGGCAAGAATGTCATTTTTGCTGACATGTCAAAATGCAAATTGTTTTGCTTTGTGCTATTGAATATTGTCATTCATTAGCCAATTTTCATTCTGTAGGCCTTCTAATACAGTGTTACGCATTTTGATAAAGTCCAACATAAAAGATATTTGCCAGTTTATTATGGCAGAATTTAAATATATTTTGTTTAAATCAAGTGAAAATGAGAAACTGAACTGATGTGTCTAGAAAGGCTACAAGAGAGGGTAAGTTTACAGCTGAAAATCTTTCTTTAAAATACTATTGCTGATTATAGTCTAATTACTAAAATAATAGTTAGAAAAGTGAATATGTATCTACTATGATCAAACACCGAGATGTTGATTTGTACCAGAAAGCAGATCTAACCTGCATTTGGTTAGATCCACTTTCTGGTACAAATCAACATCTCTGTGTTTGATCATAGTAGATGAGTTGGCCAGATGTGCAGGGGCCTAGGAATCCTTCCCCAAATCCACGTACCTACTGAGAGTATCCATTGGCATTGTACTCAACCAGCTTCCCGTGTGCATAGCAGATCCTCTGACAGCATCCCTACTGCCTGTGTCCCATCCTTACATGCTCTTGGACACAACCAAACAGGGAGCTCAGATGGAAAATGACCTGGCTGCAGCCTGTCACGTTATCCAGTCCCACCGTCTTTGGACAGCAGCACTGCTCTGACTTCTGCTGCTTGAGTAGTGGTTTGGATTTGGCCTCTATGTATGAGTCATTGCTTTAATTTAATCTGTCTTTTTCTTGTTTGCATAGCAGAACCAATACAGCTGTAGCTGTTCAAGCTGGAAACTGTTCAGCATGCCAGCAAAGTTACCAGCTAAGGTCTCTCTTTGTCCATCATAGGCTTGCCTCTATTGCAGTGAAATTATCTAGATCTTTTAGGCTTTGCAGCTGGAGATGCTGGTTTTTAGTACAAGGGTATGCGGCTTCCATAATGGTGGAAAGTATTTACACAATCTTTTGGTTTTGTCCTTCCTGAAAGTCCAAGCTGAAGATCCAGATCATTGCCTCCAAATAAGATTAAAGCAGTTCAAAACAGCCTTAAAGCTGCTTTAACTAGGCATCTGGGGATTTCACCCCAAGGGATGAATCCCTCTCCGGATCAGAGCAGTGTAGCTGGCTCAGCATTTGCCATAAGGTATATGTTGGGGGAAGAAATGGGTAGATTTCAGTACTGAGATTTCAAATTTAGCACCTTGCAAGATAAAGCCCTAATTACACATAGTGCCACTCACATATTCTTTCAATTAAAAATCTCTTCAGTAATAACCAGAATTCCATAGCCATAGGGTACACTAACAAGTGAGGCTGATTGCTTTCTGTATACTGTTGTTAGTTTTTAGACAATCATACAGAGCCATATTGCACAGACATAAATGAACGAATATAGTCTGACATGTAGTTATGTACCTCAGTGGAGTTCTACAGAGATAACTGAAGACAGAAAACGGCTTATAGTACTTAACTTACTATGTTAGCATCAGATTCAAGATGCTTAATTAAATAAAGTAATTGACCACTTGGTTAGTACACAGGATAATTAAAAACAGTTGATATTTAATAACCGCTCCTAGAGAGTAGTTATTCACAGTCTTGCTGGAAGGGCATAACAAGCAGGATACCGCAGGGATCGGTTCTAGGTCCAGTTCTGTTCAATATTATCATCAATGATTTAGATGATGGCATACAGAGTACACTTATAAAGTTTGCCGATGATCCCAACCTGGGGGGGGGGGGGTTGCAAGTGCTTTGGAGGATAGGATCACAATTCAAAATGATTTGGACAAACTGGTGAAATGGTCTGAGATAAATAGAATGAAATTCAATAAAGACAATGCAAAGTACTCCACTTAGGAAAGAACAATCTATTGTACATGTACAAAATGGACAATGACTACCTAGGAAGGAGGACTGTGGAAAGGGATTTTGGTGTCATAGTGGACCACAAGCTAAATATGAGTCAACAGTGTAACACTGTTGCAAAAAAAGCAAACACCATTCTGGGGAGTATTAACAGAAGTATTGTAGGTAAGACACAAGAAGTAATTCTTCTGCTCTACTCTGTGCTGATTAAGCTTCAGCTGGAATACTGTGTCCAGTTCTGGGTGCCTCATTTCAGGAAAGATGTGGACAAATTGGAGAAAGTCCAGAAAAGAGCAACAAGAATGATTAAAGGTCTGGAACACTTGACTTATGAGGGAAGATTGAAAGAGTTGGGTTTGTTCAGTCTAGAAAAGAGGAGATCGAGAGGGGACATGATAAAAGTTTTAAAATACCTAAAAGGTTGTCACGAGGAGGAAGGAGAAAAATGGTTCTCCTTAACCGCCGAAGATAGGACAAGAAGCAATGTGCTTAAATTGTGGCAAGGGAGGTTTAGATTGGGGATTAGAAAAAAATTCCTAACTGTCAGGGTGATTAACCACTGGAATAAGTTGTCTAGACAGGTCGTGGAATCTCCATCATTGGAAGTTTTTAAAAGTAGGTTAGACAAACACCTGTGAGGGATGGGTTAAGAAAGTATTTGGTCCTGCCCTGAGTGCAGGGGAGTGGACTGAATGACCTCTCATGGTTCCTTCTAGCTCCTATGATTCTATGTTAAGGACCTTCACAATAGATGCATTTTAGCTGCACAGTAGATGCATCTCTTGCACACTGGCCATATAAATGTTGTAGAATGGAGGGATTTGTTGTTATAAAACATTGATCTACCTTCCGTAGGGAGAAGGAGCTGTATAATTTGGATTGTCTCCAGCTCAGTAGAAAGGGAATAAATATCTTCAAGACTGGGCTGGCTAAACTAGGAGGGTGTTAAACTAATAAAAAGGGTAAACAGAGGGAAGATAGGAACACTCATTTGGCCCAAAATTAGATGTTGAGAACAAAATTAACCAAGGAACCAAAGTACATGAGGAGAAGAAATTCTTTAATGGACTACACCAGTGCTAAGAGCCTGGATAACAAACTCGATGAATTGGAATCACTCATTTATGAACATAAATTTAACCTAGTTGGCATTACTGAAACCTGATGGGAAGATTTCATGATTGGAATGCTAACATCAATGATTATAACCTAATTAGGAAGGACTGAGTGAGAATAAAGGGAGAGGGGGAGTTGCACTTTGTTAAAAATGGCATTTCTATTTCTGAGTCACTGACAATTCAGAAGAAAATGATCTTGAATGCTTATGAATCAATGTCCTTAAAGGTAAAACACATGATGGAAGTATTAGTTGATGTTCTCTACAGACCGTCAGATTACACTAAGAAACAAGATGGCTATCTTCCTATGTATTTATCTGTAATGTATAGGGGGAAAAGCTGCTTGATCATGAGGGACTTCAGTTTGAGTGAGATGTTTTGGAAGTCTCATGCTGTCAGTACCAAAACATCCTTTGAATTTCTAAATATTTTAGGTGGCAGTTGCCCAACTCCTAAAGTATTGCACCCAGCATGGGGGACTTCTATATTAGACCTCATCTTGACAGAAAAGAAGAACTAATGACAGAATTTAGAATCAGTGGTAGCTTAGGTAGAAATGATCATGCCTTGATCAGATTTATAATGTGAAAATGGAATAGAGTCCAGACCAGTGATATAAATACTTAGTGTCTTAAAAGGGCCATTTCATAAAAATGAAAAAAAAATGAGACAAATCAGCTGGGAGGAAGTAGTCAGAAGAATGTGAATGATAATTGGGAATTGTCTAAGAGCACTTTACAAAAAGCACCAAAAGCCATAATTGAAGAAAAAGGCAGTATTGATTTTAAAAAATTGATCTGGTTTATAGGGGAAAGGGAAGGTAATATAAAACAATATATAACAAATGGAAGAAAGAGAAGTTGATAGTAATAAATGGAAAATAGAAGCTAGGAATTGAAGTAAATTGCCGTGGTAAGGTAAGCAAAGGGTCAAAAGGCAATACCTATGGCCAGCAGAGTACAGGATAATTGGAAGTTTTTAAAGTTTAACAGGAACAAAAGAATCCTAACATAGTAATAGTCAATTATTAGATGGATATGGTAGAATTATAAATAATAATACAGAAAATGCAGAAGAGTTCAATAAATATTTCTAGTTTTTTATTTGGTGGAAAAAGATGACATAGTCATGCCATATGATGGTGATAACTCTTTCCTTTCCACCAGTATCCCAGAAGTATGTTAAACATCAATTACTAAAATTAGACATTTTTAACTCAGCAGGTCTAAAAAACTTTCATCCAAGAGTTTTAAAAGACCTGGCTGAGGAGCTCACTTGGACCATTAATGTAGATCTTCAATAACTGTTGGAACACTGAGGAAGTTCCCAAAGACTGGAAGTAAGCTAATGATCTTCAGCGAGTGGTAGGGGTGCTCCACTCTAGGTGTCTGCAGTGTCAGCGAGCTGAGTCCGGAGATTTATTTGCAGTCCCCGCTCCAGCCCGTGCTCGTGTGGGCTGCTCAGAACATTGGCATCCCAAGGAGTGCGAGCGCAGCTGAGCTCCCTCAGATCTTTCTCAACTGCCAACGGATTGAGTTGGATTTCACAACCACTCCTCCCTTTCCTGTTAAATTAACAGTAGTTAGATTAAATAGAGTTAAATTAAGTTATTCAGTATTTAGGAGTTAGCAGGTAGTAAAACTAATTTTAAAAAAAAAGAGAGAGACAGGAGAGAGAAACTTGGGGAGACTGTGGAACAATGCCGGGCTCAGCCGGCTTCAAACAGTGCGCCCAATGTCGGGACACGATGCCGTAATCGGATACACACTCGCAGTGTGTCCGGTGTTTGGGAGAAGAACTTGTGTCAGCAAAATGCCCTCACTGCCAAAAGCTAAAATCGAAGGCAAGAAGGGACAGGGAGCTATGACTAAAAATGCTCCTGATGGAAAAGTCATTAAGACCAGCCTCTGATCCTGGTCATGACTCACTCGGACCATTAATGTAAATCTTCATTAACTGTTGGAACACTGAGGAAGTTCCCAAAGACTGGAAGTAAGCTAATGTGCCAGTATTTCAAAGGAGCAAACAGGGATGATCCAAGTAATTTTAGGCTATCCGTCTGACATTGATCCCTGGCAAGAAATGGATCAGCTGATACAGGACTCAGTTAATAAAAATAATAATAATAATAATAATAATAATTAATAAAGGAAGGTAATATAATTAATACCAATCAGCAAGGGTTTATAGAAGGTTGATCCTAGCAAACTAACTTGTTTTTTGTTTTGTTTTTGGTAATTCACTGTGAGAAATTTGATGTGGTACGGTACAAAATTAGAATGATAAATTAACACTGTATGCATAAAATGGATTTAAAACTGGCTAGCTGATAGATCTCAAAATGTAATTTTAAGTGGAGAATCATTATTGCGCGACTGCATTTCTAGTGAGGTTTTGCAAGAGGGGGATCAGTTCCTGCCCCTATGCTATTTAAAATTTTTATCAATGACATAAAACATAAAATCATCATTAATAAAGTTTGTAGATGACACAAAAATTGGAGAAGTGATAAATAATGAAAAGGACAGGTCACTGATACAAAGCAATCTGGATTGCTCTGTAAACTGGGTGCAAGCAAACAATGCTTTTTAATAAGGCTAGATGTATACATCTACGAACAGCAGGGCCAGCCTGACCATATAGGTGAGCTAGGTAGTTCCTAGGGCACCAGATTTTAAAGGGTGCCAAATTAGATGGAAGTGAATTTTTTTTCTCTATTTAAAAAAACATATTACTATGTTATCTCTTATAAACAGAAGTATCACCCTCTGACAGGGTCATTGTTCTAGGGTACCCTTAGGCCAGCCCTGAGGAACAGAGTACATGGATTTTTCATCATTGGCAACTTTTAAATCAAGATTTTTCTAAACGCTGTAGCTCAAACAGGAATTAATTCAGGGAAGTTCTATGACTTGTGTTATACAGGAAATCATACTAGATTATCACAGTGGTCCCTTCTGGCCCTGGAATCTAGTGTAGTTTATAGAGGGTAATGTCCAATAACTTGCATTGACTGTGACAAACTAACACACACAGCTGTTGAGAATAAAACCTACATGATGCATGCAAATCTAAATACAAGTTTGTAATATTATTACCATTCTAATGTAAAATTATAATCTCAGACTCCGAAAGGTTGCAACAGTTGCTCTGTGTTAATTACCAATTATGCCAGTTAGCCAAAATAGCATATATATGGCTCAATGCTTTGTAAAATATGTGGCTGAAGGCAAAGGAGTAAACAACTAGGGAATGTCTACATAGCCAATTGCAGGCCACAGCAGCAAGCCTCTGAGTCTGGGTCAACAGACTTGAGCTCAGAGAGTTTCTAAAAATGGCTGCCTATGAAGATCGTTTAAGTTGTGGCTTGGGCTGGAACTTGAGTGCTGAAGCCCATCCTTGTCCTTAGGCCTCAAAACTCAAGCTGCAATGTCCTCACAGCTATTTATAGTCCTGAAGCACAAGTCTGAGTTTGTCTACCCCAGTGGCTTGCTGTTTCTGGCTGTGTAGAAGTACCTTTAGTATGCAAAGAGCAATGGAATATCCACCGGCACATAACTTACTACTATTAAAATGTCTTTTAAAATTATAGTTGACAATTCAGAGAATTCTTAGTAAGTTGTTCTGAAAAACAGAATTTTTCTTTCATGAGATCAAAAAATAATGGGACATAATTATTTATAGGGATTTATTTATACCTATGATTCCATTGCTGCACATAGCACTGTATACACAGCCCATACTTGGGTAAAACTTAAATGGCTTCTGTAAGAACTAAAGCATGAGGCCCATATAGAGGTCTTGCCAGAGAAGTTTACTATTTAAGGACACCATCCTGTAGTCGGATCTGCACAAGCAGCTTTTACTTTGAAGACAAAGGTGCTTTGTGCAAAGGTCTGCTAGTGTCGCTCCAATTATAGGATTCAGGTCTTAGAGCAAAATTCCTCCAGTCTTACCAGTGTTATCTACTTTTATCCTTCATATCACCTTGGTACTTACTGTTGATTTTACACCATAGTAACTGAGAGCAGAATTTGCCCCCAAATTAGGTAGATTACTCAACAGACTATGGCTGGGAAGGCTGTTAAGGAATGTGAAAGAAGCAGCAGTGGATGGTGGGAAGGTAGTATAGCTGATTGAATAAGCTGTTTTGTTTCATGTCGGTCTCGTTTGTCACTCTTCAGTTTCTTCCCTCTTTCCCCCCAAAATGCAGGAGGACATTACAGAGTGCCAGGGCAGATAAACTAGTATAAATCTGAAGGGTTCTATTACTGCCTTGTCCATTTACAGGTGGAATGTAGTAGATGTTCTTTTACAGAACATGATAAATAGGTGGCACATAAACAGTATTTGTGGATTTTAGTGTGTTTGTTTATAGCCTCGACTCTTTTTGTTTTACAGAGAGCAATACTGGCAGTCCCCAATTGTAAATGCACAAAAGTGTTTGAAGAAACATTGCCGGGATACAGCTGCAGAACTCTTCGTGCCTTAGTTTCTTATTCATCAGTGGCTGATAAATATCATATTTGAGTATTGCATACTCTCACTGTACATCCTTAGTAAGTGTGTGTGTGTTTGTTTTGTGTATGTGCATGTGCACGTTTAAGGTTATTTACATATACACACATGTATGAGCATTGCTGTATTAGGATAAGGTAGAGAATTAATTAGCAACCCTGATTTAGAAGTAGAAATTTAAAAAAACCAGAGCCTCAGCTGATGTAAATTGGCATAGCTCCATTAACATCAGTGGAGATGTACCAATTTATACCAGCTGAAGATCTAGCCAAAAATGTATAGGTATCTTTATCTACTTTCTACTCTAAACATTTTTTATTTATCTCCTATTCATCATCTACTCACTTCAATTCTCCTTAAAAAATCAGCTTTTCATAAGGGGTAGGTGGAATGCCAGTATGCTGTAGTTTCTATTCATTAATCACCAAGTTTTGAAACAAATAGTAGCAGCTCATTCATCTGTATGTTTAACAGAGGATGTCAGTGTAATTAAACTGTTTATATCAAATGTTCTAAATAACTGGATTAGCTAATTAGCATGCTGGCCTTGGGAAAAAATAGTAATTAAAGCTTTAAGTGCCTGCTTTTTTTATGCCATCCTTTACTTTTTGGATTTGGAAAAGGGGTTTCAGCACTTCACAGAGCCTGTCATGGTCATGACTAAAGTAAATCCTTGATTTAGTTCATGTTACTTTGTATCCTTTTGAAGCCCAGCAAAGAGTTCCGTGATATTCTACCTCACATCAGTTCTAGTGTCTCTCAGTGGGATTAGACTCAAACTTCAGTGCAGTTTTGTTTAGAATTGTTTCTCACTGGAAACGAGGTCTAAGTTCATCACTGGTTTTTCATCTTCTGCAACAATATTAAAGCCAGTGAGGTTATCTTGGGGCATAATTCAGCAAGAGTATTCTTTATGTCAGGGCTATTTCTACACTAGAAAAGTTAAGTCTACTTTGTTAAGTCGACTTAATAAGGTCGACTTTAAGTCGACTTAAAGTTGATTTAACTTTTTCTAGTGGAGACATACCCTAAGTCAACCTTATTAAGTCAATTTAACACTTTAAGTTGACTTAATAAGGTCGATTTAGGCACTAATCCCCGTCTTTAAATCGACCTAAAACTAGGTGTTGTTAAGTCGACTTAAGCTTTCCTTAAGTTGACTTAAGGAAGTGCTTAAATCGAAAGCACAGTGTGGATGTGGCTTTGTTTAAGTCGACTTAACTTGCCAGTGTAGACGCACCCAGGAAGTGTAGGTTAGTGGAGTAGTCTCGAGCAATCCAAAGACTCTGGGGTGCCTGTGGGATTTAGGAGTGTTTTAGCTGTGGAGATAGTGGAGAGAAGAGTCTGCCATGGTTCATGGTCCTGGTTTTCAGTGTTTTCTAAACCTGGTATGCACAAAACTCTGTAAGCACTGAAACAACATTCCAGATATATTAACACTAGCATCCACATATGGTATGTAGCCACAGATGCCTTTTGGACAAATGGCTTCAGTGTATGAAAAGACATGTGGAAGCTACTACTGCACCTAAAATATGCACACTAACAATTGATAGTCTTTTTCTAGAATTAAGAACCTTGTTTTGGCAATTAGTTATTGTGTGTGGGAATAGATTTACCCTGCATGTGAGGGCATGAAAAAGTAAATTGTAACAATAAAGGAAAGTACGTAATTTGTTTCATTAGGATTCATCTAATCTAATGCCAGGTGAATTGCTGCTTTTCCCTCCTCTCCCCTCTCCCCCATTCCTTTCGAAGTAGAATGGAGAAAATGGTGCTTAGGCTTCTGTGGAGCTCATAAGCCAGCAGTGTGATCCTATGTACCTTCACATACACAAAAAGCTCCTATTTACATAGAGTAAGCACATGCTCCCTCTTCCTCATTGTGTGTCAAATCTTCAAATCCCTTCATAAAATATTTCTTCAGTAAAATTTAACAATGTTAATCAAGCAAGGAAAGTAATACGTTTCTTTGAACCCTAACCCTAAGCAGCTTTCGAGTCTTGATAATCTTCTGGTTATCAGGTTCTTTGTATCTGTGCTGCACTTTGTGTTGTATTTTAAATGAAAGCTCCTAAGGAGCAGGACGGTCTGCCTTGGTATTGTACAGAGTTGGGTATGTTCCATGAATAACTATTAATATCAGTCGGCAACAAAATAAATTGCATAAATGGAGCTATTGAAATGCAAACATACAATGCCAGAAGTATGCAAAGTGCTTTATAGAGAAATAAGAAAACTCTGTACTTACTCCAAAGGGTTCCAATCTAAATACACAACGCAAAAACAACAGATGAGGGATGCAAAAGAAAGCAGATAATGCAGCCGTGAGGTTTAACATGTGTTCCACATTTTAGGGGGTAATAGTGGATAGAAACCATTTATCTGCAGGAGGGATTGGAAGGACTGCGTATGGGAGGGAGAGGCAGCATATTAAGTCAGAGAGGCAGTTCCTGCTGTAGGGAGCTGTGTGGAAGGTGGAGCAGAAATTAGTGGGAACATAACCTCAATAGTGGAGAGGTTTGATTTAGGGTAAGGGGGATGAAGAGGTAGAGCAAAAATCAGCAAGAGCAAAGGTTGTGCAGGATATTCTAGGGAAGGACAAGGAGCTCTCAATAGATTTAGTGGGTAAGAAGGAAACATAGGGAACATGTGGGAATTGCCAGAGAAAGGGTTGTTGATAGGGAAAGGTGGTATGGCCGGGGCATCAATGCACCCTAGTTGCTGCAATATTCATAGGGGATATTAGCAGTTGGTGTAGATTAAAGCAGTTTTAAGATTATTTTAACCTACGCCAGGGACTGGAGCAGTACTTGGATGGCCCATCAAGGCTCTCCACTCCTCAGCTACACCATGAACTTGACAACTGCTGAAGACATGGTCAGTAAAGTCTTACGACTCTGTCTCAGCGCTCCTTTCGCTTGTACTTCTTGTTCATGTGCTGCCTATTTTAGATAACCACTTGCCTACTGTATTCTAAATGAGCAGTGGGGGAGGTGTGACGGGATATCATTAATGTTAGTTTATAGAAGAGCAGTGTTCTCATCTACCCGTCACAATGCGTATGGTACATTGTAAATTCAGATGACAGGGTAGATGGATATCATTATATGCTGAAGCATGTGTTAGCTGCAAATTTACAGTCATGAATTTCTTTGTGTACATTCTGCATAAAATCTGCCTTGTGGCTAGAAAGATGGCAAATGACCATTTCTCAACACAAGCCTTATTTATGAGCTGCTGTGTAAAACCCAGTCTTCTACAATTACTTAACATGAGGAGAAAAACCAACTACTGCAGCTTGTTTATTTCTTTGCTATTTATGTGAAAATTCCTACAGGGAATTCCACCTCAGACCTTGAACAGCTTTCAGCCTGACCATTCCCTTGTGCATTGCTGAAGACTATGGGAGTCAGGCCAGGCAGTGACAGGCTAAGCAGCAGCAGCTTTGTGCTTCACTGACAAGTATCTACATTTACATTAACTGCAATTGGCACCTTTAACTACCTATCCAGGAACTAAAATAAAACAATTATCACTATTGAATTAATGATTACATCTAGTCTGGTTTCTATGGTAACATGAGTGACAATTTAGAATGTAACTGTAAGAACGTAGAGTGTGATTATTTCTATTTAGCTGTTGCATTCATATTGGGAGCAGCAATTCAGCAACAAAACACTGTGCAAATCATAACATGTGGTGCATATAGCTGACAAAAGAAAGATTAAAGCCAGACATATGCTCTCCTGGGAACAAAACCACTCACCATGAATTCAGGATGGAGTATTAGCTTCAATTTGAAATGGGAAGATTTGTCACATTTCATTGTTTTTAAAAAACTTAATGTTTTAAATGCAAACAATATTTTTAATTGGTGGGTTTTAAAAAAGGGTGGGAGAACCAGTAAGTGAATTTAAAGTCCAGTTGTTTAACATGTAAAAACATAAGAATAGTTATATTGAGTCAGACCAGGGGTCCATCTAGTTCAATACCCTCTCTTCCGAGAGTGCCCAGTGCCAGATGGTTCAGAAGGCATGAACAGAACAAAGTAATTATCATACACTACCAGCTTCTGGTGGTTGGAGGCTTAGGACATCCAGAGCATGGAGTTGCATCCCTAACCATCTTGGCTAATAGCCATTGGTGGACCTATCTCCATGAACTTACGAATATTTTTTAACTCAGTTATACTTTTGTCCTTCACAACATCCCCTTCGCAATCAGTTGACAGCGTTATATGAAGTAGTATTTCCTTGTGTTTGTTTTCAACCTGCTGCCTATTCATTTCATTGGGGGTGCCCTTGTTTTTGCATCACATGAAAAAGTAAATAACACTTTCTTATTCATTTTGTCCACATCATTCATAATTTTATAGACCTCTGTAATATTCCTTCTTAGTTGTCTCTTTTCCAAGCTGAACAGTCTCAGTCTTTTTAATCTCTCCTCACAGAGAAGCTATTCTATCTACCTAATAATTTTTATTACTCTTCTGTATCTTTTCCAATTCTAATATATCTTTTTGTGGTGAATCAACCAGAATTCCATCAAGTATTCAAGGTACAGGCATACTATGGATTTATAAAGTGATGTTTTCTATCTTATTATCTATGGTTCCTAACATTGTTAGCTTTTTTGACTGCTGCTGCTACATATTGAGTGGATGTTTTCAGATAACTCTGCACAATGTCTTGAAGATCTCTTTCTTGAGTGCTAACAGCTAATTTAGACCCCATCATTTTGTATGTATAGTTGGGATTATGTTTTCCAATGTGCAGTATTTTGCATTTCTCAACATTAAATTTCATTTGCCATTTTGTTGTTCAGTCACCTAATTTTGTGAGATCTCTTCATAACTCTTTGCAGTCTGCTTTGGACTTAACTATATTGAGTAGTTTTGTATCATCTGCAAATTTTGCCATTTCACTGTTTACCTCTTTTTCCAGATCATTTATGAATATGTTGAACTGTCCTGGTCCCAGTACAAAGGGACACCACTATTCACCTCCCTCCATTTTGAAAGTTGGCCATTTATTCCTACCCTTCTTTGTTTCCTATTTTTTAACCAGTAACTGATCGAAGAGAAGACCTTCCTTCTTATCCCACAATCACTTACTTTACTTAAGAGTCTTTCATGAGGGATCTTGTCAAAGGCTTTTTGAAAATCTTAAGTACACTATTTCTACTGGATTACCATTGTCCACCTGTTCATTGACCTTCTCAAAGAATTCTAGTACATAGGTGAGGCATGATTTCCCTTTATAAAACCATGTTGACTTTTTACCAACAAATCATATTCATCTACGTGTCTGAGAATTCTGTTCTTTACTATAGTTTAAATCAATTTTCCTGTTACGGAAGTTAGGTTTACTAGCCTGTAATGCTGGGAACACCTCTGGAGCCTTTTTTAAAAATTGGCATCATATTACCGTCTTCCAGTCATCTGGTACAGAAGTTGATTTAAATGATGACTTATGTACCACAGTTAGTAGTTCTGCAATTTCATGTTTATGTTCATTCAGAACTCTTGGGTGGACACCATCTGGTCCTTTTGACTTATCACTATTTAATTTATCAATTTTTTCATTATTACTGTTTAATTTATCAATTTGTTATTTTATAGAAATGTAACAGGGTATGATGCAAATTACTCAGAATTGTATACCTCATAGAGAAGTTTATAGATTGGCTTAAAATTTTATTTAAAGTTTTTTTCTATTTAATTTTATAGGAGTTTACTATAAAGAAAGTGGAGGTGCCCTGTATTGGGGGGTCAAGTGACAGTGTAGTCCAGCTTCTCCTTCGAGGAGAACATAAGAACATAAGAAAGGCCGTACTGGGTCAGACCAGAGGTCCATCCAGCCCAGTATCTGTCTACCGACAGTGGCCAGTGCCAGGTGCCCCAGAGGGAGTGAACCTAACAGGCAATGATCAAGTGATCACTCTCCTGCCATCCGTCTCCATCCTCGGGCGTGGAAAAAACTAAAAGCCATGACGGGTCCAACCATACTCACTCTGGCCATAAAAACAGAGAGATCCAACAGCCAGTCTCAAAGGACCCCAAACAGTCAGAAATGGCCTCTCCACTGGCACCGGCTCCCTCCTCGGCACCGATACCTCCCTCGGCACTGATACCAGCCACGGCTCCGGGGACAACCCAGCTGTTGCCACCAAAACCATCCGCACCGTCTCTCACATCAGCACCAACAGCTGACCCGGTGCTGATCGACACGTACTGAGTCAAGGCCGGCACTGAGATCGACCTCACCGGCACCATGTCATTCTTCGTACCTCATGGCACCGAGAAAACACGCCAGGAAAACTAAGCACCATGTTATGGAGGATGAAATTCATAATTCTAGGTCACAGTTCTCCGATGAGGCCAGTTCACCAGAACCACAGTCACCTGCAAACTCACCATCACCTATTCCGTTCTCTAGCGATGATGAAGCAGAGGAACAAGGTATGACATTTTCTCCCCAACGACCATCTCCAGCTTCAAGGCGTCATAGGGCATATCCATACACGTATCCACCATTCCCATGGTTTGCCCCTCATTGGTTTGGTTCCCCAACAGCTCACTCATCAAAGTGGCCTCGCTTGAAATCTTGGTCCCAATATTCCACCCACTCTTCAAAACTACCCACTTCAAACAAACTTCAATCTCAGCACAAGGACAATAATGCCGCCCAACTCCACACAGACGAACCAGAGCAGGTTGAGGATGGGCAGGGGGACAGATCCCCACCACACAACTCTTCATCATCCCCAGATGAGGCAATTATGCCCTCCCCACCATCGACATCAGGCGATTTTAAACAGTTTCAAGACCTGTTCAAACGTGTGGCCAAATCCCAGGAAATAACTATGCAGAACGTGAAAGAATCCCAACATAGACTCCTGCGAATACTCCAAACCAGCTCTTCCACCAGAATTGCTCTTCCTATGGACACTGCTCTCACTGATTCTGCCAATGACATCTAGCAAACTCCAGCCACCATTGCCCCTACTTGTAGAAGAGCGGACAAAAAATACTACGTCTTGAGTAAGGGATCAGAACATCTATTTAGCCACCCACCACCCAACTCATTAGTTGTAGAAGCAGCCAACTGCAGACACAAGCAGCTTTATAACAGGTCAAACCCCACATGACAAAGAAGATAAAAAGATGAACCTTCTGTGCAGGAAGATCTATACATCATCCACCTTGCAGTTAAGGGTCGCAAATTACTCGGCATTATTAGCAAATTACGACTATGATAATTATCTAAAACTCGCAGGTTTTATTGAATTTATTCCGGGCAATAGGAAACAACAGTTCCACGCTATCATAAAGGAAGGCCAGTTGATCTCCAGAACAGCTTTGCAAGCAGCCTTGGATGTCACAGATACCACAGCCCGCTCCATTGCTACGGGTATCATAAAACGCAGATCCTCCTGGCTTCACTCTGCTGACCTCCCCAAGCAATTACAGGCGACAATATAGGACCTTCCTTTTGATAAAAAGAAACTCTTCTCAGAGAAAACAGATGAAATTATGCATTCCTCCAAGGACTCGAGAGCAACACTGCGTAACTTTGGTATTTAAACACTCACCACCAGATGCAGACTTTTCCGTTATCAGCCTTACAATTCCAGGTATTCATTCCAATACCAACCAAGACCCCAATTCAGGTGACAGGACCATCCAACATGCCTAAGAGGCCGAACCCAAAGACTTAGACAACAATCCGGTCAGACACCAACAACCCAACAACCACCCTCCAAACAACAATTTTGAGGTGCCAGTCGGGACCACCGAAACAACCATACGGTTCCTGAGTCATAACCGCTACCCTTATTTTCTGAGAGATTATTCTGATTTTTTAATTCCTGGGCCACCATAACATCAGACAAGTGGGTCCTCGACACAATTAGAATGGGATGCACCATTCCCTTCATTTCTAAGCCACCTTCCCACTACCTTTCCCTGTCCCTCTTCAGGGACAATCCTCACGAGCAATTACAACAGGAGGTCTCTCACCTCCTAGTCTTGGGGGCAATAGAAAATGTCCTACCAAATACCAGGGCAAAGGCTTGTATTCGCCTTTCTTTCTCACTGAGAAAAAATCTGGTGGGTGGTGACCTATTCTCGATCTCAGGCAGCTAAACAAATGTATAAAATTGCAAAAGTTTAGAATGATCTCCTTATCTACTATCATCCTGACTCTGGAATGTAATGATTGGTTCGCGGTCCTCGACCTTCAAGATGCCTATTTTCACATCCCCATCCACCTAGCCCATAAGAACATAAGAACATAAGAACATAAGAAAGGCCGTACTGGGTCAGACCAGAGGTCCATCTAGCCCAGTATCTGTCTACCGACAGTGGCCAGTGCCCAGGTGCCCCAGAGGGAGTGAACCTAACAGGCAATGATCAAGTGATCACTCTCCTGCCATCCGTCTCCATCCTCTGATAAACAGAGGCTAGGGACACCATTCTTAACCCCTTTCTGGCTAATAGCCATTTATGGACTTAGCCACCATGAACTTATCCAGTTCCCTTTTAAATATTGTTATAGTCCCAGCCTTCACAACCTCCTCAGGTAAGGAGTCCCACAGAAAATACTTTAGATTCATCGCAAACAACAACCATTATCAATACACAGTCTTACCTTTTGGTCTCTCCACAGCTCCTTGAGTCTTCACAAAGACACTAGTTGTGGTCGCAGCCCATCTATGAAAAAAAGGGATAAACTTTCTCCCTTATCTAGACAACTGCCTAGTGAAGGCCCGCTCACTCCAAGAGACACGCAAAGCCGTCAAACTGGCCTTGTCACTTTTCCAATCTCTCGAACTTCTAGTAAACTTCAAAAAATCCAGATTACCCCCATCACAGATAATCAAATTCATCAGGGCCCGATTGGACTCCACAAAAGCAGGAGCCTTTCTTCCAGATCAAAGAGTCAAGGCAATTCTGGACATAACCAATGCAGTAATAAACACACCCACAGTTACAGTTCATGGGCACATGGCCGTGACTACCACTGTAGTGGCAAACACCAGACTGCATATGCGACCCTTGCAATTCTATATAGCAAAAGTTTACAGACCATCTCACCACTCAATGCACAAAATTATCTCTGGACCAAACATGGTAAAACAATTGCTCAAATGGTGGACAAACACAAAAAACCTAACCATGGGCATACCATTCCAGTCCCAAACTCCATCATTATCTATAACAACAGACGCATCCCTCATAGGGTGGGGAGCTCACTTACAATCCCACACTGTTCAGGGCAGATGGTCCCGATCAGAGACACAGCTCCACATAAATGTGCTAGAGCTCCGTGCAGTACAGTATGCCTATCAGTATTTCAGAGACCTTATTACACACCAACATGTGAAAAACATGATGGACAACATCGCCTGCATGTTTTATATAAATAGACAGTGGAGCGTGTGATCAAGGACATTGCCCAGAGAAGCCATGACCTTATGGCATTGGTGCCTAGAAAACAACGTTTCTATTTCTGCGACATGCCTCCCTGGTATGCACAATACTATAGCAGACTTCCTCAGCAGATCCTTTACACAAGATCATGAATGGGAGATCCACACACAGATATTTCACAAAATTTTCATAAAGTGGGGCTTCCCTACCACAGACCTATTCATCACACGGGAAAGCCACAAGTGCCCAAAATACTGTTCGAGAGCAGGTCTGGGCCAAGACTCTCTAGGAGATGCACTCATACACCCCTGATAATGATAGTGCCAGCATGGCCTAGGCAGCCATGGTTCACATACCTCAGGGACATGATCACAGAGCAACCTATAACTCTTCCCATATGGAAGAACATACTTACCCAACACAGGGGTCTAATGAACCATCCAGACCCCAAGAAACTGCGCCTAGCAGCATGGCTCCTCAGTGGCTCCAACACGAGGAGCTATTGTGCTCCAAAGGAGTGAAACACATCCTACTAAACAGTCATAAACCTTCGACTTGTAGATTGCATTTACAAAAATGGAATAGATTCCACAAATGGTGCAACCAACACAACTCAACCCCTCCCTCAACTTCCATTCCAAGGGTTCTTGACTATCTACTCTCCATAAAATAAACGGGAATTTCTATCAGCTCTATAAAGGTTCACCTTGCCACTATTGCAGCCTTTCATAATGAACGCACACTCTTCTCGCATCCCCTCATAAAAAGGTTCTTAACGGACATACAAAACTTATATCCCAGCGTTTGCCCCCCTACTCTGGTGTGGGATCTCAATCTAGTCCTCCAGTCATTGATTAAACCTCTATTTGAACCACTAGCAACCTGTCCTCTTTTATACATGTCCATGAAGGTGGCATTCCTTGTAGCCATCACATCCACATGCCGAGTAAGCGAAATCGCAGCCTTAATGGCCACACCACCATATACGGTCTTTCATAAGGACAAGATAACACTAAAGCCTCACCCAAAATTCATCTCTAAAATATCATCATCTTTTCACATTAACCAAACTCTACACTTACCT
Source organism: Pelusios castaneus (assembly GCA_007922175.1). NCBI lineage: Eukaryota > Metazoa > Chordata > Testudines > Pelomedusidae > Pelusios > Pelusios castaneus. The sequence continues at coordinate 2,772,998 of ML685783.1, forward strand.
GTATTCATGCCAAAGCCACATTCCACAGCATACGAAGCCACCCTCCACACACTCGACGTACGCCGCACCTTAGCTTTCTATCTAGAAAGCACAAAAGCTTTCAGAAAAACAAATAGACTGTTTGTCTCTACAGCAGACAGATCTAAGGGCAATGTGTGGAGGAACAGAGAAGAGTCGTAAGGAAAGTACTGGGACCAGGAAAGAGGAAACTGGCTTAGGCAGAGCAGAGGTACTCCCCAGGCACAGAGAGAAAAAAATTTGAGAGAAGAAACCCTGGCCAGGAAGAGAGGGAGCAAGTACCTGAAGGGACAGAGTAGGGAAATACCTTAGGGAAAAGAATAGCAGCCTGGGACACTGTCAGCAGTGCACAGCTGATATTCGTAGGGCTCCTAGGCTGGGACTCAGGAGAGCAGGCAGTCCCTGATCTCTTCCCCTTCCTCTCCCCACAGGACATCACTGGAGGAGCCCCCCCCCCCCCCCATGGAGATGGGGTAACTGGTGACATGTTGACCAACTGCGAGAAGGAAAAGTGTGAGACCCATTAGAGAGGAGCCAGCAGTTTGCCTCACTCCCTAAGAGTTCAGAAGAGAATCACTCCTTTGGCCTATCCAAAAATTGCTTCCTAGAGCTTGGTACTACAGGTAGTGCTGAGTGAGCTCAGATCTGCCACAGACTAGGGACTGTGGAATATCCCTTCATGGCCTTTGTCATTTTGTGGAAGCAGAAGAGTTCCAGTGCATTTTGATTCCTTCCATAGTTATAGAGTAAACAAGAAGAATGATTTGACTCTAGCTCTGTCCTAAAACGCCTTGTCCAATTTATTGGCTACTGTTATTATCTAACTACACTAGTTAATATTTAGCTTGGATTTATAAGATTATTTTTTGATGCTAAGTGATTGTCATTGATAATTGTAAGCATAATTTTTAGGCTGTGTAAAGCTTTTTAGTGCTTTTTATTTAAATTTATAAGCTACTTTCAAACCTTATTTCACTGCCTCAGATCACATTATTGGGCTCATCTGCTAAATGTTAGTTGAAGAATTGACCCTGTGAGATATTTTAACATATCTCTACAGTTTGACTTTAACTGCAGTTTTTCTTAAGAGACAAATGATTTTTAATTGGCTGAGGCTTGAATGGCAAACTTATGCAAGGGATACCTTTTTCTACATTTGTTAGAATATCATTGTGAGCATGAAAGAATTACATCCTGCAATAGAAAAATACAAATAGTTTCATTTTAGGCTACTATGTAAACCATTTCATCCAAAGAGTGAAAGTTTCAAATAAGGCAATCCTCACCCTTAAAAGGACTGAACTGAGTTTAGCAGACAAGTTGGGCAACAGACAGATAGTATTGCTATAAAACCTAGATGTACATATGTATTAAACATATTGTAAATCATGTAGAAAAAATATCTTGTAATTAATGGACTAGATGACACACCAAGGAATATTGGGATTATGCACCAATTACAGAGTAATAGGGGAAACTACAGATGCAGAAAGAGCTACAGGAGCATTAGGGAAGACAGCTTTGTTTGTATAAGAAGAGTGATACTTCAAACCTAATCAGTCAGCCCCTCAACTGACTGTTTAAAAGAAAAGCAAGGAGGGGAGAGATGAAGAGAAGCGAGAAGACCAAAATGACTCTTTGCACTGCATATAGGCTTGTGACTTGCTTGGATCTGTTGGCCGCAGCCAATGTTAAAATCTGATTACAAAAACTACCCTAGTTTCATTCTGGTCTGATAAGTCTCAGACTCTGGTCTCTGCTGCAATAATATCCTTTCCACCAAGAGCAAATATTTTGAGGAACCAAGTAGTTGCAGAAGGACTCCATGAAATGGTTTGTGGTGTTCCCAGAATCACACAGTATGATAGTATTTCCATAATCAGTCTATTTTATTTAATTTAGTTTCTACATAATAAATAGAAAATATGTTGAGCTGTTTGTATTTTCAAAATTTGCTGTAATTACAAAACACTGGGTGCATCATGAGCAAGCTTTTTGATACTATTCTCCCAATTAGTTCTATGCTTGACCCACAGAGTTGGCTGCTTGATCTATGAAGTGAAATGAGAAAAGGTGCTTTGGAAGAGAGGGAGGATCATGCAGACGAAGAGTGAAGGATAGATTTAACAACAAGCATCTGTTATGAAACTTGTAAATGCTAACTAAACGAATCAACTAATGAATAATAGAAGTGTATGAATTTACTAGATTGAATACAAAAATAGAGTGCACTATTGAATACCTAGTCCTTGTCAGATATTTCAGTCAGATGGTTTTATACAGAAAATATTGGAGAATCATACTAGTTATTACAATCCAGTGGATTCTAATCAACCTTATAACCATACATCAATAGGGTATTCTCACATTGAGATATGTTATTTGGTATTAAAATGTGGATTGAAAAAGTTAGCTGACCGGAGAGGTGCAAGGATAGGGAGGGGTAATTTCCACAATTACTGTTTGTTATGATGGCAAAATTAATAGTCTGAAATTAATAGTCCTTATAACTGGCAAGTATGAAGTTGCTTTTATATTTTCTGTCAACCTGTCCCTCCTGTTGCCTTTCCGATGCCTGAGATAGCCATCAGCAAATGCCGAGGTGAGGGCAGGCTGCAAAAGGAGAGCAAATTCTCCCAGCACTGCTGGGTGACACTGAAGTCAGACTTCCCAACCAGCCACAAACAATGCTTCTGATTCCCCACACTAGTTATCAAGAAGCTAAAACAAAAATATACTCATCCCGTTTTACAGTATTTCAGTCTCTGGCTCCCAATTGGCCACTGGGTCTATTAAAGAGATAAACAAGTTAAAACTCCATGTCTTTTACCAAAGGGTCAGCCACATCACCAGATTAAAATAAGTTGGGATCTTACCCAAAATAAAATGCTGCCAGCCAGTCCTTTAGTAACTAAAACTAAAGGTTTTACTATAAAAGGAGAAACAACCTACAAGAGAACTATTAAAGGATTAAAGCAATCAGATACATAGAAGTGATTTAAAGGTCCATATATATCTGTTTTCAAATAGAATTGTGGCTTGTATAGTCCCTCTGAAGAACACCCAGTATCTGGATGGGTCTTAGTCCTTTGTTTCACAATTTCATTTTTTAGAAATCCAGTCCAGAGAAATGAAGACTAAATAGTTAACGTACAGAATTTATTCTAATTCTCCCATGAGAGTTAGGAAGGTTATTCCAGGCTGGTGCTGGGCAGGGCCGGACTTAGACAATTGGCGGCCCTAGGCAAATTTATTTTGGGGGGCCGCCCCATGCCCGGCCATGCCGGGCTGCCCTGCCCCGGGCCCCACCACCCCTGCGCCCAGCAGCCCTGCGCCCGGTGGCTCCGGACCCGGCCGTGCCAGGCTGCCCTGCACTGGGCTGCCTTGAGACCAGCTGCACCTGGCTGCCCCGGGCTGCCCTGCACCCTGCAGCCCCGAGCCTGGTGGCCCCGAGACTGGCCTCGCGGGCCTGCCCTTTGCCCAGCGGCCCCGAGCCCGGCCACGCTGGGCTGTCTCTGCGCCACCGTCCCTCCCGCCCAACCCCCTAGGTTGCCCCCCACAGTACTTACCTTGCTGTGGAGTCAGGCCTCAGGGACTGGAGCTGGAGACAGGGTGGAGGCAAAGCCAGCAGCTGTGTATATTTCCTGCCCTGCTCCATCCTAGCTATGTGCCTGGGAGTGGAGCAGAGCAGGAAATTTAAAATGGCTGGTGCGGCTGCCTAGCTTGCCTACCACTAAGGCCAGCCCTGGTGCTGAGATCTTAGTCTTGTAAGCATTATTAATAACCTCAGTTAGAAACAATATAGTGATGCATGGCACCTTGGTAGTAATCCTCAATTTCATGTAGTTATTGCGAGACATCTGTATGTTGCCTCTTGCTCTATAAAATGTGAAGTCCATAGTAGAGCAAGAGGCAACATATAGATGTCTCACGATAACTGTATGTAAGAGCTTACTGCCAAAATACAATCACATTTGTAATGTCCTTGGTCAACAAGAAAATGCAGTTATATTGTGACACTTTATAATGCTTAAATACTCCAAGGCTTTTTTTTTTCCCGTTTCTATATGATAGACAAATGTGTGGCTATTTTTACTGAACACTATTTCATAAAGAAACCTCATTGAATAAATTAAACTGTTCTTGTTTCCCAGAATTGCTCATGATGAGAACTCAGGGAAGTTCTTTAATGATGAAAAATACAGGGGAAAAAGGAAACGGATCCTCTTCAAACTCAGATGTACAGCCAGAAATGGAAATGAAAGAACCACCCAGCTAGAAGCAAAAGCAAAATAAATCGCAGTCCATTCTGGTCTATAAGGTAAAACAGTATATGAATAACAGTTATGGTATTTGGAAATCTTCTGCTTTGCCAGCTCCACCCAAAGAATTCAGACCACTATCATGAATATTCAGGATATATCTTGTATTTGGACTGATATTCCTATTTAATCCCTCTTCTCCCTCTTCCCCCACCCACAACACAAGCTGGCATGAAACCATGCAGAGGGAAGATCTTATATTTTTGGTCTTTAATGCTGAGCAAACACACTATGCATTTACAGTATTTCTCTGATCTAGCTAGGGTTTTATTAATGCAACCCACTCCTGAATCCCTCTTCTTATCTGTAATCATATCTCCTTCTTCCCTTTTGGTTAATACATATAATTAAAGCAAAAGGAAAGATTTGTAAAGTGTGTCTAAGGAGAATTCCAGGAAAATCAGTCAAATTAATTTCTTAAATGATGTGCAAGAAATGGAGGTGGGGAATTAGAAAGTAATGGTACCATTTCTATTTCTATCCATGTGGGTCATGGCTGGATGCAGTATGGATGTAATTCACAAATTGCCATGGTTCGTGACAAGCTGTTTAACCTGGTATAACTAAATTCTATTTGACAAACATGGAGTCCTGGGGCACTTTTAAAGATTAACAAGTTTATTTCTCATATGAGCTTTCATGGGCTTAATCCCACTTTGTCAAATGCATGAGTGGATTGTATTTGTAGGACTGATTGGCATCTCTTTTTTGACAAATTTCTCCACTCTCCCTGCTTGCCCCCTCCTCCTGTGAGCATAGCGGGACAGAAGTGGCAGAGCCACGGTTGGCAGCTGCTCTCTCTCCCTGCCTGCCTTCCTCCCGTGGGCACAGCGGGACCAAAGCCGCACTGTGGGAGGGGGCCAGAGGGAGCAGCCGCTGTGCTGCACCTTCACTCCTGCTGCCTTCACAGGAGGAGGGCAGGGAGAGAGCAGCCCCCGAGTGCAGCTCTGCCGCTTCCAGCTGGTGGCTGTGCTCACAGGAGGGGAGGGGCGAGGGAGCCAGCAGAGAGGGAGGAGCAGCTGCTGGGTGCGGAGCAGCTGCTGGGTGCGGAGCTGCTGCTTTGGCCCCAGTGGCTCCTTTGGCCCATGCTCCCTCCCTCACCTAAAGGAGGCAGGGGAACTGCGTGCGGAGCCGGCCCCAGTGGATCTTAAGGGGGCGTGGTGTGCATGCTGGCTTACACCCTCCCGCGCTCATCCCTGTCATGTGGCCCAGAGCTGCCGAGGGCGCCAAAAGTTCCATCCAGGCTTGCTGGCTGCTCCTCCATGCTGGACCAGCTCCTCTGGTTGGCCCAGTGGTGAAGTGGAAGGCTGAAGCAGTGTCCTCTCAGCCAAAGGCTGCTCTTCCCTGCTAGAAGTGGTGCCCTAGGTGCCAAAGCTCCGCAAGTGTCCTTTTCCAGCCCTACTCCTCTCTTCTGTAGGCTCAGCATTGCTCCCAAGTGCCTTGGAGACAGCCGTAGAGTCGAGGTAAATTGACAAAAATGTCAGCTTCTAAGAAACCAAAGTTATATGTTTGTTCATTACAACCTTTCTAGACTGATACATTTGGTTGTGGATCCACATACCTGTGAGAGCAGGTATTTTCACACATGAAGTCTGTCCTCTGCCCCTCTCGGAGCCGGCTAACAACCGATCACTCAGAGGCATGTGTGCAGCTTAAAGTAACCAAATGTGTACAAAAATGGACATTGGAAAACTCAGCAAGGAAAAGCAAGGGCAAGGATCACACTAAAAAAATTGCATTTGAATTTGATTTTAATAAGAATGTTAGTAAAGTTATTTACTTTAGTGTTTACATACAATGATAGTTGTAATCTTGTAGCGACCTGCTTAAACATTAAAATTTATTAGCGGCACCCAACATTGTAAATTAGCGTGAATTGATGAAGACTCAGCACGCTACTTCTGAAAGGTTGCCTACCCCTGCTGTAAACAGAGGTCCGTATGGTGGATGCAGTTGATGAAATATTAGCTTCTGAATTTTCTTGCCTCTGCAGATTTTAATAACTGTGATCTATAACTAGAACTATACAGGTAAGGCAAAGCCTTGAAGGCAGCATGCTCCCAAACTGATTTATACTTGTCAATTTAGAATCCAGAATATACCCAATTTATGACTTTTCCCTTTTTGGAGAGCTGAAAAATCAAGTATTTATTTACTTGATTTTTTTTGTCTCCTCTACTAGTCCATGTGGCCCAGCTGAAACAGTTTTCCTGTAAAAAACTGAACACTTGATCATAGTATGGTCATGATATGACCATACAAACAACAATAAAATAAATCTTATTCCTTTGATTAATCCATTAATCACAATTCCCTGTAGCTAACTCACCATTTTACCCTGCAGTCTTGAGAAAAGGTATCGTGCCTTGAAGATTTAAAAAGTCAGATCTGTCTGTTGAAGGGTGAGAGTTCAGAGCTGAAAACTCCTGGTGGAAAGTACCTGCCAGTCCCTCCTGTCTTAGAACTATGGAACTATAGCTCAGATAACTCCACTGACTATACCCACAGCAGTATGGCATGGGGAGAGGTTATCTGTAGAGGTTATTATCCAAACTAGTGTTCTCTCATTTCAAAGTTCAAATACATTTTAATCAGGGCATATTTTAAAGTAGAAGGAAACTTTCATAGAAAAGATGGCATACCTCAGCATGTAAGAAAGGCTTGTGTCTTTTTGGTTTGCCACAAAATGTTGCTCAATCCAAAATAGCCTATAATTTGTACATGAAACACAAGGAATTTTTAATCATTGCATTTGAATAGAGAGGTTATTTTTAATAGATTGGCCTTAATCTTCTTGTCTAAGTGATAAAATTAATTGGATAATCCTCCAGGGTATCTCAGTAGAGATCACCTCTTTTTAAGGCCTTTCAATGCTACAAAAATAAATATGGTTAACATAGTGGTTGCCAACTGTATTTAGAACGGTCTTGGTTTTATTGCCTGTGTCAGTGGAAAAAGGCATGTTATAAAGTTAAAGAAACTTGTTTTAGCCTTGGTATCTGTCTAGAGACAGGAAAAATGATGGTAGGAAAAAGGCTGGGCCACAGCCATTTAACCATACTTATTTTTGCAGTGTGTATGGGGCCTAGGGAAAAGTGTTCTTTTTCTTCTGTGCTGTGTTTAGCATGTGAAATGTTGAATTGTATATCTAGCACTTCTAACAGCGAGGTCTATTTTGCTAGGGTGCCTGGCCTACACAGCATGGTCTGTTAAACTGAGGAATAGACTTCCCAAGAAAAATGACTGACATGATTGTCAACAGGCTAATTATTCCTCCAAAGCTGATTGCTCAATCCATTTAAAATCATGCTGTAGAATATACTGAAAGGAACAGTGCTGCATTAATAGGAATATCAGTAAATTGACCTAAAGACTTTTAATGTCTATTAGACTACAATATAACTGTTACAATGCCTTCATCAACTATGCTGAGATGTTGACATTTAACCACCCTCATTCATTAAAGTAATGATAGAAGTTTAGTGACCTTTTATAGCTCCCGAGTGATTACTGCAAGGGACTGTGGTTATTCTGTCCACAGGGCTAACTAAAGCTTATTTTCCATAGGAGTATGTATCAGAACTAATAGTTATGTTTACCACAACTCCTCCTCATCCACAGACTTCTGCATAATTTTTTAAGCTTTAGTCTTGTCCTATTTTAGCATCCACTGGTAGGACAACTTCCAGAATGTGTCCTAACATCATAGAGCTGTGTAAAGTTGTTTTGCTGATTTCTTCTTGGTTCAATAGCACCAAGAAGCATGCTAGGAGTATCTGACCTCTTCTCTGTTACCAGACCAAAATGATGTTATGATGGAGCTAGGTTGAGAGTATATATCAGATTTTTAAGGTAAAGTATAGTATAAGAAAGTTTCAGTTATCCCCAAACCAAGTATTTTGCCCCTGGAAAGTCAGCATTAAGGTTAAACTTAAAAGAAAATCCAAACATGTTAATCTATAGAAAGGCATTTAGGGTTAATCTATAGGAATGCATTTAGGGCATCCAAGCAACTTTTTCTCTAGTGATGCCCTGAAATAACCAAATGATCAAGACATTCTTGTGTAGGGGTGGTCCATTATTATTTGTCAAGGTCCAAACGTTGGTCAAAGTAGTCAAGGTCCAACCTCCAGAGAAAATAATAATAAAAAATAATGATAATAAGTAAATAAAAAGATTCTGTGGTCTATTCAAAAGCATCTGATGGTCTGGATTTGGCCCATGGACCACCTATTGACTACTTGTGTTCTAGTGTTTGTGGTCCCAGATTAAAGGAAAATGAGTTTTAAAAACGCAGTAGATTTCTCCCTCTCTCCCATTGTGTCAATACACCACAGAGTTAAGGTTGCTTTCATGCCCTAACTGTGCATTTCCGTGGGCGGGGGCCGGGGGGGTGGACAGACACAAAATTTATCCACTTCCTTTGGTTAGTTTTTATTAGGAACTCTAGTAACAATGACAGAACATATGACTAATCACAAACTTGAATCTAAGGTTTCTCAACAGGCTTGACTTTCCCTGAAGGATATCCTCGTTTCAAGCCCCTGGTTCCCATAGCAAAGGCACATTATCCTCTCTAATACTTCACTTAAAATTAGCAAGGACTACCTGCCACTCTAACTTAGCAGTAATTACCCTGCATCTTTACACATATTCAAGCAAAAAAATTCCCTGTGTCCTATAAAATATCATCAAGTCTCCATACTATTACAATGGGTGTGAGGGACAGTTCTAAGTTAAAGGTCTCTGTGAAGCTGCATGCAACAAATTTAAAATCTATAGCTTAAAACTGCAATTTGAAATCACTGCTATTTATTTATTTATTTATTTAGATAAAAATGTACCAAGTAGTTGCCTTCATGAATAACATACTCTGGTCTGGTTGCCTGGAAAACTTCAAATTTGAACAGTAAAGCTTTCATCCTAGGAACAACAGTGATTTAAAAAGCTTACTGTTCAGCATTTACACCTGCAGTGTACAGCCATAACATCTGGTACACAGCTGCACAAATAAACTTAAGTTCTTTGGCTTAAACTGCTACTCTCAGTTCACTCTCAGAAAAAAGGAATGAGATAGGGGACAGGTGAAGGAATTTTTTATACATATTTCTTTGCTATTTGTCGCAGAGCGGTTGTAGTTGTGTTTTTGTATGGCAGAGGTAGCTGATACATTATAATGGTCTGGTCAAGAATTTTTTTTTATGTGGCTATCTAAAAGCTTATTATCCATTTTGCATCCTCCTCTATAATTTAAAACAAATAAATACAGTACATGGAACCATGCAATATGCGAAAAAGGAAATATAGTGCAACAGCCCTACTTCCAAAGATAGGCCCAATGGGTCTGCATTTGATCTATACTACTGAAATCTGGGCTTCAAAACAGTCTCCAAGCGCTGTGTTTCAGCTGAAGTTCTAATTCTGTATGATGCTGGTTTACTGCTACTGTAGTGTCACAGGAGAATTCTATCCTTCTTTAACTAGTAAGTGCAGTGAGGTCAGGCCTGAAACTAAGAGCTAATCTTTCAGAAGTGAAACCTGCTATCAAATCATTCTTAATCCAGGCTTGGGTAGATGAGTGTAGGTCTGTCTGTATCTCTCGGTAAATTTTTTTCCTCACCCCTAGCATGTCATCTTTTGGCTATCAAGTACCTAGGGGAAATAGTGGTAAGGGTACCTGCTTGGTAGGATGAATGCTCCCATTTAAATGGATGTTAAAGAAACAAAAGTTCATGAAACCAGAAAACTAAAGATAATCCATGTGTAGAAACTGGTGTAAACAGTTCCACTGTAGCAAAATATCTTCCAAAAAAATTTGCTAAAATTAAGGGGAAAGATTTTTGTCAGACAGTTGATTGTGTACAAATCAAAAATGGAATAAATTTTTATTACACATGCATTAAATATAGCAATGTGTTTCACATCTGTCTGCCACTGAAACTATTACTGTGTTTGGTTTGGATTGGCAAAAAATATTATCATTAAGGACATTTTATTTCTTACGTCTTACTACTGTGGTATAAAAATACCTTAAAATATCACTAAGAAAAATGTATATTACATCAATTAATTGAAGTATCACTAGGATACCGTGAATATGTAGTTCTGAAGCTACTATTTGGCTGAGTATATGCCTACACTTCTGTTAGACACCTGCGGCTAGCCTATGCCAGCTGACTTGGTCTCCTGGGGGTTGAACTAAGGGATTCTTTAACTGTGGTGTAGACATTCAGGCTTGGACTGGAGCCCAGGGTCGATGACCCTGCAAGTGAGAGGGTTAGAAGGTGGTGAAAGGATGAGGTGAGAGGGGCAGCAGCCCAGACCCCAACATCTTCACTGCATTTAAATAGGTCTTACCCTGAGCCTTATGAACCCAAGTTAGCTGGCACAAGCCAGCTGTGGGTTTTTAATTGCAGTTTAGACATACCCTGAGTGAATACAGGATAGAAAGATTGAATCAGCCTTTTAATTTGCATATAACAAAAATTAGTTCTGGAGACCTCAATCAACAACCAACTCAAGAGCATAAAATATTGAGTTTGAGAGACTTTTTTTCCCCAATTGCAAAATACTGTGTTGATATTAGTTCTGAATCTGAATTTGAGAGTTATGGTTCAGCAATGACTCCATGTTGTATGCATTAAAAAAGAACTGTAGTACATTGTGTGCATTGATAATTAAATCAGATAATTGAAGATTTGCTTACTGAAATTTCAAGGCAAAATATAGCCAGTGTTTACAGCTCTCCTGTCCTTACAAAATTACTTGTAATGCCATCCAATGTTTCCTGACTATAACCAGGAAAACGGAGAGTAATATAGCATTTGTTCTATTATTAAATTACTAGAGTGGGCAGAGTTCTACAGCAGTCACTGCCTAAAGACAAGGCGGGTGAGGTAGTATCTTTTGTTGGACCAATGTCTGTTGGTGAGAAAGAGAAGCTTTTGAGTTTACACGGAGCTCTTCTTTAGGTCTGCGTCCATTTGAAAGCTTCTCTCTTTCACCAACAGAAGGTGGCCCAATAAAAGATATTACTTCATCTATCTTGTCTCTCTCATGTCTTGGGACCAATATGGCCACAACAATACTGCATATGCTTAAATAGTTGTTTATAGTATTGTAGCCACGTTGGTCAGGATATGAGAGAAACAGGGTAGGGGAGGCAATACTGGAGGTGAAAAGCAGCTCTGTGAACCTTGAAAGCTTATCCCTTCCATCGAAGTTGGTCCAATAAAAGATGTTTTCTTCTATCCTTTGATACACATTTCACAGACTGATGTGCCATCTAGTGTTGATTCTCTGCATGTATGACAAAACATTTTTTCACACAACAAGCAAAATTGTAGTATGTATCATCTTCTATTTTGCTTAAGGATCCATCACTGATTGACTGGCTACCCTTTATGTTGCTACTAAGAGTCGTGTATCAATAGGACCATAAACTTCTATCACTGTGGCTCAGTTTATGCTAGCCTTCTGAGTAGCACATTTATGGAGATGTTAAACTTTGGGGTATGCATTCTGTCCTTTGTTACTTACAGCAGAGTAACATGGGTGTCATTGCCATTGCCTGGGTGTAAGAAGGCAGAATTCACCTTCTCATATATATATATATCTTGGCTACTTACCTCCTAAAGGTCATTTCTGAAGTATTTGTTACCTGTGGCTGTTTAGCTACCCCAGAAATTATCTTCCAAACTCTAAGTAGTGCAGTTGGATGTTTGTACCTCATTTGTCTTTTCCTTTCCTTTTAAATATGATATGCGGCTTTCACACTCACAAGTGGAAGAACAGCAGGTACTAAAATGACAATGAGCAAAACAAGTTTAAGAGATATTGAACTCTAAGCAAGGGGAGTGTTCTCTGTGACAGTCATTCATGGTTTAAATTATGTAAGGCATTTGAATACCATCATGATGGGCTCCATATAAAAACCTAGATTAAGTATGCCTATTTCAGTCTTACCAGTCAAGATCAAGATGCAGCATTTATTGTGAACATTGGGACAATTTATTATGCCTGTTTGTACAATGTCAACAAAGATTATGAACATAATGTCTGTTGAGTGAGTCTAATATGATAAATGCTTTCTCACCCTCCTGGGCTATGTCTACACTTGCACTTTTAAGTCAACTTAGTGTGTCTACACTTAAAATTATAGTCGACTTAAAGGGGAACTTACAAAGTCGACCTAGAGCGTCCACACTGGATGCTCTAGGTTGACTTTGTGGGGCTAGGGGGACCTTGGGCAGGTCCACGGTGGCAGGGGGGTACCCCCTGTGTGCAATGGGGCAAAGGGGGACAGGGACCCTGGCAGGGCAGAGCCCTGTGTGCAATGCTGTCTGTATTTAGGGAAACATTTATGATATTATTTTCAATGGATATCTCATAAATGCTATAATCCATAGGAACTATGTCATGTTTGGTATCAATAGAAAGGTAGTAATTTGCTGGGAATGATTATATAGTTTATGTCCAGGAATTCTATTTCGATTAGAAGTTAGGAATTTGATGTTATATCCATACTTTAACTTGTGTCATTCTGGAGGAAAGCCTTAGACGGGAGGGTGTGAACAACCATTGTCTCCTTAATGTTTAGGAATTTTCCAGGTAGAATGGTCCCAGGGAGTATCCTGATGAGCCATTAAGGACATAAGGAATACACCCATTGTGTCCTTAATGGCTCATCAGTTTAGTCCCTGGGACCATTATCCCTGGTACATTCCTAAACATTAATGACACAATGGTTTGACACACCCACCCAGCTCTCTCAGGTGTTTCAATAAAATAACATAAATTAAAGTACAGATAGAATACCCAATTCCTAACTTCTAATCCAAATAGAAGTCCTAGACATAAACTATATAATCATTCCCAGCAAATTACTACATTTCTATTGATACCAAACATGACATAGTTCCTAAGGATTATAGAGCATTTATGAGATATCCATTGAAAATAATATCATAAATGCTTCCCTAAATCCAGACAGCATCACACACAGGGCTCTGCCCTGCCCTTTGGAGGGCATGCCAGGCTCCCCCTGTGCCCCCCCCCCGGCAGGGAGGGCAGTGGTGTAGTCCTGGGGTAGCCCTAAGTCGACTTAGGGCTACCCCATGTCTACACTGGCTTAATTCGACTTTAGAAAGTCGAATTAAGCCTTAGGTCGAGTAAAAAGCAGGTTTAATAAAGTCGATTCTATTTTCATTAAGTCGACTTAAGCAAAGTGTAGTGTAGATGCAGGGTAAATTAAGACGACTTAAGCCAAGCTTAAGTCAACTTAATTTGCCAGTGTAGACGCAGCCCTAGTGAGAAAGGTTTTTCTAATATCCAACCTCGACCTCCCCAGCTCTTCAAATCTACTGATCATTCTTATAGAAGTATTGCTGCCATTTAGAAGCAGCTGGGCTGGATCAGCTCTTACTCTTCCAAATCCTAATGGATAGCTATTCTTCAGCAGGTTCAGCAATACAGGAGTGCATTATTGTCCCCAAGTGAATTTAGTTACATGATTGATTAATTTTTCATACAGTTTTGCAGTATCTGGCCAAGAGAGTGATATTACTAAACAGTTTTGGATGCATAAGAGTGCATCATGTTGCATTCATTACTAATTCACTCAGTTATACCATACGGATACTGCATTTCATGCAAGAATAGGAAAAATTACAGAAAAAAAATCTCCAATTTCATAGGGCCCTATATTACTTCATTTCTGAATTTTGCAAGGTTCCATTAAAGAATTTTATGCTGTTTCTCAGAACTACAATTTATAAAATAAAGTCAGGCTGGGAACTTTCTAAGCTGATAAAATGGCTCTCTCCATGCATGCATGGAGCAATCACCATATGATAGGAAACTCCTTAGCCTTGACATTATGTTTTTCCAGACTTGTAAAATCATATGTACTAACTTATAAGTCAGGCTACTGTGAGAGAACCATACTTTTGCAAGTGGTTGAGACAGTTGGCTTTTGGCCTCATGCCTCACAACTTTGTATCTAGGATGTATGTATAATTTTACAGCAGCCCTGCTTCCTGTTTTGAGTTCTTCAGCATATAATGACAAGTCTTAGTCTTAGTGAAATCCAACAGTAATACTTCAGAGGACCAGGTTCTGGCCCATATTCTGTGTTAGAGCCATTTACTTGATCACAGATTGTAAAATAGGAATATAAAGTAACTTAGACAATGAAGCAGTGTTTCTTAAAGCCATATCAGCAGTGAGAATACCTCATGAGCAAGAACTGGCTTTTAAAAAAAATCCACACTTCCGGTTTGGATTTAGCCACATTAGTAAGATGGTCAGAAGGTCTCCTTTCCTGGGCTATGTCTACACTTGTCAAAATAAGTCGACTTTGCTAAGTCGACTTAACAAAGTCTACTTAGCATGTCTACACTATAAAATTAAGTCGACTTAAAGGGGACCTTGCCAAATCAACTTAGAGCATCCACACTGGATGCCTAAGTCAACTTCTAGGGGCTAGGTGGACCTGTGACTGGTCCATGGTAGCAGGGGGGTACCCCTTCCAAAGTGCCAGGGGACTCAGCATTAGCCCCATTGTACCCTGGTACAATGGGAGCTGAGCAGGACAGGGACACTGGCAGCGTATAGGAGCAGGGTGGGCAGGGCTGTGTAAGGCTGTGTCTACACTGGCTAAGTCAACTTTATAAAGCATAAAGCCAGTAAAGTCGACTTTAAAGTAGGTTTAATAAAGTTGACTTAAAATTTCCTTAAGCAGCTTAAGTCGATTTAAGGAAATTGTAGTGTAGACGCAGATTAAATTAAGTCGATTTTAGCAGGCTTAAATTAACTTAATTCACAAGTGTAGATGCACCCCTAGTGCTGTTGGTTTTCATCTGTGATCAGGGTTATACATAACAGCAATAAATGCCATAGCTTATCCAGGTTATTCATTGCATACACTATAGTTTACCTATCTTTTTCACCCAAGGGACAATTTGGTCAGAGCTTTTCCTACGTACCCATATCCTTTCCCAGCAACTCATACCTCTCACCACTTGGTTCTCAGAAGGCTTAGTTTTGCAAACTGCTAAGGACCACTTCATTGGGCTATTGTTCACAGCTGAGAGCTACTGCTCTTAAACAAGTAATATTGATTAGTGAACCTCAAATGTTGCAACGTTCAGCCAAAAATAAGCCTCTAAAACTTAGTCATATCCCTTGATTCTACAAAACGCTTTTTTCATGAGATCTTTAGCATTATCTCACATTTGTTTTCTGTTTCAAAGGGGTAGCGTGTTAGTCTATTGCAGAGAAACAAACAGAATCCTGTGGCACTTTCAAAGACTTACAGATTTATTTATTGCATAAGCTTTCATGGGAGGAAATCCCACTTTGTGAGACGCTTTGAAGATTGGACTGCAAATATAAAGAGCAGTCTCGTTCAAGGTATTAGCACTTCCTTTCTGGTTCCAACTAGATAGCAGAAATACAAAAGTGCATGGAAATTAAAAATAACATGCAGTAAAGAATAGGTGGGAGGGAGGGTATCGTATTTTTGAATCTTAGAAGATGTTGAATGTGGTTTGAATTGTGTGAAAATTCAAAGCCTCTCTATTTGGATTTGTTTACTCTTCCCTTGCAATGAACAGGCTTAATCATACTAATGCTGTATCTTTTGTTACAGTGGATATTTTGGCTAATTCAGTAGCACCAACGTACTTAGGCAGTATAAAAATACTGATGTTCAGGAAAGCATGATGTCATAAATAGCAAAATTCTTAAATGATTACATGGATTTTCTGCTACTTTACTTATAGAGCAGAGGTGTCAAACTTGTTTGCTATGGCGGGCCAGATTTGATTTAAATGTACTTCAAGTGGGATGTACATATAATCAGTCAAAATACTACAGCACTCTGGCGGCACCACAGAGTGCTGTACATCGGAATGTGCGTTGCTCAGTACCTTTCGCTCTCTCTCTGGCTGTGTCTACACTTGTAAATTAAGTCAACTTAAGCTTGCTTAAATCGACTTAATTTACCCTGCATCTACACTACAATTTTCTTAAGTTGACTTAAGCAGCTTGCTTAAGTCGACTTAAGGAAAATAAAGTAGACTTAATGAAAATTAACTCGACTTTATTAAACCTTTTAATTCGACTTAAGGCTTAATTTGACTTTTTAAAGTCGAATTAAGCCAGTGTAGACGTGGGGTAACCCTAAGTCGATTTAGGGCTACCCCAGGACTACACCAATGCCCTCCCTGCCGGGGGGGGGGACACAGGGAGCCTGGCATGCCCTGCCCACCCTGCCCCTATGCCCTGCCGGGGTCCCTGTCCCCCTTTGCCCCATTGTACCTATGTACAATGGGGCAAAGGCTGAGCCCCCTGGCACTGGGCAAGGGGTGCCCCCCCTGCCCCTGTGGACCTGCCCTAGGTCCCCCTAGCCCCTAGAAGTCAACCTAGGCGTCCAGTGTGGACGCTCTAGGTCGACTTTGTAAGTTCCCCCCAAAGTCGACTTAAAATTTAAGTGTAGACTCACTAAGTCGACTTAAAGTCGACTTAAATTTCCAAGTGTAGACATAGCCTCTGTTAGCAGGGCCATCCCCGGGGGTGGTGAATAGGGTGATTGCCCCGGGCCCCGCGGTTATGCGGGCCCTGCACTACCCCGCTCCCAGTGGCAGGGAGCCGGAGGGAGCAGGGCAGGCCGAGAGCACTAAGCCCAACCTCTGGGCTAGCCCTCCCCACTCCCGGGGAGAGCAGGCAGGCCCGGGGGGGGGGGTGGGGGGGGGGGGGGGGGGTGCCTAGGCCAGTTGGCACTGGGCCCCGCTCCCCTCACGGGACAGCCCTGTCTGTTAGGGAGAGAATGTGGTCTCGTGGAGCAGTCTCACATACCCAGTGCTCCGTGATGTTGCAAAACCTGAAACTCTCATGGCATTATGGAGCGCTGGGTATGCGAGACCACTCTCTCTCTCACTGTCAGGGAGAGACAACAGAGTCCTGTGGCACTTTTAAAGACTAACAGATTTATTTATCGCATGAGCTTTCGTGGGAGAAAATCCCACTTCGTCAGACGCTTTGAAGATAAGATATAACCGCATTTGCTCTGACCCTTTAGACAGAGACAGACACCTTCAGGATCTCTACCAGGCATTCCCATTCCCATCAAAAGGTCTTCTGTCAGTCATGGGCCACTATAACATCAGACCTTTGGTTTCTCAACACAGTGACAGCTAGGTATACCCTTCAATTTTTATCCACCCATGCTTCTCAACCCCCACCCCATCTTTCTTCAGGGATCCTTCTCACAAGCACCTCCTCATTTAGGAGGTGCAATCCTTCCTAGGCATGCGGCTGTGGAGGAGGTTCCACGAGGCTTGAGGGGGGAGGAGTTTATTCCCAATACTTCCTAAACCCCAAGGCAAAAGGAGAGCTCTGTCCCATCCTAGACTTGTCACCTCAACAACTATCTCAAGAAATTGAGGTTCAGCATAGTCTCTCTGGCTTCTTTCCTTCCCTCCCTGGATCCAGGAAACTGGTGCACCGCCCTCAATTTAAGGTACACATATTTCCCTCTTCTTTGGCCACAAGGTACAATAATTACAGAGTAATAGTTAACCTGCATCACCTATCCCCTTTCTTGCCAGAGACTGGCCACTTAATAGATGATTGCCCATCAACTTTGATGACGCCTGGCTAGAAGCATCAATTGGCCTGTTGTCTTTGAGAAACAGATTTACCCATAACTTTACATATACTGTTGCTACATACCTTTCACCATGATGTTATGAACGAGCAAGTTATTAATTTTCAAATACCTTACAAGGCATATTTTGTACAAAGATTATTATAGTGGTGTGTAGGGTGTGAATACAAGGATGTATTGAGTCCCTGTATACAGTGAAATTGACATTTAAATAAAAATCTTATGCTTCCAAACCTAAGTATGATCATTAGAGTTAAGGATATTTGGCAGTTGAAACTTGATAGCTTATCTGCAGGTAAGATCCTTGCTTTATGGCTTCCTGTAGCAAAACAAATTACATTGAGGAGTCATGTCTGAAGGAGAAAGATTAGCTGCAAAACTGCCTAATCCCTTTGCAACTGTCTCATGTCTTTGGTGTAAAATAGCTATATTAAGGACATAAAACACGGTCTTTCTGACTTTGTGAAAAAAGTTGTTTCATTGACTACTGTATTAAAAATATACTCTCAGAGGGCCTGTATCTTCAACAATAAGCAACGCACCCTTTCTTGTTTTCTAACTTCTGTAAAATGAGTCAGTTTTCTGCTTCCAGTTTCTAAGCTCTCTTCTACACTGACAGTGAAATTCCAAAGGGGTAGCCATGTTAGTCTATTGTAGAAAGACAAGACTCTTTTGTCCTACTGACAGTGAAGTTCAACATAATACAGCTTACCTCAACATTCTGCAGCCTGTGTCTCCACTGTCAGAGCAGTAAATTTGAAAAAAAATGGAGCTGTAATTCAATCTGCTAACACCACTCCTGCAAATGGCATAGTACTGAGGTCAAAATCTACAATTCGAATTTAGGTCCGTGTAGCCAGAGAGCAGCTTTTCTGGTTTTTCCTGTTTGCTACACACCATAGCAACATAATTCCTCTCCTGCTTGGCAACCTTAAAACGTCTGTTCAGGGTTATATCCAATTTGACTATGTCCAAACACTGGACAAAACTATCTTGTGGAGAACAGGAGAAAAGACCGAGAAGTAGGTGTTTTTTGTGCCAAATGCACAATATACCTGTAACTGATCAAACAATAGCAATAGGGATTCTACCTTTTCATCAGATGTCAATTAGAATAACAATAGTACTATGAGATGGCAACATATTTTAAGACCTGAGCACAGAGTTTGGAGAAAAACTCTGCCACTAACTTGTTATGTAACCCTTGGAAAATCACTGCACCCATCACCTCGCTTTTCCCATCTATAAAATAATGACACTTCTATTTGGGTACCATATGGGGCTATGGTGGGGATTCATCATTGGGCCTGGTCTTATAAGCACTGAAGTCAATAGTGGTTTCTATGTTTGTAACAATTGGAGCAGGATGATGCCCAATGTTTGAGTATCATTGTACAAATGCTAAATATTTAATACTATATAAATAAGAATAGTGTTTAAAACTTCCCCTGTAGAAAGCTTATAGACATCTTCATCATCTGGACCCATGGTAAAGATGCCCTTGAAGATTTCCATAGAGATTTCAACAATTTCCACAACACAATCAAACTTAGCCTGGAACACTCCACACAAGAGATCCACTTTCTGGACACTACAGTGCAAATTAGCGATGGGCACATAAAGACCTCCCTATACCGCAAACCTACTGATCAGTATAGTTACCTACATCCCTCGAGCTTTCATCCTCGACACACCACACGATCCATTGTGTATAATCAAGCCCTAAGATATAACCGCATTTGCTCTGACCCCTTAGACAGAGACAGACACCTTCAGGATCTCTACCAAGCATTCTTAAAACTACAGTACCCACCCGCAGAAGTGAAGAAACAAATTGACAGAGCCAGACGGGTACCCAGAAGTCAACTACTGCAGGAGAAGCCTATGAAAAACAACAACAGAACGCCACTGGTCACCACCTACAACCCCCAAGCCAGACCTCTTCATCACATCATCAAAGATCTACAGCCTATTTTACAAGATGATCCCTCACTCTCTCAAGCCTTAGGAGACAGACCTCTCCTTGCTTTCAGACAGCCCCCTAATCTTAAAAGGATACTTACCAGCAACTACAGATCATACAACAGAAACAGTAACGCAGGAACACATCCCTGCAACAGACCACGCTGCCAACTTTGCCCTCATATCTACACTGATGACACCATCACAGGGCCTAATCAAGCCACCTACTCCATCAAGGGCTCGTTCACCTGCTCATCCATCAATGTGATTTATGCCATCATGTGCCGGAAATGCCCCTCTGCCTTATATATTGGACAAACAGGACAGTCTCTGCGCCAAAGAATAAATGGACACAAATCTGACATCAGAAATTGCAACACTACAAAACCAATAGGGGAACACTGTTAATAGCTGTGTTGAAACAGATGAATAACAAATCACAGCTTCAAAAAGAGACTGCAGAACTCGAACTTATATGCAAATTTGACTCAGTTGTCTTGGGGTTAAACAGGGACTATGGATTTTTCTCTCATTACAACAAGTGATTTGACCTCCCCCTCCTCTATGTGCTGTTCCCCAGTGTTTGAATCCTAACACCTATTTTGATTTGCTGTTACAGCCTGACCTGATGCTATGTCATACACTCCCCTGCATTTAATTTCCTCCCATTCTGTAACTTTCCCATCTTCAAAGCATCTGATGAAGTGGGATTTTCTCCCACGAAAGCTCATGCGATAAATAAATCTGTTAGTCTTTAAAAGTGCCACAGGACTCTGTTGTCTTATAGTTTGAGTCATTCTCTTCCACTTTTAGCTACATTAAACAGTCCAGACTGGGTCTAGTGAAAGTAGGGTGTATGGATTCATGTTGGAAGAGTCATCTTGGAGAGGTGTTATACAAGGAGATTGCCTTCCTAAAAAATATGAACTGAAAATCCCATTGGGTTGTGGAGATGCAGATTAGAGATTTAGCAGATTGTTTCCACAAGCAAGAAGCCTGCATCTGGTCAGCTCTGCTCTGACAAGCCGGGGTTGCTATGGTAATGGAAAGACTATTGAATCCTACCAAGCTGGCTCTGCTGTGTGACAAATATTAAAACTAAATATGCCAGCATCTGTTATAGGCTCTTTCACTCTTCTCTTCAAAGCATGTGTTTGCCATGCATCCCACTCTGAAAAATCTGAAAGCTCAGGATGATATTTTTCCTCTAATGCTCCCACACTCTGCAGTTTCACGTTGGCAAGCTTCATACTTGCCTACAATATGTTTCAAAAATAAAATAGATGACTCATAATAAGTACCACTGTACCCATTAGGATGCTAGCTAAAGGAGGCTCCTGACTGTTAAAGACAGCTGAAATCTGGATGCTACTGTATGAAAAGGTTTTAATAAAATCCCTTGAATAATTTGTGTAAACCAAGACAGATGGATATCCTAATAAAAGCAGAAATTGCCTTAATGAAGTTATAATAATAATTAATACTTAGTGATTATGGAGTGTGTGTGAAAACCAGAGATTTGTTTGTGCATTGGGTATTTATGTGCTTGAGCCAGGCACAGGCAAAATATACATTCATGCTTTGGCAAATTTGTCCCTTAATAGCACTTTAAAAACATTTGATAAGCCAGAAAGATTCTTTCCCAAGAATCAGGCGACATAGATAATACTGAAAAAGTTTATTCATGATACCGGGAAGACTGACAGGACAGCTTCCAATTGGTGGTGTTAAAGTGGTCAAATATATATGCTTCTTTATCAGTTACATAATCCATTGAAATTCTTTACCCATTTATTTACAAGTAGAGACTTGTTCCACCCAGAGAGGACAGAGGTGATAATGACCAATGCAGAGACACTTTAATTACATTAAAGGCCCTGTGACTACATTTAGGGTGGGGTGGGAGGATGGGAGGGAGGGGAGAGTCCTTACAGATAGTCAAATAAATCTCGAGAGTCCTGTGGCACTTTATAGACTAACAGATTTTCTTCAGCATAAGCTTTCGTGGGCTATAACCCACTTCTTGCATCTTGCATCTGACAAAGTGGAAAGACAACAGAGTCTTGCGGCACTTTTAAAGACTAACAGATTTATTAATCGCATGAGCTTTCGTGGGAGAAAATCCCACTTCGTCAGACGCTTTGAAGATAGGAAAGTTACAGAGTGGGAGGAAATTAAATGCAGGGGAGTGTATGACATAGCATCAGGTCAGGCTGTAACAGCAAATCAAAGTAGGTGTTAGGATTCAAAACACTGGGGAACAGCACATAGAGGAGGGGGGAGGTCAATTCACTTGATGTAATGCGAGAAAAATCCATAGTCCCTGTTCAACCCCAAGGCAACTGAGTCAAATTTGCATATAAGTTCGAGCTCTGCAGACTCGGCTATCCCTCTGGAAATTTCAAATAAATCTGTTAGTTTTAAAAGGACTCTGTTGTTTTTCAGAAATGTATTGTTCCCATGTGAGCCACAATTTCTCAATAGGCAGCTGGCCACTGCCTTATTCACAGCATCCTTGTCCTTGGGTGGGTCTGGTATGACTATCTGTTAACTTGAGTTTCATGTCACAGTTTACTGGCAGGAAAAGTATTGAAGCTGTAACAGAAGAGACCTGACAGAGAAAAGTCTACAAAGACAGAGAAAAATATTAAAGCCTAACAGATTTAACAATTCAATCTTCATAACACTCTTGTGAAACTCAAGTACTGTCCCTGTTTTACTAATGTGGTGACTGAAACACACAGGGACATATTTTTTGAAAAATATTACATAATATATACACATTGTGATTTTTAGCATGCACACAAGATTAACACAAATGTTTAAGCTTTAAATCATCAGTTAAGTATCTGACAATTTGCATGTACAAATGTGTGTGGTTTTTTTTTGTTTGTTTGTTTTTTTTTTGTTTTGTTTTGTTTTTACACACAGTCATAATATCAGTGGGTGCAACTTAGAATCCTGATCTGCAAGTAGTCCCTTTGACTGATTTCAGTGTGATTATTTATGTGAATAAAATTACATACATCTATAAGTGTTGCAGAAACAGGGCTTAGGTGGGTATTTGAACATGTTTTTCTACATGGAGCTACAGTGTACACATTCTTGAAAATGTTTACCCCTCTGGAAAATTCTTGAAAATCAGGCCCTGAGAGGTAAGTGACTTGTCCTACGCCAGTGGTCTTCAACCTAGCCGATACCACCCACTAGTGGGCATTTTGTGATTTTTGGTGGGCGCTACAAAAATGAAGGAAGGAGATAATGGCCATGCTCATCTGACCATAATTTATAAAAACGTGCATTTTTCTTGCTTACGTGTTTTTCAGAACATGCTGCCATTTTATTCATAGTTGGCGCGCTTCCCCTAGCACCATCTATGACTACTGGTTGAACAGGTTACCAAGCCAGAAGCAATATCAGTAACTTCAGAGCTCAGGCTCTGTGCCCACATTGCAACTGTTGTTATTCATTGATGTGACAGTCGGAATTTGGTCAACCTAACCTAACTCATTTCTTGTGCATCTATTAATGTGCTGTGATTATTATAAGAAGGCAAGTGATTTTTATACAGTTATCCCTGATTTTGAAACTATGCCTCCAAATGAGAAGTACTGTCGTCACTAATCATCAATCTACTTGGCATGTGGATTCATGGACTATGTCTACACTGGCAAGTTAGTTTGAATTAAGGTTCCTTAATTTGAACTAACTAAAGCCATGACTACACTAGGCTTTAATTAGTTTGAATTAAGGGCTTCCTTAATTCAAATTCATAAATTAGAATATGCTATTCAAACTAAGGGTTAATTCGAACGAGTTCATTCAAATTAACCAATGTGGCCATGTTAGTTTTAACTAATTGCTTAGTTCCAACTAACCAGCCCATTGAACTCAATGCAATTGGCTAATTCGAACTAAATTTTTCTAGTTTGAATTAAGTTAATTCAAACTAACTAAAATTAGTTCTAATTAGTTAGTTCAAATTAACTAATTTGAACTAACTTTAGTAAGTGTAGACGTAGCCATTGAGTGCCTTACTGTCTTCCGCTGTGTTTACTATATGAACAAACATTTTCAAATGAAGCAATGAAACTATCTCGTCTTTGTGATCACCTTCATATAAAACACCCAGACAAAAAGGATAAAGACTACGAATATTTCAAAAATCTCCATGAATTATTTAATAAACTTTCAACAGTCCCCGCAATATTTTAAAAAATGTTCTGAAAAGTCCAAAGACGGACTTACTGCATCTTACCATATTTCAGAGATTATCGCTAAGTATGGTAAACCACACAACGTAGGGGAAACATTGATAATGCCAGCTTTGCGGGAAGTTATTTCCACTGTAATGCATCAAGATCCAGCTGAGATTTTGAAATTCATAACGATTAGTGATAAAACTGTACAAAGGCTCATTGAAGAAATGGGTAATGTTATTGAGAAACAGCTTACAACGCTACTGAAAACAAGAAGATTCTCCTAACAATTGGATGAATCCACAGTTATGGACAGCAAAGCTTTATTAATGACCTGTGTATGATATTTTGATGACAACTTCATACTGCAAGAAGATACGTTGTTTGCAAAAAATCTCATTGCTGATACAAAAGGAGGATCAATTTTTCTTACATTAAAAGCATACTTTGAAGAGGCCAATATTCCATTGACAAACATTATTGCTTGCGCATCTGATGGAGCTCTATCTATGGTAGGAAAATATCATGGATTTATAGCATTTTTAAAGAAGGAAATTCCAGAAGTTTTTTGTATTCATTGTGTAATTCACAGACAACCTCTCATTTCCAAATTTTAAATCCAAGCTTACATGACTCACTAAATATTGTGGTGAGTGCAATTAGATTAAAACCAATCCCAAGAATGATCGATTGTTTCAACAGCTTTGTCAAGATAATGATGAGCAGTTTGTTCATTTGTTGTTGCAAAGAGATGTTTGATGGCTTTCTAAAGGAAATTGACACGTTTTGTGGAATTATTCGAAAGGGTATTAGAGTTCTATTGTAATGAAAACAAAATTGATTTCTGCAGTAAATTACAAAGTCTGAAAAAAGATTATTTACTTGGCTGGAATATTTTAAAAGTTTAATGAGATTAATTTGACACTGCAAGGTAAGCTAGTGACACTTCTGGATTGCAAAAATGTTATCACTGCATTTATCAACAAATTAGCTCTATTCAGGCAAAATATCTTGCAGAAGGAATTCTATGAATTCCCAGAACTATTCTGTTAAAGATGAGCTTAAAACTGCTGACAGATAAATTTGGAGACCGTTTACATGCCCTGAGAGTTGATATGACGACTCGATTCAGGGACCTAATAAATTTGAAGGTTGATGCGTGGATGTTGAGTTCATTCAAAAGTAAATGTGTGTGATGTAGACGTTACGTGTCAAGAGGAAATTTTAGGATTGTGCCACGATGACGACTGCAAAGCCGATTTGAACCAAGATGGATATTTATAACTCTGGCAGAACAAGAAAATGTCATCGGTCTATGCACAATTGTGGAGCAAAATTTCATTAATAGTACTAGCTTTCCCGACTTCGTATCTAGTTGAATCCGGTTTCAGTGCAGTCAATCGTCTTCTTACAAAAGAAAGAAATAATTTGGACATAGTAAAAAGAGGAGATCTTCATCTGACCTTATCAACTTTAAAGACTGACATTGAATCTCTGGTTAAAGGGCACCAAGCACAAATGTAGCATTAAAAATTAAATGAAAAATAAGAAACAAATTATTTTAATATCATTTCATATTTTTATGAATACGTTTGTATGAATAATGAATGAAATTTGTTTGATATCCTATTTAAAATATCTGAGTTTAAAATTTAAATACAATGAAAATTATTAACGATTAACAGCACAATATAACAATTAATTTAATGACAGTGGCAATTTATAAAAACTAACAATGTATGTAGGTGGGCGGTAAACTTACTGCAAATGTGAAAATATTGAAAAACTGGGCACTGATCCAAAAAAGGTTGAAGACCACTGTCTTAGGCTATAAATAGAGTTGATGGCATTTGAGCTTGGGGAGCTGTATCTGAATCCTATACCTAGGCAACTAAACGCTTCTTGAATATCACTTCTCTTGTCTAACAATGTTCTGTGGCAGCTCAGTATTCTAGAATTTCCTGAAAATGGATATAACAAATTAAATTAGATTTGTACTGAAAAACAATTCTAATATTAAAGTCAGTTCTTAGCTATCAATTGTAAAATATTTAATATTCCCTTCATGCAAAAGAGATATGCCACTTTAATCAATATTTACCTCCCAATATTGTTCCATATCCCTTGTTGCAGAAAATATTTGAGATAGTAGTTGTCAACAACATGAGTTCCCTGTAAATTATAAATTAAGAACATTTAAAGCATTTAAGGTTGATTAGATTCCTTCCACATACTCCATATACTTAGACAGTAACACATCTGAGAGACAGAAAGATACCTGGGGGTCCTTTTGATGTGTGACTATCACGATCCCCTCCAACAGTCAAGGAAATACACCATATCATTTGAATTTCAATGAACATTTTGACTGCCAAACTTTCTACAAAACCTATTTATTGATTCTGTTTAAAATTGTACCAAAAGTCACAAATATCTGGTCTGGTGTTCATTGTGAAGATCAGATGAAAAATTAAATACCTTTTCCTCATTTTTTATTTACTCCTTTTGATTTTCTGAATGTTCTTATCTCAAATGCTGTAAGAAGCATTCACTGTAATGCAAGAGCATCAAGATTTTCTAAAGCGCATCTCTAGCCTGTTCCTATCAAAGCTCTCATGGTTTGCATCCCTAATGCTTCACATATTCTCACCTTCTATTCAACTGGTGTGAATGAGCCTCTCCTGCCCCACTGAATTGACTTTGTTAGCACTTGCCATTATTATGCTATTCCTCCCGGCATGTGTATATATACACCTCTCTACTGTTGTTTCCATTTCATGCATCTGACAAAGTGGGTTGGAGCCCATGAAAGCTTATGCCCGAAGAAATTTGTTAGTCTTTAAGGTGCCACAGGACTCTCATTTTTTGCTGTATACAGACTAACACAGCTACCCCTCTAGAATTCATCCCTAATGCTGCATTTCTTACCTGAATATGAGCCCTTCATAATAACTGGAAGCAGAATTTTAAGCTGACTGTACAAAAAATTCACTCCTGTCCCATATTTCAGAGTCGACTTATCAAAGCCCATGAAATGAATGTGTTAAATGTTTGGGTTTTAGTTTTTCTTTTCTCTTACTTCATTCATTATCATTCTAACATATCTTTTTAAAAAAGCTACAGCAGAATAAAATGCTGGTGGCAGCTGCCTGGAAATAGAAATTTGGCTTTATGAAGAGGAGGGCCATCCCTGGGGGGGGGGAGGGCGTGAAAGGGGCGATTGCCCCAGGCCCCACGGTTAAGAGGGCTCCCTGCTGTCCTGCTCCCAGAGGGGCAGTGCGGGGCCTATGCCACGACCCTACCACAGCAGCACTTCGCCCTGCTGGGCCAGCCCTCCCCGCCCCTAGGGAGGAGCCGCCGGTTTGCCCAGGGGCGGGGCGGGTTTGTGGGGCAGGCCACGCTGGCCTGCTGCCCCACACAGGGTTCCCGGCTGTGATGAGGGTGGGGCGCTGGTGCCTCAGCACTGCTGGTGCCTTGGCCAGGGCCAGCTCCCGGCAGTGGCCTTAGGTCCCCGCCAGTGGCAGCCTCAGCAGGCTCCTGGCCATGACCGGCTCCCAGCAGGAGCCTCGGCTGCGACAGCTCCTGCCAGCGGCGCGGCCTGGCCCAGCCTGGGGCTGTTTGGCCCGGTGCGGCCCCGGCCCAGCTTAGGGCCTTGGTTTGCAAGGGGGTAGTGATGGAGGGGGAACACGGGGGCAGGGAGGCAAGGAACACTGCAGGGGGGCTGTGTGCCCCCAAATTTGGGGGGGCTGCAATGCCACTGCCCCCACCCGTGTCCTCCCATGTGAGCCCCGGCCCACTGCCTCTACCTATCCCCCACCCTCCCGCGGGGGTAGCCTTAATTGCCGGGGGCGGAGCAGGCCCACCCTTCCCCCCTCCACTGTAGGGTAGGGTGGGGGCCCCTCCCCAGGCCAGTTGGCCCTGGGCCCCGCTCCCCCCTAGGGACAGCCCTGATGAAAAGAGAAAAGCTTGTTACACTCTTCTGTTTTTGTCTTCTCGTCTATATTGCAAATGAAACTGTCATGGAGATCTACAATTCTAGGGGTTTTGCAGAAGTGCAGAGATGACTTCCTATGGGGCATTAACTCCCACAAATAAGGGATCTGTTCTTGCAAGTAGTATTATACAAGCACAATTAATCCATAGGGAGCTATGACTGTAACTAGCCCAACAATATGTTTGAGCACTTCTGCAACTGACCTATAGATCTCTTACTCCCAACCCCATTTATTTCTTCATAGACTAAAACATATCTGCCATAAGAATTGACAGTAGCTAACATATATTTCTGGGGATTAGGTTGTAATCCCTCAAGTACAGAAGGTGTAATAATATTACATGTCAAGGGCTTTGTGATCTCACTGCCTCCCGGCCTCCAGTAGGGCGGGGGCAGGCCTTAGTTTCTAGCCCAGGGACGGGCGAGTCTATATACACAAACACAAGCCTGGCCCAGGCAGGGCGGGGCAGGCAGCAGTCTCTCAAAGTCAGTTTCACTATCAGGGTGAATTATGGGGGCAGACAGGAGGAAGAAGCACCACTAACAAACCTCAGTGGCTATAGCAGGAGGGTTCCAATGCCCCGGGGTCGGGAACCCCCTGGTGGGGGCAGCGGGGTCCCACCGCAACACGCTGCCCCAGGTAGGGTCCACGCTGGTTGCGAGGCCGCAGACCAGGCCACCCTTCCCTCTCCCTTTTCCCAGGGTACCTGGGTCCCCATTCCTAGGGGACGCCAGGGTATTCCGCCATAGGGAAGCTCCCGAAGCCGTCTGCCTCGTCAGGGGTGGCAAGGCTGGCAGGGTCTCGTCCAGGTCCTCGGCAGAGGGCAGCTCCTCTAGGTCGCAGGGACTGTCAGGGGGATCCGGTCTGTAGGGCTCCAGGGCAGCGGGTGGTTCCCTGGGGTCATCAGCCAAGGGCAGCTCCTCCAGGTCGCAGGGTCCAGCCAGTGGCTCCAAACTCCCGGGCTCGGGGACAGAGGCTTGGGACCTCCGGAGGCAGGGGCTCGACCTGGTCCCAGGGGGCAGGCATCTCCCCAGCCCACCGGGGTGCATGCCAAAGGGGGCGGTCCTCAGGGCCCCAGACAGTGGGAAGCTGGGGCCAAACCTCTGCAGGCCCTGGGCTAGGCATCTGGTCCCAGAGCAGCGAAGCACGGTGCTTTCCTGCTGCTGGCTGGGCCCTGATGGAGGGAGAGGGCTGCCTTCTTATACTGTCCGGCTGGGTCCCGCCCCCTGGCTTCCTGTCAGCCCGGATTGGTGGATCCAGCTTAACCCCTTTGCAGGGGGTTGGCCCAGTGCTCCTGCCTATCTCCAGTGGTGGCCATGTTCCCTGGCCCTTACTCTGTCCCTTACAGGCTTGCTATGGCAAATAATCAGCACAGTTAAAGATTAGTACAGATTTTTAAATCAAAGCACTAGATCCATAAAGTGGACTTAGTTTAGGATTGCATTGCCTAACTTCAGGCACTACACTGCCCAGTGGAATCCTCTGCTCTGAATTATGTGTCCAGAATTTCTGTACAAAGCCAGAGGGGAGATGGGAGCCTAAGAATGGGATTCACAAAAGCCAGCATACTGAGAGGGAAGCCACCTAAGATCGCTGGTAAGAAATGATAGGGAGAGGAGTAGGAATTAATGGATATAGGTGCCCAACCCTGAGCCAGAAGTATGTGCCTCTCTCTATTCGAGATCCACACCTGTGAGCCCTGTACTGGAATTAGGTGCCTAAGTAATTTGAAAAGGGACTGACACCTAGGTCTCCCGTGACAATGCATTAACCACTGGGCTGTCAAGGCACTCTCTCGCTCTCTGGCCCAATGATTAAGTGTTTTAGACAAAATGGAACAACTTCAATAGGAGAACTGACAAGACACCCACCCCAGAATATCGTGTAAGCCCAGCGGTTAGGGCACCTGCTTAGGAGTTAGCCTAATTGGGTTCAAGTCTCTACTGTGACTCAGGCAGAGTATGGGTTTGAATGTAGGTCTCTCACATCATGGGTGAGTGCTGTAACCACTGGCGTATGGGAGCAGTAGCAGCTTTTCCCCGCCTCCGCCTTGGGTTGTGCACTGAGCCCATTCTATCAGGTTTGCTCTTAGGCAGCCTCTGAGGATACTTCCTGGTTTGGGCTGCGTGGGTGAGGTTGGTGAAGGGCATATCTAGTCTGAGAATCCTGGTAGGGTTGCCCAGGAGCAGCATGGTAGCATCAGGAATTGTGACTTTGTACATGCCCACTGACAAAAACTTTGGTGCCTGGGGACTTTATGTGCCACAGGGTTGGATGGCAACTGAGCTTTGATTTTGAGGATCCAAAGTTTGAGTTAGATGCCCGAAGTGTCAGTTAGGTAACTAAATCCCTTTGTGGATCTAGTGTAAATCAATAGACAAAACTGTACTTAAGCCCAGGATACAGTACAAGTCTCTCTACCATTGTTTCCTATGTAATGCACTCATCCTTTGTTTTTTATATAATACAAGAATGAAGTTCCTTCTCTGTGTAGTTAAACTTGCTTTCAGGAAAGGTCCTTTTGGCCTGAGTATCCACCTGGAGTATTGTTACTGCCACACTTGCTTTTCCAAGTAGTAATTCTGTTGTATGATTATTGCAGAGGCTAAGCTCTGATTTTGCAGTTTTACTGAAGTACTTTAGAACCATGGTTCTGATCATAGTGTGAATGCAGAGCTGGGGACAGAGCTGGTCCAGCTCCACACTTCCCGGGGATGGAAGGAGCTACCGCTGCACACCTGCAGCAGCAGCAGCAGCCACCTGCCAGGCATGCTCCTCATGCTGCTGCTGTGGCTGCTGCCCCAGTTCCCCACTTCCTGCGCTGCTGCCAGTGCTTGCTGCACCCTGATTCTGCTGCTCCCCACATTGCAGCTGCCACACTTCTTACAGTGGAAGCCCTGTTTTTTTCTGAAAGGGGGGCAGTTTGGGGAAAGCGACAGTGCAATTGTTAGGACCTATAGGCTATGTCTACACTGGGTAATTTAAGTCGACTTTAACTAAGTTGACAGTGTGTCCACACTGAAAATTAAAGTCGACTTAAAGGGGAACTTACAAAGTCGACCTAGAGTGTCCACACTGGATGCTCTAGGTCGACTTTGTGGGGCTAGGGGGACCTAGGGGAGGTCCATCGGGGTAGGGGGGTACCCCTTGCCCAATGCCAAGGGGCTCAGCCTTTTCCCCATTGTACCTAGGTACAATGGGGCGAAGAGGAACAGGGACCTTGTCAGGGCATAGGGGCAGGGTGGGCAGGGCTCTGCCCTGCCCTGTGGGGGGGGCATGCCAGGCTCCCCCTGTGCCCCCCCTGGCAGGGAGGGCATTGGTGTAGCCCTGGGGTAGCCCTAAGTCGACTTAAGGCTACCCCATGGCTACACTGGCTTAATTCGACTCTAGGGAGGTCTAGTGGAAAGGAGGTTTAATAAAGTCGACTTAATTTTAATTAAGTCAACTTTATTTTCCTTAAATCGACTTAAGCAAGCTGCTTAAGTCGACTTAAGAAAACTGTAGTGTAGACGCAGGGGAAATTAAGTCCACTTAAGCAAGCTTAAGTCGACTTAATTTACCAATGTAGATGCAGCTATAGTGTGGGAAGCGCCCCCTAACAATTGCACTGCCTCTTCTCCTGACCCCTTCCCCTTCAGGGAAAAAAATAGGGCCTACCGCATAGGAAGCATCCCTCTGTTTTTTTCTGAATTCCCCCCCCCCCCACTTCAGAAGGGGGAAAAGAATGGCATGATTCATTGGAAAGGAGGGTGTGATTGTTAGATGGAAGTCCATGGGGGCCAGGGGAGGCTCTATTGAATAAGTTTGAGAACCACTGCTTTAGAACACTACCACTTTTCAACTCTCAGCTTACTACAAAATATTTCTTATTGCTGTGTATTATCGATGATGTGGTGTATTAGATCTCTGGTTGCCGTTTATTTTGGATGACTTTTTCATGGGGCCCAATTCTATCCTTCATACATGCAAAACAGCCCCATTGAAATTCACAGGTTGCACATGTGTATGTGAAGACCTAAGTAGTACTTCCTATAAATTCACAGTTTTGGTTAAACCCCTTATAGAATTGGCAATCAACTGTGAGCTGTGAAATTTGCATCTGAGTTCAGATTCTGCATCCTCCTGGAAGTCAGAGGTGTTTTGATTCAGAGCCTCTCTCTCATTATTGCATCAGATATTTATTTACTTGTTACAATTTTTTATAATTAATTCCCAAATGACTTTAGATTTCAAAAGATGGCTGCCTGCCAATCAAATAGAGGGCCAAATTACCTGCTGGTGCAAATGGGCTTAATATTGGTCACTTAGTAGAGCTGCACCTGCTTTATGAAAGAGATTATTTTGATCCAAACTACCTCCTCTCCTGCTGCATGTGTACTCAGCTTCCTTACACTTGTTTGATAGAACATGTTCATTCATTAGTAAATAAAATTGATAGCTCTGCTATTTTAGTTTCACGTCCAGAGGATACGTAGTAACAGATAAATGCAGCAAACAGTTGCAACAAGCATAGTTCTTCATAAAATATTCTTTTGTCTGCATATTCAATCTGCCTGTAGAAAAGAAGAATTGACTATGCCAAATCATCTGCTAGTTGGCAGGCTATTAAAAAAAAATTATTTTCCCCAAATGGAGTAATCTTAGTTTCCATGGAGCTAGTCTGTTCTTTATGGACACATTACATGTTAGAGATGTACTAAGCAGACAAAAGGTAATAGCCAAAATTAGTCTGGGGAAGGGTTGCATAAAAAGAAGTCACCGATGAAAAGGATTAAAGAGTAAAAAATATTCAGCACTTATTTTCCAAGTAGTTTTTTTTTTTAAAAAAAAACATTGCTATCCTCATAAAAGCTCTGCAAGATAGATAAATATTACCCTAGTTTCACAAAGCAAGCACAGAAGGTTTAAATGAGTCAAAGAGCACATAGCAAGTCAGTAGCAACATGGAGATTAGACATCAGAAATTTTTCTGTCAATATTCTGTGCTTAGTTACACCACGCTGCCTCTATTGGCTTCCTGCCAATCAGTGGCTGGATTGTGAACTTAAAATCGGTTGCATATAATGTCCACCATGTAGTTGTGCTGCCTCAGGAGCACAGCAGGAACTGAAATGGTTCTGTGCATCCATAATATGGGGAGTAGGTGTCCAGTGGCTGCTAAGCTTCTCCCCTGTTATGTCTGACATAGGTACCAAGTACCTGGGAGGATGAGTTTCTTTTGAGGCCTGCTACGTGCTCTCACCCTGGCCCTAAGAGTTTTGAGTAAATAAACAGAGAAAAGGATGCCTCTGTTCTGTTCCTAATATCAGATGGAAAGATCTTTGACGAGAGTCTGTCTGAGCCCAACAAAAGGGAGTTGGATAGCAACACACACAGCACATGAAACATCCTTTTATGAAAATGTGGTGCTTTCCTTTGTAGGTAATGCAGTTGGTTTTTAAGTGGGACAAGAAAAACAGGAATGTTCTCATTATCCTTCATAGATGCACTAAATTTTTCAAGATGCCTGTTAGATATGTTATATAGATGGATTATAATCTGGTAATAAGGAGGCAGCACACTCATAGCTCCATGCAGAACCTTTGTTGTGAGCAGCCAGGTAACCCAGACAAACAGATTTTTCCTAACACTAAAACAACCCACCCATTTATCACTATGGCAACCCCAATGACCTAAGGAAACCCAGGACCCACATATTCCTCCCCCTTTAATGAAAACGCCCTTCCCCCAGGGAAAAAATAAAATAAACACTAAACAGGGAGATGAGGGTAGACTGCTCCATCTCTGGGTGAACACCCAGGAAATTATTCTGCCTTGTGTTGAGGGGGCTGCCACTAGCTAAACATCCAGACAAGTAGGAAGCCTTCTCTCTCTAGTTGGATTACGGCAAACTGGTAGTGGTGTGACCACAGGTATCAGAGAAATAGCAGGAACCGGAGAGGATTTCGTGTCCAGTTGGACCGCGAAGGAGGCCAAAGGTGTTGAAGAAGTGGCTGGAGCAGGAGAGACATGAACAGCTGCTTTGGGACTTGATGGTATATCACCTGTAAGGGTGAAGTCAGTTAGAGATGTATCCTCAGGCTGGACATGACTGGGTAGCAACTGATCGATATGCCACCACGGAACAAGGCCATCTGCCGTCTGAACAGAGTAGGAAACAGGTCCAGGACTGTTCCTGGAACCCATTTGGCTCCCAAAGTATAGTTTCGAGCTAGGACAGGCTGCCCAAGAGTGAAGGTGCGGTCCTTCGATCTTGGTGCACGTCTGATGACCTGGTCCTGCTGTTGGCGTTGAACCACTTGTTGTGTTTCTCATGGTTTCAGCAAATCAAAGCAAGAGTGCAGTTGCTGTCCCATCATAAGGAAAACAGGAGATGCTTTAGTCGTAGCCTGCGGAGTATTTCTGTAGGATAACGAGAAGTTGTCGAAAACTTCTGAAGAGGTGAATGTCCCCTTGAAGATTTTAGGGCTTGTTTCATAGTCTGCATGAACCTTTCAGTGAGTCCATTGGTGGAAGGATGATATGGTGCTCACCTGATGTGATGTATTCCATTGGTCCTCATAAAACCTTCAAAATCCTGGGAAACAAACAGCGGTCCATTGTCACTCAACAGCTGTTCTGGGAGACCATAACGACTAAAGAAGGTTCTGGATAGTGTTTTTCTTCGTAGTGGACTGCTTTACAGAGACTTCTGGCCATTTAGAATGGGCATCAACAACAATTAAGAACATACATCCTTCGAATGGACCATCAAAATCAACATGAATACATTGCTATGGCCTTTTGGACCAGTTCTGTAGGTGAAGAGGTGCCAACTGAGGTGCGTTCCTGATGCTCTGACATGAGATACAAACTCTAGCCATCTCTTCGATGGCCCTCTCCAAGCCCGGCCACCAGAAATAGCTTTGTGCAATTTTTGTCACTCGTACTATGCCACAGTGACTTGAATGAAGCTGTTCTAACAAATGTGGTCTTAATGAAGGTGGGATAATGACATGTATACCCCATGACAAACATCCAGACTGGATTGATAATTCCATCCTCCTAGACGTGTAGGGGAGGAGGTCAGATGAGACCTGGGAGTCAGGTAAGACTGTTCTGTGCATCACAAGATCCATTACTTGGGACAGTAATGGGTCAACATGTGATGCTCTCTTCACTTGAGTAGCAGTGCAGGGGGGTTTTCCATCTGTTCAGAGTAAAAGCTTCCTTTCTGGCCCAGATCTTGACAGTATACTGAGAAGGGTAGCCTTGAAAGACTATCTACATTGCAATGCAAAGAGGATTGCCTGTACTTGATCTTGTATGTGTATCCGGAGAGTATCAATGCCCATTGTTGCATATGACTAGCAGCTAAAGATCGAATGCCTATGTGTGGCCCCAAAATCGACATCAGGGGTTGATGGTCAGTGAGAAGTGTAAACTTCTTTCCCAACAGATATGGGTGAAATTTTCGAACGCTAAAAACAATGCCCAGTGCTTTGCGTTTGATTTGGGCATATTTATTTTCTCCCTTGGTCAAGGTGCGTGAAGCAAAAGCGATAGGCCTTTCTTCACCTGAAGGCATAATGTGGGACAATACTGCCCCAACTCCATAAGGCTAGAAGGTTAGCTGTAGGGGTAAGGATGGATCAAAATGTGTCAGAACCCTAGAATTTATGGCTATGTCTACACTTGTAATTTTAAGTCGACTTTAGCTAAGTCAACTTAACTAAGTCAACTTAAAGTCGACTTAGTTAAGTTGACTTAGCATGTCCACACTTAAAATTAAAGTTGACTTTGGGGGGAACTTACAAAGTCAACCTAGAGCATCCACACTGGACGCCTAGATCGACTTCTAGGGGCTAGGGGGACCTTGGGCAGATCCACGGTGGCAGGGGGGCACCCCTTATGTACAATGGGGCAAAGGGGGACAGGGTCCCTGGCAGGGCATAGGGGCAGGGTGGGCAGGGTGTGACACTGTCCGGATTTAGGGAACCATTTATGATATTATTTTCTATTAATATCTCATAAATGCTATAATCCATAGGAACTATGTCATGTTTGGTATCAATAGAAAGGTAGTAATTTGCTGGGAATTATTATATAGTTTATGTATAGAAATTGTATTTGTATTAGAAGTTAGGAATATGGTTGTTATATCTATACTTTAACTTGTGTGTTTCTGGGGAAATTCCCCAGACAGGATGTCTACAACCATTGTCTCCTTAATGTTAAGGAAGCTCCCAGGTACAATGGGCCCAGGGAGAAACCTGATGAGCCATTAAGGAGACAATGGTGGTAGACATCCTGTCTGGGATCCGGCAGGGAGGGCATTGGTGTAGTCCTGGGGTAGCCCTGAGTCGATTTAGGGCTACCCCACGTCTAAACTGACTTAATTCGACTTTAAAAAGTCGAATTAAGCCTTAAATTGAAGTAATTCTAGGTTTAATAGAGTCAACTTAATTTTCATTAAGTCGACTTTATTTTCCTTAAGTTGACCTAAGCAAGCTGCTTAAGTCAACTTAAGAAAACTGTAGTGTAGACGCAGGGTAAATTAAGTCAACTTAATTTACAAGTGTAGACGCAGCCTATCAGTGCAAGTTTAGCTTTGTTGAATGCAACATCACAGCAGTTGTTTGGCCCAAGGAACTCATGTAGGGGGTTCAGGAGCTTTGCTAACTGTGGAATAAATTTACCATTATAGTTCAATAACCCTAAAAAAGAGCAGCTTACGTTCTGAGGGCATGAAGTATCCACAACAGCCTTTACCTTGGCTGGAGTCTCATGGAGGCCAGCAGCATCAATTATATGTCCCAAATATTCAACCGAGGGCTGGAAAAATTCACATTTGTCCTGGCAGACATGTAAGCCATACTCTTCCAGTCTTTGAAGGATAGCTTTCAAGTTTGTAAGGAGCTCCTCCTCATTCTTTTCAGTGACCAGGATGTCGTTAAGATACCACTAAACTCCTTAAAAACCACTCAAAATCTGGTCCATTGCCCTCTGGAACAAAGTCGGGGCCACAGTAATTCCAAAAGGCAAACAGCAGTATCTGTACAACTCCTTATGTGTTACAATAGTCAACAACTCTTGAGATTCTTCGACATGCCTCTGTAAGTACGCTTGACTCAAATCAATCTTGCTAAATTTTTGTCCTGCAGCCAAACCCACGATGTCCTCAATGCGGGGAAGAGGATGTTGCTCTGCACATATCACTGGGTTAACAGTGACCTTGAAATCTCCACAAATCCAAATGAAGCCATCCTTCTTCACTGTTGGGAGGACAGTTGTCACCCACTGGCTGTGAGTAACTGACACTAAGACTCTTTCCTTGACTAGCTGCTCCAAGTTTTCTTCAACCTTTTGTCTGATGGCAAATGGCACTGTTTTGGCCTTCAAACATTTTGGCTGGCAATCAGGCTTAATATTTAACTTCATGGTGATTCAATTCATGCTGCCTAAGTCTTCTCCAAAAACAGCAGCGTGTTTCGCTAGTACTGTTGCCAGATACATTTCGTCTTTAATCATTCGATGCTCCTCTGCTCAATTGAGTTGGATCTTTTTAATCCACGACCTTCACATTAAGGCTGGGTAATTACCTTACCATAAACAGTAGCAGCCTTGCAGTCTGTCCACTGAGTTCTACTTTCACATCAATAATGCCCAACAGGGGAACAGCCTCTCCTTGTGTGTCTTCAAAACAACCATTGTCCGCTTAAGTGGTAGATGCCTTAAGTCCTTCTCATGAACAGTGTTCGAAACTAATGAAACTGCTGTGTCAGTGTCCAGTTCCATGAGTACAGGTTTATCTTCCAATAGAGGTGTCACCAGGGCTGTCCCTTGGGGAGAGTGGGGCCCAGGGCTAATTGCCCTACATGGGGCCCCGCCCCCCCCATGCTGGCGGGGGGTTCAGCTGGCCAGCCCGCTCTGCCCCCCAGGGACTCTGGTTGCCCCAGAAACTGAGGCTGCCCACCAGGTGGCGGGGAGCCGTGGCCCCGGGTGGCAGCAGGGAGCTGTTGCCACAGGGAGCCGACGCTGCGGCACCGGGGTGCTGAGAGCCCGGCCCCGGGGGGCAGTGGGGAGCTGAGGCCGTGGCCCCGGGGGGCAGTGGGGAGCCGCAGCCACCTACCAGCAGGGAGCCAGCCCCAGGCGAGGCTGCCCGCCACCCCAGCCGCAGCCAGCACACCGCACCTGCCCCACCCCTGGGCCTGTCTGCTCCACCCTGGGGGCGGGGAACAGGGTCGGCCCAGGGGCCAGGGGAAGCACTCCTGGCCCGCTCTGCTGCCTTCAGGAAGCACAGCCGAGGGTGGGAGGGATGGCACGGGCCCCGCACGGCCCTGCTGGGAGCGGGACAGCGCGGGGCCCAGGTAACTGCGGGGCCCAGGGCATTCGCCCCCCCAAAGGACAGCCCTGGGTGTCACCCAGAATTCATGTGCGCCATAGACAAAATGTGGAGAGATATTTCATCTTCTGACTGTGCGTCACCATGTTCACCTTGTGTTTGATCTGCAGCATACAGAATTTCCCTCTTAGTTTGCTGAACCAACAGCTCATTTTTCTCAGGTCTGCCTCTTCTGTTTGGCTCATCCTTCCTTTGTTTGCAGGTGCATTCAATGTGTCCTCTCTTGCCACATTGTTGATACAGTTGCCCCTTACACTAGCAGTCCAATGCAAGGTGACCCTGCTTTCCACACCAGTAACATTCCCATCTCTCCAGTGCACTGTAGGTAGGTTCTGGGAATACCTTATACACCCCAGCCCTGATTCGTTGCATATCTTGGGTGGCCTGTTCCATGGAGCCAGAGGAGCTGGAGTGCAATAAAGGGAGCTGTTTCTATTTTGGCAGGCTTCTTGGTAACCAGTGTGGGGAACCAGAAGCCTGTTTGTGACTGATAGGGAGACTGGTTTAAGTACCACCCATCAGTGTTTGGGAGAGTTTAGCTCCTAGTTTTGCAGCTTGCCCTGATTTTTGCACGTTCAGAAGGGTTATCCCAGGAGGCCCCTGTCACACACCAGTGAAGGCTTCACTGCAAATCTGACCCTGACTATTTATAACATCATCAAATACTTTTTAGTGGGGATAACTATGAATTCTTCAGCGAGTGGTGTCCCTGTAGGGGTGCTCCACTCTAGGTGTCTGTCATGTCGACGCGCTGAGATCAGAGATTTTCCGTTGCAGTCCCTGCTCCGGCTGCATCCGCGTGAGCTTTCACTCATCCATGTTGGTGTTCTGATGAGCGCAAGCGCAGCCAGGCCTCCCTCAGATCCTTCTCAGCTGTCAACAGCTTGAGACGTAGTCTGCAACACTCCCCGCACTCCTGTAAAAAAAAAAAAAAAAGAGAGAGTAGTTAGTGTTAGTTTAGGATAGGATCTCTTTTTTTGGCTAGCTGTAATTATACTTAATTATTTCACTGTAGTTCACCAAAGGAAAGAAAAAAAAGCCACTGCTCGGTCCAACCGAGTTGGTTAACTGAAATATGCCCGGCTCAGTGGGCTTTAAAAGATGCTCCCATCAGATAGCCACTTGCAATATATCTGATGCCTGGGGAAAGAGCACGTAGCCTCGAAATGCCCACACTGCCAGAAACTGAAATTGTGGGCTAGACGGGATAGAGAGCTGTGCCTTAAAATGATTCTGTTAGAGAGATAACTTCGGCCAGCCTCTGATCCAGGTCATGGTTCCTCCCCGATGCCGAGGGGGAGAGATGACAGGAAAAGATCTTCGATCACCTCAGAGAGTCCCCCGAGGAAGAGATCAGCCCCACCAAAACCAGCGGCGTCTCACAAAGCACTCGGTACGGCAGGCAGGCAAATGCTGATGAACGGTGCGGAGTCGAGGCATAAAGAGTTAACAGCCTTCTCCTCCGAAACAGCACTGACAGAGCCGGCAGGGAGCCAGGCACCACAGGACAAGCCAGCACTGAAGCAGACTACGGTTCCGAGGGCTGCGGAACCACGAGATCCGGCACCGGCTTCCCTGACAGCCAAGGTGCCTACTCCTCAGGAGCCAATGACAGAGACGGCACCGAGACAGTCCACGGTTCCAGCTACATTGCTGACGGGAACCAAGAATTCACAGCCTGTTAAAGCCTCAAGCAAAAGAAAACGAAAGACCTGTCATTTAGATCATGAAAGGTCACCCTCCCCACTATACTCACCACGGAGAGAGAACTGCTCATCGCCTCTCTCCCACACAGATGATAACAGCACAGACTCTCCTGGATGGTCTTCATATAGATCATCTAGACGTTTTTCTACAGCAAACTAAAAGAAACATAAGAAACACTCCAGCAACCCCTGGTTTACCCCTCCCTGGATGGTACCCTATGGGCCCTTCACCCCACACTGGGGCAACTGGGATGCCTGGTCTGCATACATGCAACCACATAGCAGATTCCACACCTCCCACAGAGACATAATGTCATCATCCTGC
Organism: Pelusios castaneus; assembly: GCA_007922175.1. Lineage (NCBI taxonomy): Eukaryota > Metazoa > Chordata > Testudines > Pelomedusidae > Pelusios > Pelusios castaneus. Next base: position 2,813,578 of record ML685783.1, read on the forward strand.
TCCTCGTTGGTGCCCACAGAACATCATCCTGAAAGCCAGGATGAAATGGAAGAAGAATCCACACATGAAGAGGATGCCCACACAACTCTTCCTCACTGCAGGATGAAACAAATCATCCCATCTACATCTACAAACGCATATGATTTCAAACATTTCCAGGAATTATTCAAGCATGTAGCATAGGACCTGGACATCACATTGGAAGAAGTGGCACAATCTAACCACAAACTACTTAGGATCCTGCATACATCCACTCCATCCAAAATAGCATTACCAATGGACGACGCCATTATGGATCCTGCCAACACCACTTGGCAAACACCAAGAGCAATTGCCCCGATGTGCAAACAGGCAGATAAGAAATATCACATTCCTGCAAAGAACAACGAATACCTTTTCACACATCCCGCACCAAATTCATTGGTCGTGGAAGCTGCACAACACAGGAACAGACAAACATGAGGCAAGAATATGGTACAGGACAAGGAGTGGAGGAGGGTGGACCTGTTTGGATGGAAAACTTATTCCTCATCCACATTACAACTGACGATAGCGAACTACACTGCCTTGCTTTCTAACTATGACCACAATACCTATTCCAAGTTCACCATCGTCACGGACACGATTCCTGAAGAGAGAAGGGAACAATTTTGCTCCCTAATCCATGAAGGACAGCTTATTGCTAGAACAGCCCTACAGGCAGCACTGGATGCGGCGGACACAGCTGACAGAACAATAGCGACCGTGATAGTAATGCATTGTGCATCCTGGCTCCATTCTGTGGCCCTTCCAAGAGAGCTGAAATCAATGATTGAAGACCTACCATTTGATAAGACCAAGCTGTTTGGGGCTAAAACCAACGAAGTGATGCATACCATGAAAGATTCCCAGGGTACACTTCGCACACTAGGCGTATACACACCAAATACTCAAAGAAGACAGTAGAGATATCAACCATATCATAGATGCTACCCACAATACCCTCAGAATCAGAGGCGGCCATAGCCTATCTGGGCCCTAGGCAAAGGTCCATTGTGGGGCCCCCATAGGACTTCCCTGCACCAGCCCCGGCCGCCCCCATGGCCCCGGCATCCCACTGAGGGCCCTGTAACCTCCCCCCGTGGCCCTGGTGCCATGCTGGGGCCCCTGAAAACCTCAAAAAGCCCCCCCTCCATGCTTCCCCCACCCCACCAGTGGCCCCAACCCCACCACGACACCAGTTCCCCATGGCCAGCTCCCTCAGCAGTGAGGCACCCTGCCGGGGGCCCCAAAACCAGCCCTGGCCCGCCCCCCCACCCCCAGCTGCCTTCAGCAGCAAGCGGCAAGCCGAAGGCAAGGGGCGGAAGTGCAGAGTGCAGCAGAGCTGGGACTGGTAGGGCGCAGCAGCCAGCCCAGGGCAGGGCGGAAGTGTGGAGCCCAGCCTCTGGGCCAGCCCACTCTGCCTCCCACCCATGCTGATTGACTCTGGGCCCCGACCCCCACAGGGATAGACCTACACCCCATTTCCCCCCCCCCCCCCCGCCGCTGGCCCCCACTGCCCGCCATGTGTTCCGTAGGACAGGAAGAGGCAGGCACAGCTTTTGGGGTAGATGAAGGGGCCCCTCACTGCTTGGGGCCCTAGGTGGCCGCCTGCTTTGCCTACCCCAAAAGCCGCCTCTGCTCAGAACAGGCAGCAAGACAGGAACAGACAAAGGCCACAAAGACACCGGCAACCCAGGAACAACCAGCCCATAGCACAACAGCCACCTTCTTCCAAGCAGCAATTTTGAGGTTTTGGTCGACGGTATGAACGACCTCCCCGACCTAGCACCAGAAATCACAACAACCATCTTTGGACACCATCTTCAACCTTATCTGAACAACTGAAAACTCATAACAGCAGACAGATGGGTCATCGAAATCATCAAACAAGGTTACTGTATCCCCTTCATCTCCATACTCTCTACACATTCCCCTTCCCTGTCCCTCTTCAGGGATACATCTCACGTACAACTGCTTCAAATGGAATTAGACCATCTGCTATCCATTGGAGCAATAGAACCAGTGCCCATGCAACACTGGGGGAAGGGATTCTACTCCCAATACTTTCTAACACAGAAGAAGAATGGGGGATGAAGGCCCATCTTAGACCCGAGGGGATTAAACAAATTTTTTATGAAGCAAAAGTTCAAGATGGTCACGTTAACAAATATTATTCCAACACTAGAACGAGGGGACTGGTTTTCATCCCTCGACCTCCAAGATGCCTATTTCCATGTTAGAATACATCCATCACACTGGAGGTTTCTCCGTTTTCAAATAGGAAAAATGCGCTACCAATACACAGTACTACCCTTTGGCCTGGCCACAGCACCAAGAGTATTCTCAAAGGTATTAGCAGTCATCACCGCCTATCTATACAAACAAAGCATTATCATATATCCGTACTTAGACGACTGTCTAATAAAGGCAAGCAGCCAAGATGGAGCAAGAGAGGCAACACACCAAACCATGAATCTATTCAACAAATTAGGACGAAAGATAAATCAACAGAAATCAAAACTTATCCCAAAGGAAAAAATAGAATTCATTGGTGCTCACCTGGACGCTCAAAGGGCAAGAGCGTCACTTCCACTGAAAAGATTCGAGGCAATAACAACCCTAGTTTCATCTGTGATGGGCAGCCCTACACTGACAGCCCACATGTGCCTACAATTACTGGGGCACGTGGCGGCAAAAACCACAGTAGTCCACCATGCCCGGCTCCACATGCGCTGCTCTTCAGGCATGGCTCACATCAGTCTACAAACCGCACAGACACAGTCTGTTCAAGAGGCTAGCAATGCCCCAAGCGGTCAAGCAATCACTGGCATGGTGGACAGAGCCATCGAATATCACAACAGGGATACCCTTCACACGGGAACCACCCACAGTGTTCATAACAACAGATGCATTCCTCCTAGAGTGGGGGGCCCATCTGAAAGAACACATGGCACAAAGTCAGTGGTCCATAGATGAAACCCATCTTCATATAAATGTTTTGGAACTCAGAGCAGTTCGCAATGCATGCAAGCATTTCCTGCCAATAATAGCAAACAAAACAATAAAAATAATGACTGACAATATAGCGTGCATGTATTATATAATCAAACAAGGTAGGGTACGCTCCCGACCTTTATGTTGGGAGGCAACTCAGCTATGGACATAGTATATCAAGCATGGAATAGATATATCGGCCTCATATTTGCCTGGTTCTCTGAATTTAATGGCCGACACACTCAGCAGGCATTTCGCAACAAAGCACGAATGGGAAACAAATTATCAGATTCTCCAGCAGGTGTTTCAGAGATGGGGCTACCCGGACATAGGCTTATTCACTTTGTTCCAGAGTGGGGATAGGCAAATTCTCACAAGGAGCTGCATTCTTGATAAGCTGGAAAGGGACTCTTAACATATGCCTTCCCACCTATACCCCTAATACACAAAACACTACAGAAAATCAGGGTGGACAGAGCCAGGACAATCATGATTGCATCCGCCTGGCTCCGACAAATGTGGTACCCTTACCTGCTCTAGCTGATAGCAGAACCAATGACACTTCCGTTACAAAGAGATTTGATCCACCAGGACAGGGAAGGACATTCCACCCCCACCTGGACAAACTTCATCTCACAGCATGGATGCTCAGTGGCTGCAAATGGAAGAACTACAATGCTCAAGACAAGTACAAGGTATACTGTTGAACAGCAGAAAACAAACACGTAATACTTACCTACAGAAATGGAACAGGTTCTCCAAATGGTCCGAACGGGAACTCAGCTCTGGTCCTGAGGTCTGCCCTCACCTCACTCAGCCCTGGTCCCAGTTATCTTTGACTACATCCTTCATCTAAAAACAGACGGGCCTAGCAAATAGTTCAATCAAGGTCCATTTGGCAGCACTCTCAGCGTTCCATCTACAGGTAGAAGGGAAGACACTGTTTTCACATAAAATCGTAAAACGATTCATGAATGGCCTACGGAACATGTTTCTGGAAATTCAACCTCCAACGAACCCATGGGACCTAAACTTGGTCCTAAGGACCATCACCTTAAAACCATTCAAGCCCATGGCAACATGTTCACTGAAACATCTGTCAATGAAAGTCACATTCCTACTGGCTATAACATCCACCAAACATGTGGGCGAAATGAGGGCACTAATGACAGAACCTCCATATACAATCTTTCACCCAGACAGAGTGACGCTATGCCCATACCCAAAAGTTCATCCCAAAAGTGAACACGGCATTCCATAACAACCAAGAAATCAACTTGCCAACATTCTACCCAGAGGCGCATGCTGATGCACAAGCTGCAGCACTACACACGTTGGATGTGAGAAGAGCTTTAGCATTCTATATCAACAGGACAAAATCATTCAGAAAAACACAGAGGCTCCTTGTCTAACTAGCAGAACGGTCCAGGGGCATGCCACCTTCCTCACAAAGACTATCCAAATGGATAAAAGGATGCATCACACTGCATACACAACAGCAACCACCGTGCGAAGTTAAAACCCACTCCACACGTAGCATGGCCACAACAATATCATTAATTAAGAATGTACCAATAAGGGACATTTGTAACGCTGCTACATGGAGCTCACTATATACTGTCAGCAAACACCATGCAATAGATCAGGCCATGAAATCAAGCACATCTCTACGGTCGGCAGTACTCTCCACTGTACAACACACACACTCCTCACTGGCCCTCCATCCAATACAAGGGAACTGCTCCTCAGGCACTTATGCTGCGTCTACACTGGTAAATTAAGTCGACTAAAGCTTGCTTAAGTGGACTTAATTTACCCTGCATCTACACTACAGTTTTCTTAAGTCAACTTACGCAGCTTAGATGTGGGATAGCCCTAAGTCGACTTAGGGCTACCCCAGGACTACACCAATGCCCTCCATGCAGGGGGGGCACAGGGAGAGCTTGGCATGCCCCCCAAAGGGCAGGGCAGAGCCCTGTGTGACGCTGTCTGGATTTAGGGAAGCATTTATGATATTATTTTCTATGAATATCTCATAAATGCTATAATCCATAGGAACTATGTCATGTTT
>ML685783.1:2819063-2859247 GCA_007922175.1 Pelusios castaneus
GACTTAAGCAGCAGCGTAAGTCGATTTAAGGAAATTGTAGTGTAGATGCAGATTAAATTAAGTTGATTTAAGCAAGTTTAAAACAACTTAATTTGTAAGTGTAGATGCACACTAAGACTGTGCTGCAGGCTTTTTTATTGCAATACAGATGTACGCTCATTGTCTACAAATAGAAACTGAGCCACTTGTCTAATCTAGATACTCCTCAACATCAAAGCCTTCCCAGGACAGTTGCTAAAAACACTGTTCACAAGATTTATAAGATTCCCCCTCTGGCTTCTCCCATGAAATCAATCTTGTAAGATGTGTTCACATGCCAAACTCTGCATTGGATCCTTGAGCTGGGTGTAGCTATAAACAAGAATCATCCTCAGTCCCGGTCAATACAAGATATATAAGTAACAGGCACAGAATGTGTAAAGGAGTGTTATGAAGAGGATAGTGATTAATTTTCTCTCATCTCCACTGAAGGTAGGAGAATTAGTAATAGCAAGGGAGATTATGGGGAGATATCAGGAAAAAGTTTCTGACTAAGGATAATTAAGCTCTGGAATAGTTTACCAAGGGAGGTTCTGGAATCCCCATCACTGAAGGTTTTTAAGAACAGACCAGACAAACACCTGTCAGAGATGGTCTAGGTTTATTTGTTTCTGCATTAATGCAGGGGACTGGACCAGATTACCTCTTGAAGTCCATTTTCTTTCCCACACACATGATTTTCCAACTACCCCAACTAAAATGAGATCCTTTCTACCAGAAGTCCCATGAAAGGGACCTCTCCTAATTGTACCCCGCTGGCCCTATCTCCCAGTATGCAGCGACTCCGAACTCTTGTCAGTTCTTTTGAGATCTTTTATGGCTAAAACTGAACTGCAACCAAAACCTTATAGTACCTTGTTTGAGAGAGCGTGTTAGGTGCTAACACCACAGGACATGAGTAGAACAAAGCAGGGAACAAAAGTCTTATGGAAGGACAGGGCCAGTTAAGATATACTGCAAGGGAAGTGTTGACCCAGCCCTATTCGAGTAGCAAAAACTGCACCTCTCCTCCCTCCAATATCCTCCTTGAGGACCCTCTTTCTTAGCCACTTCCCCAAACAGTAGGAAGTTAGCAGCCCTTTGGTTACATCGATTTGGGGATTAGACGTAGATGCAGGTGTTGTAGGTGATTCCTTGTGTTTTCATTTGAAAACATTCAGAGTTCTTTCGTAGTTCCTTTGTTCTGCTTTATTTCAAGGATTTTGATGAATTTAGACTCAGGTTCATTCAGTTCCACAACCAAACAAGACACTACAGGTGAAAATGAAAACAAAAATTCTTCAAAGTCCTAGCCAACACACCTGAATTCTGAGTGCCAAAACTATCATTTTGCACAGATGTGTAGTTCTGAAACTGTTTTATTTCTGTAACTGATAACTAGCCGTATGTATGCAGTCACTGCTTCATTTTAGACCACTGGGGTTGAACTTCAGTCAACTGCAGCTGCTTAAATACAAAAATTGCTTAAACACATGGGTTATGGAAGGTATTGTCAAGCTGTATACATACTGCTGGCATGAAGGACATGCATCTCTAATGCTGCTGACAGTTACAGATGACACACGGAATGTATGCCTGAGCAGACAATCATATGTATGCAAACATATAGCAATATAGACAACTTCCATGGGAAACTGGAAGGACATCAGTTAATTTTGCAGAAGCACTTCCATACTAATTACCTTTAGTTGCTGTTGAATTTAGCTCACTTGAACTGGTGGCTTTGGGGTGAATGGCTCCAGAACCCATTACTAGTCAAGTCCAAACCATTTCTCAGCAAAAGAAAATTTCATATTAGACCAGGTGCTTTGCGCTCAGCTGGGAACAGTTACCTAAATCTTTCTAGTATTTTAAAATAGTTTATTTTTCTCTGCAGCCTGGACTCTCGCTATTAAAAAACAAAGACCATGTGTTTACATGTAAATCATTTGGGTTCTGATCTTGTTAACAACTCCTTCCTCCCCTCACGGCAGGGGCCGGCAAAACTCTGCTGTGCTTGGACCACACCATCTGTTAGATGTGGTCTCCCTCTACTGGCTGGTTTGTTGATTGAATTTTTGAGCTATTTTGGGAGCCTGAACTTCTGAAATGACAAAATCTGAAATGACAAAATAACTTCCCCTCTACCTTCAAAGTTTCACAAAAAGATCCTTCATTTAGAATTGGATTTAAGTTTCTTGGAAAAACCCTAAAGATATTTGACTCTTTCAGATATAGAAAGTCCTTAATGCATACAATCTTAAAACAGTAAGAAAAATGTAACAAAAAGTCAAGTGTGGATTATAGGGGAAGCTCTCATTGTTTGACTTCCAAACCATCCAGCCATTCCCACACAAAGTAGGTGTATAGAAATTCCACATTCCAACCTTACACACTGCTTAGTGACTAATTCTTGTAACAGTACATGGCAAATGTTGTCAGCTTTAGATTTTACAGCAAGTATTGCAGTATTTGGTGTTTTTCTTAAAGGTTCAGCCTCTGGAGTCATGGTTATTTGAGAATCTCATTTTTCAATTAATAAAGCAACTAAATTCCTCATCATGGTTGCAGAGAAGAACAGCTGCTTGAGCCTTCTGAAACTGCACTATGAAAGGATGAAAAGAGGTTCTGTTCACCATTTCTGAAAGAGAGAGAAGCTGTTAACAGCCATACCTGCGTAGAATGAATGAAAAGGCTTTGGCAGCATTTCCTGCTAGGCCATTGTCTGCCGGAAGTGAAAAAGACTTATGCCAGGTAAGGCCATGAGCTATTTCACTGGAATATAACAGTGTTTTAGATGCAGAAAAATATTACACTATAAGAAGTGTACTGTATAGAGACATTGGCAACAATCAGATTACATCAACCTCCATAAAATAGCATACTAATAGTAAACATATGTTCTTTGTAGCCCAGAGACTGAGCTGATTCAATAGGCAGTGGTTCCCAACCAGCGTGCCACAACTCCTCAGGTCTGCCAGCCACAAGAATCTGTACAGCTTGGGTCAATTTAAATCGCCCTGCCCCGTTCAGCTGAGCCACGTGGGCTGTGCAGAGCAGGAAAAGCCAGGGGATGCAGTTTGGGCCTGTGAAGGTAAGAGTGAGTGGGGGGTTTAATGGGTTAGGGGGGCATTGCGATGGGATGGGGAGGCAGAGACCCATGGGGGGATGGAGGGTCACCAAGCTGGAGCTGCGGGCGGCGGCCCCAGCTGGGGAGGCGATCCCCAAGCCAGAGCCACAGGTGGCGGGTCACCTTGGTGGGGATGGGGGCTCCAGCGAGGCCAGTGCAGGGCAAGGGGCTGGTGTGGCCCTAGTAGGGGCCCCAGTGATGTCAGAGGGGTGACCACCACCTCAAGCCCCACAGTTATGCAGACCTCACACCTCCGCCATGCTTTGCTCCAGCCCTGTGGCCTCTTGCCTTCAGCTTGCCGCGGCTGTGGGGCAGGGCAAGGCAGGAATGTGAAGCCAGGCCTCTGGGCTAGCCCTCCCCACCCCTGGGGATGGAGTAGCCAGCTTAAGGGAAGGGCAGGTGCATGGGGCCTGGCCCACTCCCAGGGCATGTGGGGTCTGGGGCCCCATGGTTTTCAGCAGTGACATCTCCATAGCCATCATATCCTCTTATATGCAGCATGTGAGAAGCAAAGTTACAGTCCTAGTAATATTTATGTGGGAGGTGTTGATATAGTGCTTAACAGAGGAGAGTACTGGCCCATGAGAGGCTCCTTAGTTACTGCAATATAAATATTAATTCATCTGAACAATTTGTTTATTAAGGCAGGCATAAATCTAATATGTGCTGAACTGACTCAAGTGAGAATGTGAAATAGACATAGCATGAATTTATAAGCAGGCTGTTTGGCTTTCATTGGACTTCAATGAATATCAGTTACTTTTCAAATCACTCTAGACTAGACAGTTTAATTCCAGCCACCCAAAAAAGGGAAAGAAAATAAAAAGGTCACCCACATGCAGCTAACAATCCCCAAACTTTTGTATCAACACAATTGCCAAATGGTTCTTTGGACCAAGTGAGCTGGTATGAACTGTAGGGAACAGGCACAGATGGGGGGAGGTTTCGCACTGTTATTCAAAACCAGCATAGGGCTCAAATGGCCTGAGAAACAATGTCTGTCAAATGGAAGACACAGCATGTGACCTGCATTCCTGCAAAGACTTAGCACACAACTAATCTACTCCTAATACTGCTGTCACATTCCATTCCTAAATACAAACTTTAATCTAGCCTTTGTTTTTCCAATGCTTTACAAGGCCAAAGAACCATTTTTGTATGTATTAAGGGCAGCTTAAAATAATTTTACACAAAGCAGAGGCAAATAAGAGTGAACAATTAAATTGCCTTATTGCTGGCAATGGAAAGGTTTCTGCAACCCGGTTATAGAAATGGAAGGTCAAGTTTGGGATCTTCATTTAAACACATTTTTCTTATGTGACAAAGCAGCAGCTGCTAAAAACTTTGAAAACATAGGTTCCATCCAATATAGCATTCATTTTCCTGAAGCTGCTTTCAATCATGTCTGGTGCCAGTTTCTGCTAAAGTCTAGCAGTTCCTTTATGCAGACCACTACATAGTCATTGAAAGCATTTGTAGACCACCATGTAAGCAAGCTGTTTTAAACATTTTTAACATAGCCTTGGCTGGTGGGAGTCAAATGTATACATCAAGTGTTATTAAAAACACAGCTATTTCTATTAATTATGCTCACTCCCAAACATACTGCACTCATCACAGTACATTTACCTGCAGCAATTATGTCCTCCTGCCCTCTTCCTCCCTTCCCTCCCTCTCCCCATCCCAGACCACCAGTGGTCCATGGACCATAGGTTGGGAACCATTGCTATGATTAAGTCAACATTTCATTTGTAAGTAATCCATTTTGGTTTAGTTCAACAACAACAAAATAAATAAATGAAAGCACTAGCTATTACCTCTCAGGAAGGTCCAGTAACTATGCCAACACAAGAACCTCTGCCATCACCACAGGTAGTGCCTTTGCTAAATGCTACAGGGGCATGGTTGCAACTCCTTAAGTTTACACAAGCCCCGAGTTAAAAAACTAATGCTCATTAATATCAGTGGAGGGAGAGCAGTGTCTCTATTGATTTAATAGGCATTGGATCATACTCTGAGAATAACTGGAGTTGTTCATGTTTCACATCTGTTATTTCAGGCTGTCTGCAGAATCAGGTGCAGATCATGGCCTCTATTTATAATCCATTGACAGCTATACAAGATGCTTTGTTTTTAAAATGAAAGCTTGGAATCTTACAAAATTAGGGCTGGAAGGGACTTCAGGAGGTCATCTAATTCAACCGCCTGCTTAGAGTAGGACCAATCCCAACTAAATCATCCCAGCCAGGGCTTTGTTAAACTGTACCTGAAAAACCATCAAAGATGAAGATTTCACTCTCTCCCTAGTTAACCCATTCCAGTGCTTCACCATCCTCCAGTTTTTCCCCTACTATCCAACCTAGACTTCTCCCATTGCAACTTGAGACAACTACGCCTAGTTCTGTCATCTACTTCCACTGAAAAACAGCCTAGCTCTATCTGTTCTGGAACTCCCTTTCAAGTTGTTAAAGGCTACTATCAACTCCCCCGTGCCCCCCCCCCCCCCAATTCTTCAGACTAAACCTAAATTTCCTCAGCCTCTCATAAGTCATGTGCTCCAACCCCCAATCATTTTTGTTGCCCTCTACTGGACTTTTTCCAATTTGTCCACATCCTTTCTCTAGTGGTGGGCCCAAAACTGGATACAATGCTCCAAAGGAGGCCTCACCAGTATCAAGTGGAGGGGAATAACCACTTTCCTTGATCTGCTGTCAGTGCTTCTGCTAACACAACCCCAATACGCTGCTAGCCTTCTTGGTAGTTAGGGTACACTGTTGACTCAAGTTTCTTGTCCATTGTAACCCCTAGATACTTTTCTGCCAAACTGCTGCCCACCCAGTTGGTCTCCAGCCTGAAGCAATGCATGGGAATCTTCCATCTTACACACAGAATTCTGCACGTGTGCTTTTGTTGAACCTCATCAGATTTCTTTTGGCCCCAATCCTCCAATTTGTCTAGGGCACTCTGTATCCTATGCTGCCCTCCAGTGTATCTACCACTCTCCCCCCTCCCCCCCCCCAGCTCCAGCTTAGTACCATCTGCAAACTTCCTGAGGGTGCAATCCACTCTATCCTCCAGATCATTAATGAAAATGTTCAACAAAACCAGCCCCAGCATGAACTCCTGGGACACTCTGCTTGTTACCAGCTGCCAACTACGCATCAAGTTGTTGATCACATTCGTTGAACCCAATGATCTAGCCAGCTTTCCATACATCTTATAGTTCATTCATCCAACCCATATTTCTTTAAGTTGCTGATAAGAATACTGTGAGAGACCATATCAAAAGATTCTGGAGAAGACAGCATCTGCTAGGAAAAATGGTGCCACTATGAACCAGCCCAGACTCTCGGAAAGGCATCATACTTTTCCAGAGGAAGTATGCAGATCTTTGTCTAGCCAGTTAAACAGGGCTTCTAGCACTACCATAACACAGGTAACAGTAATAAACTTTGAAGCACATTCATCCCTAATGTAACTCCATCTGCCAATCATTCAGCAAAACCTCACCCTACTCTCTCCCTTACTTCAGTTTCATCTTCTATCCTGTTCACCCTGGCATTTGAACATTCATTTTTTACCTGTTGCTTCAAAGTTACTTGTAATAAGGGGGTCTGCCCCTTGTAAGGCCCAAGGATGAGCCAGTCCAGTTTGGAGACAGAGCCCCTTTAAGTATAGGTACTTCACCAAATAAAGGGTGCTATCAGACTCAACTGATAGAGGTCAGGTAATTACTGAAGGCTGAAAAAGTGAGGAAGCTGCAGGAAGAATGTTGGCTCCTGTGGCAGGCTGTGGAGCAGGAAAGGAAAAAAAGCATGACCAAATGTTTCTGGGGGCTTGGCTACACTTAAAATACTGCCATGTTTAATGCTATGCCCAATCTGTTGAGGACCTTCCTTCAGAGCCGTTTATTCTTCAGACACAAAACTCTCAGAAAAATACAAAACAGAATACCAGTGCAGCTGTACCACTGTAGCCTGCCAGTGAAGACTTTGGCTAGCCAAACGGAAGGTTTCTCCAATTCATGTAGGTACTCCAACTCCTCAAGAGGTGGTAGATAGGAGAAATCTCCTGTAGACCTATCAACCTACAGCCGTCTACACCAAGAGTTACATTGGTTTAACTGTATCACTCACGGATGTGGCCTTTTGACACCCTTGAACAACATAGTTTATACCAACCTAAGTCACCACTGATCTAAGAGCATTATAAACAAGCCAACATCTTTGAAGAAAAGCTACCCAGAGGATGAAGGCTTTTGCTCATATTGAGTCTCAAAGCTGCAACAATTTATAACAACTGGTTTGAACTGAGCATTTACTCTAGTGCAGAAAGAAATACTGTATTTTCCATCTCCCTTCAAAAGTAAGGAGTCTAGAGCCACATACTGCACTCCAGTTCAGCTCATGTTTTGGTTAAAATGTTCCATTTTCATCAGCAGTATGTGATCTCATAATTTGTAGCATATTTGAAAGCACCATCTGCAGTTGTGTATTATCCATCACAAGAGGCATTCAGTATTAGATAAAGTTTATTATGTTATCAAAATATGAATAAAATACGCAAAAAAAATCTATTCAACAGTCATTCATACACAGAGGAAAATATATAAAATGCTGGGTCTCACCGAATTATGTTTCGTACAAAATACTGTTAAGTTTAGAGCAGCAAAGTTAATTGCCAAACATTCCCTGAATTTAAGAGGGTCTTCACCACGCCATGCTCCAAGAACTATCTTGATGCCAAATGTTCTCTGCTCTGGCCTGTATCTCCTTAATTATTGCTTGATATTAAAATGTCTTCTCTTTCTAACAGAACCTCATAGTGAACCTGAACCCTTGCAACAGCGCTATAGTAACAGCTGAAGTCCCTCCAGCATTCTCACTTTACATTTTGTTAGAAATAAGAAATACATTTTGGTCCTCAACTATTTTTGGTTTCTGAAAATTTTCTGTAAAATGAAGATTTGGAGAAAATAGACATTCACAAATTTTAATTAATGTTACACAAAGAATTTCAGCAAAATTACACATTTCAAAACAATGGAGCAGAGCACCTGGGGTAATTCACTTTATTCATTTTCGCCTTTCCAGCAACAATATTTCCTCAGACTTTCTCCACAAGAACATAGAATGCTTAAGAATGCATACTATAACAATCTTATAGCCTACCTGAAGAGCAGCTCTATGTAAGCTTGAAAGCTGTTCTTTCATTAACAGCAGCTGGCCCAATAAAAGATATTACACCTCATCCACCTCTCTCTCTCTCTCTCTCTCTAATATCCTGGGACCAACATGGCTACAAAAATACTGGAAACAAATCATACTAAAAGTGACTCGAGTTTGCCCTCTAATGCAGAGGAGCCCACAAAAAAGGAAACAGACTTCTAGTAGAAAAGGGAAATGATTTAATTCACTGCACCTTTTGGGATATACACCATCACGTATTTTAGCTACTCTGCTTACTTCAGAATGAGGGTGTCTCTATCACGGGAATGAAAGATAGACAAAAGAACAGGTCTGAAGAGGATTTGATGGGGGGGGGGGGGTGAGATTTGAAATCAGTCTTGTGATGTCTTACAAACCACCCTTCAAGTAGAGATCATCAAAAATGTGTATACTTTAAAATGTGAATGCTAAGACTCAGTAATGTAAGAGATGTGCACTTCTGCTCAAAAAAGAAAAAGGATTTATGCTGACAAATCATAGCAAGTCTGCAAGGTTTAAAGGACTGTCAACTCCACTTGCCCAGTTTAGATAAAAGCAGCAGAACAGCCTTATTCAGCACAGGTGGGTATTGTAGGGTCCATCTATTAATGGAAAGCTAAGTGAGTGTGGACTCATAAGTTATTGGCCTTAAAGTTTCAGCTGAAGATAGGGTGATGCATTGCCCAAAGGAAATACAGTAAATATCAAATGCTAAATCAGAACAGAATAATCTAGTTAATTCTTTTGGCAGCAGCAATTTATCTGCTTCTTCAAGTGTACCAAAGCAAAATCTCTTCCTATAAATTTTTAAGAATTTTACAGGCTAACAGTGCAGGGAGCTGGACAGCTTCATAAAGTAAACCAATTCTAAAAAAAAAAAGTCTCCCCAAACAAATAGACCCTGAGAGTCCCTTCTACAGACCTACATTGATGTTCTTCAGTCTTTGCTAAGAGCCATTACAGATTCCACTTCCTCTCATAGTGGCACTAGTTAGCATGCAAGCATTCTACCTAGGTAGAACATGGACTTGTAGAAGTTGGACTTTCTGAATCAACCAGTTTGCGTAGTTGCATCTACTGCACACCAGTCTTACTGTGGTTTGTACAAAATGGAGTTAGAGCATAGAAAGTACCTTAGACCAGAACTATGGTTCTAGGTATCCCAAGATGCAAAAGCCTACCAAATACAGTCTGACTAAAAGAACTTATTCCTTCTGTTCTTTAAAGATTTAAGCAACCAACCACCATTTACAGATAGCCAGTGGACTAGCATAGGGATGAAGTAGTGAAGTTTGTTGGTGTCATACAGCTGCTGAGCACTGGATCTTAGGTAGCTGATTTCAAGCAACCAACCTTCCATTCTATGGGGGAATACTTGTCCTTCTCCAGAGGCAGAGTTGGTCTTATTCTCCTTTCTGTATAGCAAGGCGTTTAAACCTACCAATGATCCCAGTCATATTTTCTAGAAGTGATTAGCTAATGCAAAATACCTTAGAACCTTGAGAACTTTAGATCCACCCTGCACCAGAGTGTTTTCATTCTACACTGGCAAACATTCATGAGAGAGAGCTGTCAAATCTACACATCCTAATCCAAAGATTTCAATGATAGCAAACCACCTCATGCACTTCTGGAAAGGCTACACTATCTTTTTACACAACCACAATGTTCTAACATTAGAAATCAATGGATTAATTCTGTAGGATTTCTGATGAGCCTAATAAAGGTAGCTATTTCCTTGAAGAACCCTGCACCCTGGAAGTGTTCATTGCAATTTTCTAGAAAATGTTCTAATGTGGTTAAGCCACTGTAATAATTGTTTCATAGCAAGTTGCATGCTATGCAATTTTCTGGGTCATGGGGCATACTGCCTCTTAAAAGGGAGTTTCAACACAAATTAAGGACAGGAAAAAGTTTTTTCTGCTAAACAATTTTGATCTAGTTGGAAAGGGAGGTGTCAGCTAGCAGAAGTGTATTTCTCTGAAAGCAAGACAGAGGCTTTCTCCCCATTGTTTGAAGAAAGTTTAGCTTTTAAGCTCTGTTTATCTTCTGTTTGAACTAAAGGAGATAAATTGTGTTTGAGATGCTGACTTCACATGCCAGTGACAATGTGCTAACATCCAGTTCCTGTGAATTTCAGTACACACATCATGTAGCCATGACTATTACACTACTGATCTTTTGATTTTTCCTTAATTAAAAAAAACCCATGAAGCCAGGAGCTCTTAGACTTTAGATATTGAGTCATGTTACTAGAGTTAGACAACTGGATTCTCAATTTTTCCAAGACGTCAAGTAAGGAACTTCAATTAACGCATTTTCATTCTTCTCCAGCAGCAATACAAATTGAACAGGTAGACAGGATGTCATGAAAGTCCTTTAGTATCTAACTCCATGTATGTTATTCATAGCACCTGCCAGACCTTCCATATTTACTAGCTTATTTATAGACAATGATTCAGAACTTGTGACCTGTTTGGAAAGTTGTTGTACTCCAAAATCCTTCACATCACTTCTCCCTTGCTTCAGTGCACAAATGCCAGTAACCAGCAGGCAATTCTTTTCCTTCTGCCAAATCTCAAAAGATCACAAGGAGGGACAGTGTACACTGCACATTTTGCACAAAGGGTTTGAAAAATGGTCTAATGAATGTATGAACACTGAATGTTTGTCTAGCAGCACCAGAATGCACATATGACCAAGCCTTTTGAATGTGAAACACTATGATGCATTATACAGGATAAGTGGTCTTAGAAGAGACAAGTGATTGTTAAGGACACCAAATGACTTTCTGAACATGGCCTAAAAAAGAGACCAAATAAATAATCCAAATGTTTTGAAACCAGAAGGATCAAAAGGCATTTATCCCTCACTTCAAGGAAGGCATCACAGGTGATGGAGAAACACTGTCCACATAAGGTGTCACAAAACAAAAAGAAGTTTTTTCACATAGGAAATAGTTGTAGCATTAGACAGCATCTCAATATGCTCATTTCCTGACAGCTCAAACAGTATCACTTCCTGTTTTTGCATTTTCACCCACTTTTGACATTGCAAGGCACTCTGCAAGTTCACTGTACCATCCCCATCACTATAAGAGATCTTGGGCTCTTTATCAGGAAAGGCCTCATAGTAGAATGAGTCAGGTGTTTCCACACCAGTGCCAAAAAGACAGTGAACACGCACACCAGGTGGTGTCATCTGGTAGACCAAAGGTTCAGTGTTTTGTCTCATGAGCCAGCCATCCTCAAAGTTGATGTCCTTGTAGAACTTCTGGTAATCCCGGAGAGTGTAGTTAGCAGTGGGTGTGCTTACAAAGATCTTATCTAGAGGCCATGTGTAGTTGTAGGGGAGCATCCAATTGGTTGAAACTGCAGATCTTTGCTGGTCTCGGATCTTAAGTGAACTGATGACAGGTATCCTGTTGTTGTCACCTACAAAGTTCAAGTAGATCTTTGTTACTGATCACAAGTTCTGTTTCCTTATTGTACACTGAAATTAATTACTACTCAATGATGGAATGAATGAGGATCCTACTTTCCTTATCTACAAGATTAGAGTGTTTTACTGGAAATGCATTGTCAATAAAAGGAAAGAGTTCAGATGTTTTAAATACTCTAGGTACAATTCCAATAACCCTTATACCTTATAAAGAGGAGAAATTAGTCGAATGAATGACAGGGGCAAGAAACATTGCTAAAGACAACCCAGAGTAGCATTTTCCTGAGACTACCATTTGGAGATATTCCTTTAAGAAAAAAATATTTTCTACTTGGGCTCATTTGGGAGTTTTGGGGCCAAAACTCCTTAAGAGCAATCAATCTTTAGGCAAATATCCTGACCATCTATAAAGCTGGCTTGAAATTCTTCGAAGGAAATCACAGATGCAGATTTTGCAGCAAGTCTCAGGGGCACTCTGAACAAAAACATTAAGAGAACAGGCTGATGTTGCTCACTATACATTTGTCCTAGTTACCCCCAGACCTACCAATTAGTTCCTATCCCTCCTCCCCCCCAGATGTTGTTTAAGAAACTCTTTAGTTAGCAATGGATTGAAGTGCTTTATTTACTCGTATCTTATGAGTAAGATGATCTTGGCTTTTCCCTCCCAAAGACAAACCAGAATGCTTAATAACCCAGCTGTCTTTTTTTTGTATCACTAACAGATTTACCATCTTCACATGTAATGCACCCATACCATTGCTAGAATTCCTTTCATTTCTAATCTACTTATACTTACTATACTTCTAATAGACTAATTAATATTCCAATATCCTTATTGCTATCGGCCACAGATTCTTAGCTGATGCCTTTAGTTTCTGCAGTTCCTGTGTAGTTCCCATGGTCAATCAACCTCACTGTTAAGAAGGTACACCTAATTTCAATTTTCTGTATTTTGTAAATTCTGATTTATTTGCATTGCCTTAGTGTCTAGGGCTATGTCTACAGTTGCACTTTTAAGTCGACTTTCACTAAGTCGACTCAGTGTGTCTGCACTTAAAATTAAAGTCGATTTAAAGGGGAACTTACAAAGTCAACTTAGAACATCCACACTGGATGCTCTAGGTCAACTTTGTGGGACTAGGGGGACCTTGGGCAGGTCCACGGTGGCGGGGGGGGCACCCCCTGTGTGCAATGGGGCAAAGGGGGACAGGGACCCTAGCAGGACAGAGCCCTGTGTGTGATGCCATCTGGATTTAGGGAAACATTTATGATATTTTCTATAGATATCTCATAAATGCTATAATCCATAGAAACTATGTCATGTTTGGTATCAATAGAAAGGTAGGAATTGCTGGGAATGATTATATAGTTTATGTCTATGAATTCTATTTTGATTAGAAGTTATGGATATAACATCAAATTCCTAACTTCTAATCGAAATAGAATTCCTAGACAAACTATATAATCATTCCCAGCAAATTACTACCTTTCTATTGATACCAAACATGACATAGTTCCTATGGATTATGGCATTTATGAGATATCCATTGAAAATAATATCATAAATGCTTCCCTAAATCCAGGCAGTGTCACACCCTGCCCACATGCCCTGCCCTTTGGGGGGCATGCCAGGCTCCCCCTGTGCCCTCCCCTGGCAGAGAGGGCATTGGTGTAGTCCGGGGGTAGCCCTAAGTCGGCTTAGGGCTACCCCAGGGCTACACTGGCTTAATTCGACTTTAAGAAGTCGATTTAAGCCTTAGGTCGAGTAGAAAGGTGGTTTAATAAAGTCGACTTAATTTTCCTTAAGTCAACTTAAGCAAAGTGTAGTGTAGACGCAGGGCAAATTAAGTTGACTTAAGCCAAGTTTAAATCGACTTAATTTACCAGTGTAGATGCAGCCTAGAAGCCCTAGTCATAGGCCAGGACCTCCCTGTGCTAGATGCTGTACAAACAGATCTAAAGGTAACAGATGGATAAGGGGAATAACAAGGAAACAATGAGACAATACTGGTCAGCAAGATAGCCATTGTCTCTGCATGCAGCAGGATAACCACTGTACTGAATGCTCTTTATTTGCTACCTACTCTCCCATTATATATTAGTTGTTTCTAAGTGTTCCCTTCATTTCGCAGCTGACGCAGGATGGGTCTTTATCCAAAGTTGTCTTTTTCTGGCTTTTTGGCTATTTAATAAACTCTTCTTAAATGCCTCCAGACTTTCATTCTCTCTTTTCCTCCTAATTTCACCTACTCATAATTTTCCTCCGCTTTGGGAATTTGGAGAAGTTAGCTCTTCTGAAGCACCAAACTACCCATCTTCTTTCATTCAAAAGGACAGAGGTTCCCTGTAAACTATTATATACTCTATATTGTTCTTTATTAGCCAAGAAGAGTAAATAAAATAAACCAGGTGCTTCTGTAGAGGAATACAAGTGCAATTTCTGAAGAGTTGCACAAAAAAAATACCATCTCTGCTGTGCAAAAGATATACATACTGCATTTTGCAGAATTGTGTACCAAGTCAACGGATACACAGTACTTTGGAAGCCACACACAGCATTCAGGGAAAACCTAAGTCAACCAAAATGAACAAACTTAAAAATAATTTTATTTTTTTTTTAAGTTGCCCCCCCCAAAAAACCCCACTGTATTTTTAAACCCACTAGATGGCACTATCGGACCAATAAGGAGAAGTGTAGCACAATGCAGCCAATGCCCTAATGAAGTTTGTCAGCATTTCCATAGACATACAGCTAACAGTCAGTCATCGTACAACTACATGAATCAGCTTAAGAACAGCAACCGGAAGAGGAAGCAAGTAGAGTGATCACCACAGGGTCCTGAAGATACTTCTGTCCTGTTGCTAAAGAAAATGTTTTATGTCTTAACCTCGACACTTAGCTCGTTAGTTCCGTCTAGCTCTTGTCTGAAAGCAATTAATAGGTTTGTGGTTAAATATTTCTTCCTTGCTTTATCTATTCGTGACAGAAGTTCAGTTATGCCTCAGATGAGGCACCTGCTTCTGTCTAGTAAATACTTGCCAAAAGACTCCATGAAACATGCTGAGCAGCAGAATCGGATTCTGAGAAGGAGCTGTATTTGGTATTTCAGATAGTAGGGTCAAAGGTCCACAAGATTTCATTAGTCCTCTCTTTCATCATAGGTGAGGCTGCTAGCACCACCCATTATTAAAGTTGCCTGACATCCCGTTATAAAGACCCAATTTTCGGTTGCTTCTAACATCACCAAGCTAACCATTTGGGATGAAATTTTCCACACTGCCAGATGTATGCCTCACACTAAACTGTTTTGGAAAATTTCAGCCAAAAATGTTTTTTTGCCCATCTTGTAAAAGTTCTAGTGACTTTTTCTTTGAACAAAACTACAGCCACTCCTCCCACCCCCCAAGCTTTGGGACAAAGAAAGTGTGGCAATGGAGAAGGGGGGGGAGGGGCATGTATAAGGGATGTCTTACCAGCTTTGTGAAAATCTGCCAAAATAGGGCCAAGATATAAGCCTTGGGGAAAGGTTGGGGGAGAGAAAAGGAGGGCGCGAGGGTGTTCAGTTTCTACAAGCTTCGTAGAAACTTCATATTTTGACAGCTAAATTCCCAAGGATTTCACCAACCCAGAGTAGACTTTCCCAGAACTTGCAGCTCTGGGCTCCTGCAGTCTGTAACAAATCTGGGCACCTGAATGGAGAGCAAGGAATCTGTCCATCCTGTGCTCTTAGCACCCACGTGCTGGCCCAGGCAGCCTGGAGGAAGCTGCCTGTTTGAAATGCAAAGGGGACAATAATAGGAACTGGTAGGGAAATGTGTGGAAAATGGGATTGGTTGGCTGGAGTTGTCCATCCCATCCCATTGCAGGATTGTTCTCTTAAGTATGTTTTAAATGGCTATTTATATATGTCCAAGATGAGTTAAGTTTTATTACTTAACTTAGGAAACTATCATATGGTCTAATAGATCAGCACTACTGTTATTATAGACAATTGTAAGGTAGTTGACGAGAATGCAATACAGAGTAAACCCAGTACCTTTTGGGCAATATTTATTGCAACAAGAAAGTAGCAAAATATTGTAGGTATAGAAAGATCCTAAGCCATGCTATTTAATTCTGCTGTCATCCTGTGTCATCTGGTACATGATACAAAGTTATCCCATAAAGCTGACTGCTCTGTATATTTAAAGTACTCCACATGAAAGTCAGTTTCCATATAAGCCTGCAAGCCACAGAATGTCATTTGGGGGAGGGGAATCAATTTTACAATGCTAACTGGACAAAAACAACTATAAGCACCCAACACAGGTATATGCATTTTCAGCTTTCTAATTAGTGGCTTTGAGTTGTATATTCCCCTCTCAAAACCAAGTGCCTTGTTTAAGCACATTAAATGTTCTTTTGAAGCACCCACACCTGGCAAGCACTTTCATATGTGTCCTATATTTGGATGCATCCAAATTTTCTTGATGTAGAAGGTGTTTCAGGAACAAAAGCTGCAAAACAAACTTATAAGTCAGCAGTGAGATAAGAGGAAGCTGAAGGTCTCAAGAGTTAAGCAGCAATACGCAGAAGTTAATTCATCCCTCTGCTACGTGAGACACTGAAATACTACCATATAGTACTGAAAATTACAAAAAGGTACTCTGTGTACTGGATGTTTTTTCACTAGGGAGCAATTCTTTTCAGTCTCGTGAAAGAACAGTGTCTGTATTAGAGTTACTTATTTCCTTTTAGGTCTCGTGCCTTGCTGCTTTGATATCCACTTCAGCTACCTCACATTACCTCCTTACTACCAATCTATAATGCCACATATTTTTAGAGATTCACTTTCCTAAAGAACACTTTAAAGTTAAGGTCCATGTGCCTTGCTCAGGCTTTTCCAGGTGGCCATACTGCTGCCAGCACTCAGATTCCAAATACCTCAAGAACTGCCAAGTCTGCAGGTATCCCTTAGAGTTCAAGCCCAAGCCAACTAGCATGATACTTATAAAGGAGCATTCAAAAGCTTCCAAGTCAGTTTTACAATGCAAGATTGAGAGTAATGAGAGTTTGGGAGAAGAACAGCAAGGAATGGAATGTGCTGGATACTCAACCATGTGGGGGTAAGGCAGCAATACAGCTGCAAAAGGGGATACACAAAAAACAAAAAGAATGCAGGGTAGTCAGAAGGAGGGAAAATGCTGCTAAGACTGTGAGGGCCAATAATAAGGTCCCAGTATTTCCTCCTACCTGCTCCTAGACCCATTCCAGCCCCTTTCGGTCCCACTTTCCTTTCTGCTCCACCCCTCCTCTCTTCCCAATGCATGCAAGGGGAAAGCCCACACAATATTCCCACTGTGAGGGGTGATCACCACCTCAGCACCACTGATTTCATCACCCCAAAAAGGAAGAAACAGGGGTCCTCTTGGTGCAGGGATATGAAAATCAGGAAGTGGAATCTAGAAATCATGCTTGACACTCATGCAGCTATAATTTATGGGCTGTTTAACTGGAAGAAGTATAGCATCTCAAATGCTCTCCTCTAATGCAAAGGTTAACAGGAACCTTTCAACATCCTTTAGTGGCCTTAATAGAAATTCAAGTATTTAAGCAGGATACCTACCTGAAGCTAGCACACGAAGGGTTTTAGCTACGCCTCCCCAGGGAGCACCCAGTGATACATAGTCCTTTATGTATTTGTCTTTCCAAATCTGAGTCTGATGGTTGAGGAAATAGAGAGTGTACATATTACCCATACTGTGGGCAATTAAGACCACAGGACCTCCATTTTCTTCATACATGGACTCTATCATCTTCTGAAGGGCCACAAAATAGTCTCCATTCTCATCTAGAAAACAGTATAGTCAAGGGAAGAGATTTACAAATGTCATCTTTCAATATACTTGTTTTAAAACAGTTTTTGATGCTGGAAGTAGAGAGAGCAGTTTCATACAATTAATTCAAACAGCATGGTGTTAGAAGCAGAGTTTTCTCCACTTTTGATTTATTTAGATTGTTTCTAAAAATTAAGACTATTCATACTGCTTCTCTCTCAGAAGCATGTATTTAAGAAAGATCAGGATTTACAAAGATGTGCTCTACACTTGCACAACTTCTCCCATTGAAGACGATGGTAAAACTTCCACTAACTTTTAAGGGGAGCAGTTAGGCCAGCACTAAACACTTCTGAAAAATCTCACCTGAACCTACTTGAACAATCATATTTGTTATTCCAAAAAAGACAATAAATTAGAAGCCTGAGGAAAACACTCATTTTTGCTCACCGAGTAAAATAGTGACTTTTCAGTCCAGCTGTGTTTTTAATTTTTTTTTTAAATTCTATATGTAGCAGTTGCCATCTTGTTTTATTTTGTCAGAGACTAAACAACCCCACTCACTTACTAAATGTTCAAACTGAAGAAAATCAAATAAAATGAATCTCTCTAGCTCTATGGCAATCATTTTAGGCCAGCTGCAGACCAGCCCATTTCCAAATCATCAGCACTGTTGGTTTTACTCTGCATTACAAATAAAGACCATGTCTAGGTCAGAGGTGGGCAGACTACTGACTGCAGGCTGGATTTGGCCAGCCCAGCAGCTGGGAGAGCAACTGCTGCAGCTGCTTGGGGCCCTTCCAGCTGGGCAGCCTCGCTGTCTCCCACCAGGGAGCCACAGCAACAGGGCCAGAGCAGCACAGCTGCTCCCTCTCCCTCCCAATTCTTCCACCCTTCCCTGCCAGAGCCTGGGCCCACACATGGCACTGGAGGCTGGTCCCAGCCGCCCAGGGGTGAGTAGATGGTGCTGTGCCCTTGGCCAGATTAACGGGCAGGGTACCCCAAGCCTGCAGCTTCTGTTCCTCCCATCCCTGCACAGCCACCTGGCCCTGGAAAGAGGGACACACCTGGCACTCTCTCCCACTCCCTCGGATAGCAGCAGGGAGCTAGAGGACATTGCCCTTTTAAGAGCAGCCCAGTCACGTCCAGCCATGAGAGTGCAGTGCTCCGGTCTCCCTAGCCGCCCCGCTGCTGTGCCAGGTAAGCCATGCAGACCAGAGAGGGGGGAGCTAGGGCACAGTTCCTTCTCCCAGCTGTGGGGTGGGGGCAAATGAGACATTTCTCTCTCCTCCTCCTGCCATCCCCCCCCGCCCCCCACAGCTAAGGAGCCCAGTCCTGCTCTGCCCACCCAGCCTGTTTTTCCTTCCCTCCCGGCAGGCGGACAACTGAGCGCATATGCTGCTGGCTGGCAATGGGATGTCCTGCTGGAGCATGGCAGCTGCTCGCCCCAGGGTCACAGTCTAACCGGCAGCCAGCTTCCCCCATCTCGGCTCCCACCCTTCTCCTGCGCTAGCAAGTTTAAAAAAGGGGGAGGAAAAACCTGTGAAAAAAGCTTCTAAGCTCCCATTCCTCCCCCCATGTGATCAATTAAAATAACCCTGGAAAAACAAAAAACAGTGCCACTCACCCCCTCGCAGCTCCCCACCCTTCCCCCATGCTACTGAAAAAGTAGCACAGTGCCAAAAAAGTGGGGGTGAAAGTGAAAAAATCAAAAAGTGCAAAGAACTGCCTCCCTGCTTCATCCTTCTTCCCCCGCTCCCCCCCCCCCCCAGACTTCCCTTCCTAGCTCTGCCCCCTCCCACCAAGTGGGACTGGGTGATGTGGTAGCCACCCCACCTGTGGCCCACCATGAGTGGCCATACCTCAGATGTGGCCCTCAGGCCAAAAACTTTGCCTCCCCCTGGTCTAGATTCTAGTCTAGCTATTTTAGGATTAAGCTCTTCAGTGCAGGGCTCAGCCTGCAACATTAAAATGTTGAGGGCATGAATGTGCTGCTTTTTCATACAATATAAAGAGCACATTCTTTCTCTCAACCTACGGACAGAAAATAGTAAAGCAAGACTACAATGTGATTAAGAGTACAGGGGTCTTACACCCTTACACAGACAAAGAAAGGTTTGAACATTGCCCCTTAGCCTTGAATTTTAAGGACACTGCACACAGATAACCCAATTTCTCCAGACAAAGCAATTCAGTAACAGAGTTAGCCTTTGATTGTAGGGTTCTGTGGCACTTTGCTAATAGATAACCAAGTTAATTTCAGAGAGGTGCTTTAGAACTTTCCAATATTATTACTTTTGGGGCTTTGTTCTGAGTTCATGTAGTTTTTAAATCAACATTCGTGTGTTTCCAGAGTTAGGACCCTAACTGCTCCTATAATCAATATTTGGATTGTAAAAAAATATCACATGAAGAAAGGGGTAATAAATCCAGACAAATTTGCTGTTTAAGTCGTCAATGAAAAGACTAATTCAGGTAATAAAGTTTCATTTACTTGGTGCCTTCCGCCAGTCATAGGGAGCTCCTCTCACATCTTTATCCCGCTGGTAGCCCCAGTCTACCAGGCTCTGCACCAGTGTGTAGAAGTAAGTGCCTGTTGACAGAGGGGTATGTGGGGAAGGGGAAGAGGGAAGAGATCAGATCAGATCATAACAGCCTTCTTAGTCCAGCATAGTGACACTGAAGTTTAACTCAAGTTAGGCTATTCTGTGTCTATACAAATAAAATAATAAATGTAGTACAAGAGCTGTTGACACAGTTTAAACATTTGGCTGCATATGCAAAAGTGAAGGATTTGTGCTAGGTATCCACTAGAGATTTTAAAGTTTTATTCTTCTAAAAAAATTAGCTAAAATTGTCAGGAAACAAACTACTACAGTCTTACTTTTATGCATGATGCACTTAATTGTAAATATGGATGTTAAATGTGGATGTTTAATTATTCTCAATTCTAAGAGAAGTCTACACTAGAATTCTTACAGTGAGCTGACCACCAATTACAAATAGGAAGTTAACATTAGTAAAGACTAGTTGGCCCTCCAAATACACGTTTTCTTGGACAGACATTTTGTGATTTACCCTAGGAACTACTGTGAAACTTATTTCCATCAAAAGATTAGGAATTTTAATCTACTTGAACTGGATGAACACAGTGCTTTAATACCAAACAATGGACAGAGTATTTGCAGACTATTATCTCAAGTAATAAGGTAAATAGCATTTTATTTAAAACTGTGGCATCTATAGTAATGGGGATAAGTACAGTTATATCCTGAAAATACAGCAACAAAAGTGGAAACCTGGAGGCAGAGCTGCGTACTAGAGCAATAGTTTTCAAACTCTTTTCCTTGGGACCCAGTTGAAAGATATCATTTATGCCTGTGACCCAAGCAATGTTCCCTCTAAACTGATGATGCAGCTGAGCAAGTTATCATATTTGTTGAGTGGCAATTTGAGAGACAACTTTTTTTGGCACTGGAAGCATCAGCATGCCTAAGTACCTCAATTCAAAAGAAATGCATAAATGTCTTTTCATTTGAAAATTAATAATGTTAAAATGAAATACTGTAGTTTTATTAATTTACTATGGATTGGCCTGGAGAGACGAATAAGAGCTGAGGACAGGGAAGGTCAGGCTGGGGAGGAGAGCCGCGGCCAGGGAAGGTCAAATGGGAAGAAGGGATGCAGGGATCAGGCTGCGCGGGAGTCTGTAATAGGTGCGTAGGTGTGTGATGGCCGCTGCACGCCCGCACAGCTTAGAGGGAACATAAGACCCAAATTACATCTTTGAGCAATGCATTCCAGCAGGGGGTGCCACCACCCAGTGCCTGAGAGTCTGCAACCCAGTACTGGGTCCCAATCCCAAGTTTGAAAACCACTGTACTAGAGCAATTAAATAGGCTTTGAAGGATTCTGGAGGCCTAAAATATCCTAATGCCACTAAAATTTGGTTCCATTTTTTATTAGTACCTTTTCTAACAAATGTCCATTAGCAGTTTGAACTGACTGAAATACTGATTAAAGTAACTGGGGCTGTTTAAATACACCTTATATGGAAAATAGTCCAAGAAAGATTGTAAATGCATTATCATCCCTTCAAAAACTGTTTAAGAATGCATCCTTCCAGCAGAGAAAGGACAATCACAGCAAAATCACTTAGCAGCCAATTGTATTTTAAGATGCATCCTGTTCCCATATGCTCTTCTCACCAAGGCCTGCATGACAAAGGTCACTACAAATTCTGGTCAAGAACTACAGTGAGCCCCATTTGGGAAGAGGTCTACTCAATCTTAAATATCACCCTACCACCATGTGCGTATATTATGCTTCTTTTTCATCCCTGCAAGTACACATTCCATGAAAGAGCAGCTATATTAGTCTAAGAACAGAAACCTTTACAACAGAATCGGTAGTAACAGGTTAATATATCAAATCTAACCGTCATTACTTTAACCTTTGGGTCAGAGACTTAAGCATGTCCTAATGAGACTATACTATGAAAGTTGTCATTATGTCAGAGGTTTTTCCCCTCAAGAATTGATTAGTCATGAAATACAGCAGTTAGGGGACTAGCTTGCCCATATATTTTGAGTCCATTGCTGTATTAATTTTTTTGAGGAAAAAGGGAAGAAAAGCCATAGTCCCAAATCTCCCAAATTCAAACAATGGCTATGGAAATCCATTTCCCCAGAGGGCTACCTGACCTGGGGCTGCTGCAGCAAAGTTATATATTACATATATATGTATTTTAATTAGACATTCCCTGATTTTCATGTGTTTTGTCAAGCCCTTGTTGCAGAGAGTGAGTTTTCTATGCACTCTGTCACATTTCCTACAGAAGTCTTTAAGAGAACAACTGGAATTTCATTCTGAGAATTTCAATGCTGAATAAATTTTACCTTAGACTGATCAGCACTCTAATCGATCCCATTTGTTCAGACAAAAAGCTCTCCATTTAGTCACATGATATGTGATATACGCACCCACCGTTGGGGGGGGGGGTTAAAATATTTATAAACAAAAAGCTACATATTATCCTTTGTACAAATGCTACATAGCTTTATTTCAGACTTCAATAGGGAACTGTGAATTGAAATGGCAGTAGTCTAAGGTGCTGTATATTAGATGTAAAGATATTAGACACGTGACAATTAAAAAAAAAAAAAAAAAAAAAAAAAAAACAGTACATACCAAAACTTCTTTTACTAGGGTCAAGGAATTCCAAAGAAAATGTTTGGCCAAACCCTGGGACTTTGACATCCACTCCATCAGGAGGCTCTGTGATCTTAGTTGTTCGATTGTATGTTAACCTGGTGGGAAAGCAAAAAAAAAAAGAGAGACATACTACTTGGCAAGTCTCAACTAAGATGGGATTTATGTTTGCTGAAAACAATAAAAAGGATTAAGAGCTACCACCTACATGAAACAGTACAAATCCAGACAACTACAGGAGCACTCTTTAGAAGAGTTTTTTCCACTCTAACTAGTTTCTGAAAATGGAAATAAAAAAATTCTCTTTGGTCTGCAGAAAGTGGTTGTACAGTAAAGGAAGCAGACTTCAGCCCCAGGGAGTATGAAATACCCTGCATGGTTCAGGTATGCAGCAGTATGCATCTGGCAAGAAGCTAGAGAAACTTGTTACAAATACAAGCAGTAAGATAATGCAATAGTAGAGAATACAACACTAAAAAGGAAAATTCATTATAACTCCCCTAAATAGAAGCAGGTTAATTGCATCTAACTAGACTAGCTATTCCAGCTGAAAGGAGAACTGGAAAAAGCCATAACCAGCAGTAAAGCCAAGGCGTCTTGGAAAACAAGCATTACATGTTGACTGACAGACATTAAGTTTTGAGTAATCTGGCAGAGAAAGAGGTGCTCAGAACAATGAACTGATCTCTCTTAGGCAATGCAAACCTAGATTTCTGCTGGCCCAGGAAAAAAGCCTAGTAGATTTCTCTAATCATTCATCAAATAGCTTACCAATAAGCTACTCAAGAGTATACTTAACACTGCAAATATAACCTTGTTGGGTGACCTGGTTATAATGTTTGTCTTTTGACATAGTATAGTACAGTGCAAAGGAGTCCTTAATTGTGTTGGAGAACCAGCCTAAAATCCTGGACCAAGACAACCATTAACATAGTTAGGTGCTCTTTTCACATTACAAAATAGAACAGCAAGTTACCTGAAGTTGTAACCAGATCTGCCTCAAAAAAATATTTATAGCACGGGTTGTCTTATAGGGAACAGAATTGAAAGAGCCATCTCAAAGGGCATGTCTATGCAGGGACAGTTAGGAACTATCAGCATTCAAGTGATTTTAGTCTGAACCCTCCCATCTTGCAGTGAGGGTGATCAGCCAGACCTCTAACCTGTACCCCAAGCCAGGCCAGCTGGTCTAGCTTTAAAGCACCAAACTTAATGAGATGATTGTGTAGGGAACGGGGTGAGGGAGGGACAGTTTAAACACCTAAGTAAGAACTCAATGAACTCTGCAATGAAGACCCCCCACCACCCCTGAGTTAGACTTTGTTTTGTCTCCCCCCCACACACCTCTCTCCGAGGTACTTAAACACATTTGTAAAGGCTACTGTGGGCTCTCCTCACCTGTAGGAGTTATCCCTTTAAGGTTAAAAAAAAAAAAAGTCCAGTTTGGTTAAGGCTTAAGGGGGACCAGTTGTGTGTCAAAGATATTCATGTATACATTACAAGGGGGTAGAGTCATTGAAACTATACATTTTACATTCAAAATAAAAATATTTACAATATCTATTTACATAAGAGAGTCAACATCAACATAAATGCCTTCCCACATGGCAATATTAGCCATACAGAGGAACACAGTTTTCAGACATCATTATTCATTTATCAGTTTCTAGGTGCAATGTAAGGTGCTGACAACAGTGCAGAAATTCCCATGTAGTTTGGGTCTTGGCTACTAACCTATCCCTTCACACTGTTAAGCTAACAGGTGTCCTAACATTTCCCAAAGTTGAACATTTGGACCTGGAGACAGGACACTACCTGAAAACCCTTCAGTTCTAGAATCTGCTTCCCTTAGATACAATAGACACACCCATGACATGGTCTAAGATTCCTTGTTTGCAGAGGCTTCTGTCTGAGGGGGAGAAGGGGATAGAGAAGGAAAGACGTGCTGAGATGCTTTAAAGTTGCATTTAAGATATACTAGATCCATTTCATAAACATAAGAACATTTTCAGAAACTGTCAGCTGGCTAAAATTTGGGCTTGTAAATGTTAATATGCAGTCCCCCACTCAGGGCTGGGGGGAGGGCTAGGGCTGTCCACTCTTGTGGGACTCCCCCCACTGTGATGCCATGCCCGGGGGTGGTGTGCCTGGCTCCATTGGGGCGGGGGGGGGAGATCAGGGGCTCCGGAGCCCTGGCTGGTGCTGCAGGGGGCCTGCATGCCAG
The DNA here is from genome assembly GCA_007922175.1 of Pelusios castaneus. Lineage (NCBI taxonomy): Eukaryota > Metazoa > Chordata > Testudines > Pelomedusidae > Pelusios > Pelusios castaneus. The sequence goes on from ML685783.1 coordinate 2,844,115, forward strand.
CGCTGCTGGTGGAGGGGGGAATGAGACTCCAGGGGGTGCCTATGGGCCAGAGGCAACTGTTGGTGGCACTCTGGTCTCAACCCTGAGTTGGATGGTCTGGAGCTTAAAAGGAGACTTCTTGATATACAACCTGACGATTGCTCAGTTTTATCCCATTATCTGACCTAAGGCTTCCGTCCTGCCATATACTACCCAAACTGCTTGTGAAAAAAGCTTCTTGCTAGTCCTTAATTGGAAGAAGGATTTTTAGGTAGCATATTTTTATGCAAGACGTTTGCACCTGATGGAAAGGATGCAGGAGAAAAAAATTCTGAGTTGTTTCCCCTGAGAGAGCTATATTCCTACCTGATATTGTCAATCCAACAGTCAATGACGACAGGCAGAAGCAATTCTAAGTTCAGCCAAAGCGTAAAGTAACTGTCTGTCTTCTTGGAGCAAAGATAGTGCACCACTGTGGGTTTGTCCAATTTGGCTTCCAACTGGTTTCCCAAATCCCCTGGGACTTCAACAAACATGTAAAAAGCAGAAATACACTAATATCAGACAACAAGTAGAAGACAGATGCTAAATTAGTGATTACATGTGCTGTTTCCCATGCTTCCCACTCATGTTTCCCACTCTACCTCTGTTTGACAGAATCACCAAGATACTTCACTAGATCTTGAAAATGGATGGAAGGCACTATTAAAGGAGGGCAAGGCAAATGCAGAGAATTTTCTGCATTTATGTTCACTGTAGAGGACATGAAACAGATTCCCAGACCTGAGCATTCTTTTGGATGACAAATCTGAAGAATTCTCTCATACCAAGTTGTCAGAAGAGAAGGTTTTCAAATAAATTGATCAAACAAACAGTAAAGTCACCAGGAACAGATGGTATTAACCCAAGAGAATACAACAGAGCATTAGTCAAACTGGACTACCTCTGTGCAAAAGAATAAATGACAAAATCAGACATCAAGAAGTAGACTGAAATGTTCCCCTATCTGGACGTCCTGTAAAAAACATGCTTGCTACAGTACTTCAACAAAAAAAACTTCAAAAACAGATTGGAACATGAAACTGCAGAATTGGAATTCACATGTAAACTAGATATCACTGTGGGTATGACTAATCTCTTGAATGGCTTGGTCATTACAAAAAGGTAGTTTCCCTTAAATCAGCCTTCTCAGCTCCTGCCTCCCTATTCCACTATTTGAATCCAAACATCTTATTTACTTTAAAGAGATAGAACACTGGCCTGTTTGAATCAACTATGTGACCCATACTTCTCTGTATCTATATATTTCCATTTCATTCATCTGACGAAGAGGGATATTGCCCACTAAAGCTCATGCAAAAAATGAACTTTTAAAAAACACTTGGAAATTATTGGTTTGCCATTATTGTAGTCCAACAGGGAACCACGTATCGTCAAATGAAAACAGCCCTGTAGTCTGTTTTAAAAAAAAAAACCACACATAATGAAAGCAAGGTCATGCACAGCTCCACTGCAATCAACTGGCATAAAATTTACCTGAAAGCATCTGAAATCAACCTGGAACAAGTTTCCATGAACAGCTGCAAAATAGCAATATGATACACAGCTGCCAGGCAATAAAGTCAGAGCCAGAACTTCAATTATAAGAGCAAACATGAGCTCTGGCACTGTCTCTAGCCAATAAATAGCTGCATATCTATTTCTTGACTTCTGCATCTTTGGGTTGGAAGTTTTAGGAACTGAAGCTTTGAAATAGGAAAAAATATCCATTCAGCTATTTGTATTTAATCTCGGGGCATGTTTGCAGCTTATAGTATTCTATTTTTCTTTCACCAACACAACATTCTAAGAAGCTCACTTGATTAAAGTGTTGTTCTAGATTGGAGCCTGTGCAAACTACTTGTTTTATTTTCTTGTAAGGCAAAGAGAATCTTAGACCAACGAGTAAATGTTGAGATAACTAAGTGATCCTGGTATAGATTTCATTTAAATTAAAGTGAAAAAGAGCCCTCATTTTAAGTTGGTCTCTCGACAGCAGACCACGCTCTACTGCTGTTCCAGCAATCTGCTACCAGGTTGTGAAGAAAGAATAATCATTGCAGAAAGATTTAAAGTCTCCTTCCCCAACATTTCTTTTCTTGGAAACCTTTGATATACATATGGTTTAAAAACGGACTACTAAAAGGTATCTCTTATTGTTACCCGCAATAAAGAACTTCAGCTCGTCAGCTGGATATGCAAGAGAGTGAGCAAGTCTCTTCCCAAGCCTATTCTGTAAAGAAGGTGAAGGGCGTCGTGGAAGGAAAAGAATTTTGACCTGCTGTCTCAAAATGCTTTACTCTGTATTTGTCGATCAGCTACCCCTACTCTCACATTAAACATCTGATATACATATGCAAATAAAACAATTTTGTTTAGAATATAAGCACAGCAATAAATTGGTGTTCATTTAATAAGTGACCATGGTGGAAAATTCAGCCACCATCAGTAGTAGGATACGTAGCACTGTATACTCTTGAAAAACAATGAAGTTAAAAAATTACTGAAGTTCAAATTCAGAACCCCACCAACTGATGTTTAAGTCTCTGCTTATCAAGCTGACTACCCATGTTATTTCATATGATCTCATGCTTATTTTGACTGCTGTACCAAAACCCTTAACTAGAAAGAAGCACAAAAGACTGCAACTATATTTAGATTAGTTATTACTGGCTGGTCAGTCTCAGTGGCTGTCCTGCCAAAGACATGACAAGTGAATTTTGTCTTCAGTTGTCATGCAAAATGAAACATGTAGGTAACCAACATTTATCCTCACCCAAAACTTAGGCTTCTTTTAAAAAACAAGCTATGTTAGCAAAAGGTACTTGTTTGGAAGCCTAGATTACAGTGAGACATATTATGAAATTGTAACTGTTTTTAAAACTGCAGCTAACAATCACACTCCTAATATTAGGAAGGATCACAATCCAGAGGCTGAAGGAACAAGTTAGACAAAACTGCTAGCTGCTTCATGTTAGTGCAAGTTATACAGAATCTTCATTTAGGACTACGAAAATGCACACGTTCTAAAATGTTATGACCTAATCTAGTTAGGTTTTTGTTGTTGAAGCCAGAAACTGTGTTGCATTCCACAGTATCTGAAAAGTAGAACACATGAGAAACAGCCTGCTGACTACTGTACTATTCTTATTTTAAAAAGGTACTCGTGGATTTAAGGGAGACATGGAAAATCAGGGGCCGATAAAATTTTATATGGTTCCAGTTAACAGTAAAGGCACAATTTCCACATAACCGCAAGACATCACCATACTGCAGTTTGAGGATAGGAGCCCACGTCAGGGAAAGTCTGCCAAGCTTGTCTATAAATGTGGAAACAAATAAGGAGGTAAAGCAAGGACTATTTTAAGATGGCTCTTCTCTGAATTACAGAAACAAGGTCTTACTGGCAAGGAAGTAGTTTCATCACTATATACTTACAACTGCAACTTTTCAGATACTTACTGCAAGTTGCAAAAAATTAAGTGAGGAGATTCATGGAGAAGTTGAAAAGTACACAAAGCCAGCAATGCTAATTTAGATAAACTTCTAATTAGACAGAGAAGTTGGATTTGGAATCCTTAACTACATATTGAAGCATATTAATAGTTTACATTTACAGGAGTATTAATTGCATTTTGGATGGGAGACAATCGCATAAGTAGTAATCAGCAGGAATCAGCCTTTTGAAGATAAGCTCTGCAAATGGAAAACAGTAACAGTAACATTTTCACAAGATATGATAGCAGTTGAGAGAAGCATCTCCTTTAGGATTCAGACCACCTGGAAAAAGTAAAATGCTTCCAAATGAACGACTATAGAAAAGGTACATTTCTTGCCCAAATACTTTCCTTTTATCATGCTTCAATTTACCAATAGGGTTTCTAACTTTCACTGGAAAAAAAGTTATAGCAATTTAAAAAAAAGAAATCTTCATGTCTGGCCATTTGTTTGTTTACAAAAAGGATGCACAGGTAAAGTTTCTGGAAGTTTGAAAGTGCCAGTGAAGACAGGCTCTCAAGACAGATTTCAAAGGCTTCTCTAATTTCATGACTTTTTTTTTTTTTTTTTTTTAAAGGGAAGAGACAAAAGACTATTTAATTTAGAGAGACAAGACAAACCGTACTAAAGAAGAAGTCAGATGCTCCTATATACTCAGACAAAGAGACTGGTACATAGATTAAATAAAAATATGAACAAATATAAAAAGTACATGCCTTGGGCAAAAGCCAACCACCCTAATTTGCCCACAGCAAAAATTGCTTCTCAACGTTTATTAGTGTGGTTAGACAAAATGCTGTCGTTTCCATAAACCAGTTTGCAGATCACAAATTGGGACTCTTGTATGGATATTATTCCAGGAAGCTGTATTTCCTTTATCTTATTATACTTAGTTTTCCATATGAATGTATGTAACTTGCCATGGTTCTACAAGGAGGAGGGCTCATTAAGCCACTTTGTACAGCCAAAGACAGTTTACCACAGAAAATGCTTGTTTTATGATTAGAGCAGCAGGGCAGAAAAAAAATGTAATCCGATACTCATGGATGCCTCAGATCACATGAAGCATGGACATCTGACATCAGAGCAAGTTAACTGCACCAGTAAACCACCTTAGTTCGCAGTCTGCAAAAATTAACAGAAGTCTTTTCATGTGTAAAACCAATTACCAACATTATTTACCTTGTGCACTAAAGGTTGCTAGAAAAACTTAAGAGCTATATCAACAGTCTCAAACATTCTGCAAACAAGTTAAGTCAGCTTTAAAAGGCCACAGACTTAAAAGGAGTCCACCCCTTATCTTGTAAGGTCAAGTTATCAGTTTATAAACTGGATAAACCAATGTAAAATTCCTGCGGACCAAAAAAAAAAAAAACTTGCATGTATAAATAAAGCACGAACTAGCATTCAAATACATTTTTTGAAGAGGTAACAAATTTGGAAGCAGCAGTGCAAGAGAATTCTTATGCCAGCATGGTTGGTTTTTGAATTACAGGTCATCACAGTACGACTTTTGTCTTAAGATTTGTCTTCCTCTGCCTCAAATCAACCCTTTAACATGGGATGCTTAAAGAAATTTACAGTTAAATCTTGAAAACACTATTTGTAGTTATGCTAAATCATCAATGAATTGCTTTGTGGATAATTTTGAATCCAGTCCCGCACCTACTGATTTCAACTGGTCTTATGGGCTTGATCTTTCTTCAGTTAACAGTCAGTGTGTGATTTTGTTGTCATTAACTTCAGTGAGAGCCAGATGTATCTGAGTGTGTTGCCCACTATTTTCTATTTGCAACATAGAAGGAAGAATAGTTAACAGCCAACTTTGCTATTCAGTAGCATAGAGCTATTTTTATAATTGAAAGACCAATGAATCAGACTTGGTTCTATGGGTGTGTTTTATTGTAGAGAAGATTACCATAAATTAAATAGGACTTATTTTGATCCTGTTTGTAATTCCAGATGAACAAAACTCCCCTTGCATCTTTTCATGTATGGTGGGGGAGGAGATGGGGTCAAGCTACAAATTTCATACAGGATAATTAAGGCATGGACAGTAATTAATCTGACTAGAAGGCACCATCCTCTAGTGAAATATGCACAGAGAAAGTCTGGTTGAACAAAGAAAAACAGATGTTGTCAAAGACAGTCAATGTGACTGAAAATTTCTGATAGAGTCCCATTTAATCAGTGTGCTCATCAGTTTTTTTCAATTTCTTTTTCAAGAGTGTATAAATTGTTTCTGCACCTCTGTTTATGTTAGCTTTTACTTTTGAAGAAGAGATCCTTACTACACAGGGAAACAGTGAAGCCATACACAAAGTAAACCTGAAACAAGCAATTTTCCCCCTCCCACTAATTTCTTTCAATTACAGTACTCTTCAGTGTTACTTTTAACAATCATGAAAAAAGTTGTTAGTAAATGATTTTTTACAGTGACTGTGTCCTTTAAACAAAGGACCTGAAAGTAAGGCAAACTATTTTAAAGGCAGTACAAAACCAACTAGAGCTCACAAGCAAGCATCAAAGGTAAGTCACTAAATACTGATTTCGTCATTCACACACAAGCCAACAAAAGAACATTTACATTGATGAATTTACAGATAAGCAAAGAAAATGCTGCTTGAGACCTTAGTTTGATTTAAAGATATTTACTTCGTATATTTTGACATATGATGTTGACAATGTCTTTTAACAGTTCTAAAGCTTTAACATTTTGAATCAACTTCTACTGTCATTAAATTACTTACCCACACCCCTAAAATTTCCCATAACCATGAATACAAAGTTGAACAAAATGGTCAAAATCCATAATTTTGCACAACTGTGAAAATTTAAGTAGTTAAAAATCAAGAAATGCTTAAAAACAAAATTACCAAAATTGCCAAAAAATGGAATCCTGCCAAGCCTACTCATAAGTAGGAAGAGGAATACTCTGAATTATAGCATTCAGAAAGAGAATGGCTTGAAATTACTAATGAATGTTGAACTTACACGACAACATCTACCAAAAAGTTACAAAAGTAGAAGAGCAATAAATATCTACCACCCTATATATGTGGGGGGAGAAAGAGCACTAAGATGAGAGGGAGGAATACTCTGAATACTGCTTGGAATACAAAGCTACCACACATCTGTATAGCCCTACAGCATGAGTTAATTGCTTTCTCCATTCCCTTTTGCCTACTACATGACAATAAGGATTCCAGTTTTAATACCTCTTCTCCACCTCTCCGAAATGTTATCTTGAGTACATTTATAAGGTTTGCAGATGATAACAAGCTGGAAGGGGTTGCAAGCCCTTTGAAGTACAGGATTAGATTTCAAGATTATCTTGACAAACTGGAGAAGTGGTCTAAATTAAAAAGGATGATATTTAGTAGGGACCGATGCAAAGTACTACGCTTTGAAAAACAATAGGAGTCTCATGGCACTTTAAAGACCAAAATTTGTTGTTCACATGATCTTTCCTAGGAAAAGTCCCACTTCCTCAGATGCCAGAGTGGAGAAAACTTTGAGACCCAGGTTGATGGCATCGAATTTGCACAGAATTTATCTTTCACGCCCATACCGCAAGTGGGTTTTTTTTCCCCCCAGTGTAAGTTCTCTCCACTCTGGCATCTGACAAAGTGGGACTTTGCTCACAAAAAGCTCATGCGAAATATAAATTTGTTAGGCTTTAAAGTGCCACAAGACTCCTTTTTTGGTTTTGCTGAACTAAACTAACATGTCTACCCATTTGGAACTCATCAACACTTAGAAGGGAATCATCAGTTGCACAGAAACAAAATGGAAGTAAGTGCCTACGGAAGAGTATTGCAGAAAAGGATCTGGGCTTTGTAATGGCTCACAAACTGATAGCCAACAATGCACAATACTGTTGCCAAAAAAAAAAAGGGGGGGGGGGCATCATTCTTGGATGTAGTTAGCAATGAGAAGTAATTCTTCCGTTCTACTCAGCACTGCTATAAAAATAAGCATAAATGTCTTGTCTGCATTTAACCATACTGTAAGAAAGCATTATATTCCTGGAGTCAAAATCCCTCCAGGAAGGTTGTAAATAGGTGTCAGAGTCATAGCCACTCTGCCCTTCTCTTATTGCTAAATTGGAGGGGGATCCCAGCTAGTTTGGAAGGAAGTTCTGGTATGGGAAAAAGCAAGACATGAAAAGTAATTCTTCTCTACTCAGCATTGACAAGGCCTCCTGTGTTCAGTTCCGGGCATCAGACTTCAGTGAAGAAGGAGAAAGTCCAGCAGAAAGGAACAAGAGTTCTAGAAAACATGAATTATGAGGGAAAAACCCTGAGTTTGCTTAATCTTCAAAAGAGAAGAGGGAGGGAGGGTGTAAATCTTCAAATAGCTAATAAGTTGTTAAAGAGAATGATAAATTGTTCTCCATAACTACTGTGGACAGGACAAGTAGTAATGGGCTTAAATTGCACCAAGGGAGATTTAGATAGACATTAGCAAAAAGCTTCTTAACTGCCAGGGTAGTTAAGCACTAGAACAAATTATCTTGGGAGGCATGGAATCTAGTCATACATTTCTTTGGTCACCCTCCTCATCCTTTATTTGTAATCTTCTCCTGCTGCATCATAGTGAATTTAGACTAAGCTCTTTGGGGCAGGAGTTTTTGCAAAGCACAAAGAATTTTTTGATGCTCAAAAATAATAAATACTATTTTATTAGAGTGAGCTGCAGCAAATAGGTCCCCTCCCTGAAAAAACCTTGTACCTTTTCATGTACACGGACAACAGAAAACAATTACATATGGCCAAAAACAGATGGGCTTTTAGCCATTGTGTTTTAAAGCTGCCAACTTTCCTTCCGCCTTTTGGTTCTATTTCCTGAGAATTGTAGCAAACATATGAAGAGCTTGATGGAGAAAGATTGCATGAAAACAGACTGGAATAGAGACTCAGGGCAGGTCTACACATATAGTAGCAAATTCACCACTGTCATATCGAACTTCCCAATCTCTGAAGACCCAGTCAGACAATTCCTGAAGACCACCCCCCTCAAATGTTGTAGCACCGAGTCAAAGGGAGGCCATTTCCCACTGATGCAGCACACTGAAGACACTGTGGTTGAAAATCAAAGATATACGCACGTTATTTTAGGTATCTTGCATACCTCCCTTTGACTGCTGCTGAAAACCACTTGCAGTGTAGACCAGGGCATAGTATTCTCTACTTAAGCCATTTCTCCTCTCCCCATATACAAATATATGTTTAGCAATGGAGTCTATGCTAGAATCTTCTCACAAAAGAAACAAGATCTTATAAATTAAGGAAAATTCCTTTACCATCCTTGAGGAATTTATATCCCCAGAACTATTTCCTAACTAACAGCATTTCAATCCCATAGTCAACATCTGTTTATCACATGATTGTTACCCAATCTCATGTGACTGGAGTCTGATTTCAATCAGTGGCTAGTACACTCAGCTTTATCATGAAGACGATTGCACTGGAACACAAGTAACAAAAAATAATTGCCAAGAGTCAGCATTGTAAAGAGAACCAGGAAGAAGTGGGGTAGATGAGGAAAAAAAGCTTCATCCTAATCTATATTAACTGGGCTCACAGCAAGTTGCTTTGCTTGCGCTTAATTTCATGAGTTTAGCACATTCCAGCAAATGACGCTAAACTTTTCCCACCTCAGCTTGTTTATACAATCTCAGCCAAGTAATCCAGACATCTACTTAAAAACTGTAACGGTATCTTCATAACGATAAAATGCATTGTATGGCTAAGTTATCATCTAAAGTAATTTAGATGTCCCTTTTTCCAGAATATGTTTGCAGTGAAGGAATATTCAAATTCTGAACAGCAGCATTTTAACACATCAGCCATTATGTGTAAATCAAGATAAACAATGTCTATGTGAAGTCAAAGACTTCACAGCTTTCCCGCCCCCCCCCCCTTGGGAAATAATTGTTTTGTTAATATCAGCAACATTTGCACACTGCAAATGCATGCATCAGTGTCAAGAACATATACAATCATTTAATATATTAAGTATTTTTACAGGGTTCAGCAAGATTGCCAGGCAGCTAGAAGCCAGCCTGAAAACCAAGGTGTCTAGCTGGAACCCTGCTTCCCCCCCTCCCCCCCACTTTTGGCAGCAGCACTGATGAAGGTGCCAGCAGCTGCCACACCCCCCCCCCCTTGCTGTTTTTTTTTTTTTTTTTTAAATAAAAGGGTGCCAGAGGGCATTCACCTATGAACACCACAGTGCAGCAAAACACCATGGTGAAATTTCTGGATGTCATGGCAACCCAGGTCCTAGATTTGTGTTTTACCATTTCTATTCCAAGGGACACTAAAATGAAACAATAGTCAAATAATTACACTTATTGCAAGCTTTTTTCAAAACAAAATAAAACCAAACCCCAAGCCTCATATTTACCCAAGAAACTTCTGCATCAAGGTTTTTATAGCTTTTATTGCTGTTAAACTACAGAACATACTCCACTCTAGAAAATGTGGTACAAGATATTTAAGTGGTCAATATTAAATTGATACAAGACAAACTAATTCATACTAAATGTTCAATGTATTTTGCAATACAATACAAGGTATTTCACATTTCAGAGATGCCAGGACTTGAAACCCCTTAACTGATGCTGCAAGCAGCAGCAATGAATTTTTTTGGGTTGTGTGATGAAGTAGGGTGCTCATTACTTTCTAACTACTTTGAAACCCAATCCCTTTCCCATCCAATTTTTGATTTATAAGAATTTGGGGAACTGTTTTCCCCTTTAAAACTGAAACCGATTTAGGGTTTGAAACTAACTTAAACACATGCCCCTGACAGCTAGGAAGTTTGGTAAGGGAATATGTTTACATGTCAATTTCAGCAGCATATGAATTTTCATTTTAAGAAAGTTTCCAAACCATGTGATTGAGAAGACATTCTAAGCATGAACTCAATGTAACATCCCCATGTGTTCTCTTCTGCACCGTCTCTGGCTAGCTTAAGTTTTTTGGTTAGTAGATCTGCTAAAATATTCAATCACTATTTTGAAATGCCCAGGGAAGAAGAAAGTTAGAGAGGAAGAAAGTGCCCTAGCTTCTTCTGATGGCCAAAATCACTGTCTCCTATTTAACTCTCCATTACTCAGGTGGTAATGGAGCCCTAGAAAATGTCTCTACATATTAGGAAAAAGAAAAACATGACACCCCAATTTTGGCATGTTCACATAACTGTAAACAAGTAGTAAGGTAGGTCAGATATAATGTTGGTGCATCTTTAAGTTATTATAGTAGCTCCCTGTCCAGACATTTTTCTGCTATGGGATTGCCTTTTTCCAGTCTAGTTTGTCACTTCAGAAGCTGCTTAAACTGAAACAAAGCCCCTCTTACTCCCCTGCTATAACTCCCCAGTGTGGACGCTCTTATTCCAGAGTCAGTGTCCACGCAGGGAAGTGTAAATAGCAGCAGTTTAACAACAAACATTGTAGTCAAGTCCTACATACAATGAGTTATACACAATAGTTGAAGTTTTTACTTCAACTCATTCAACTATACTGCACATATGCATCTCAATATGTACAAATGAGCAGAGTTAAACCTGGTTCAGAGTAGGATTTAAGGCTTGATGTTAACAAGTATTAGCCAAAATAGTTTCCATAGTCTAATGTAGACAATGCATGCCGAATTTTAAACATATGCTAACCTAGTCAAGGTAAAGCCTAGGCTCCTAGACTAGTTTAACATGTGTTAAAAGTAGTATGCCTTACCCGAGATATTTTTAGAGTATTACCTTACAGTTATGAGGGTCATATCTAAACCCTGGTCTACAGAAGGCCAAATAGGCATCCTGCCAACAAAACATTTACTGATAATACAGGTGGCCTGCTTGCAGGGCCATCCTACAAGCAGCTCCCTGCCCAGGACCAAGAACATAAAGAACAAAGATTCCCCAATACGCCATTTACTAACCCTGGATCTTCCGAACTAACCTGTCACTCAGACACCCTTCCCCACCCAGAGCACCGCCCGATGCAGTGCAGCCCCCACTGCGCTTTATTTGTGGGTGGGAAGAAGAGGGGCAAGGGGAAACACGTCACAGCGAATCCCTCCACCCACGTGCTTCACCGCTGCCCCTATTACGGGGGTAAGGTCGGGCGTCTTCCCCTACGCCCCCCACCGCAGATTTGGCCGCTCCCCTCGGCCTTACAGCTGGGCAAGGCGGCAAGAACCGCGACCAACCCCGCCCCGCCCCGCCGGCCTGGGCACTGTCAGCTCTGCAGCCGCCTGCCAGACAGCCCAGCTGGGAGAAGCCGCTTTCCCTACCCCGCCCGGGCTGGATGCTTCGCAGCCGGAAGTGACCGGTGCTGGTCCCGGCCAACTCCTACACCCAGTCCCTGCACCCGGCCCGGCCCTTACTCAGCACGACGGGCGGCCCCGGTGGCCGGGGGGAGACGCGGCCCGGGAGGCAGCTGCCGTCCGGTGAGAGCAGCAGCAGCAGGAGGAGGAGGAGGAGAAGAGGGGGACCCGGGGCGCCCCGCGGGCACGGGAGAAGCGTGGCGCTGGTCCCATGGCTCCAGCTCATGCCGCGAGCTACAGCCGCTCGCCCACCGCAGGACGTGGGGGGACAGACACGGGCCGGCCCAGGCCAGCACAGCCACTCAGGGGCCCGGCCCGGTGGAGCCTATAAGGCGGCGCGTGTCCGATTCGGCCAGACAAACACTCACCGAGCCAATCAACGGGCCCCGATCCCACCAGCCAATCAGCGAGGAGCAGGCGCTTGACTCACGCGGTTGCCCCGCCCCCTCTCGGGGAGATTAAGTTCGGTCACAGACCGGGTTGCGGTGCCCCCCGCCCGGGGCAAACAAGCAGCTGTTCCTCGGCCCAGCCGCCAGCCCTGCCTGCGGGACGGGGCGGTCACCGGTACTGGGGGACGAAGGGCGTTTCCCAGCTCCCAAGGACGCTGCCAGGATAAGGTGAAGATGTGCAGGTGCCCGAGGTAGCCTGCGGTGGGGCCGAGATCCGGCGGCCTGAGCAGGGTTTAGACGTCCAAGGGGGCCTGAGATCTCAGACCCTCCCCTAGGGAGCGGGACACGAGTCATTCATGCAGAAGAACAAACAAGGGGCCTGGTGGCATTTCTAAAGACTGACATTTATTTATCCCACCAGCGTCATGCAGAAAACACACTGATGCCAGGTAGCGCCTCTGCTAGGAATAACCAGCACACTTTTTCCTGTCTGAGGTAAAGGGGGAGAACCAAATTTATGAGTAGTACAGGTAACGCTGGGCTGAGGGTTACATGCAAGAGCCTGGCTGCCTCTTGTGGTTGTGCAAGCTGTCAGTTTAGCAAGGGGAAGACAGAAGGCATAGAAAAGTAAGTAGGACTGAGAAGCTGCTATTTTGCCGTCTTTCCTAATACGACAAGGAGCAACAGAGGGAGCAACTTTAACACTGATGAAAAACTTGTTATGCAAATAGCCCTGAGTAACCTGTGAAATGCTATATTGTATCACTGAGGAAAAAGTACTTGGCAAAAGTCAAAAAGGATTAGACATTTATACAGGTTACAAGAACAGCTAAGGGTTGCATAATAAGTTTTTTAAAAATGGGAGAGATCAATCATGCTTCAGTACATAAGCCAACGCTGACAGATACTAGCCCAATGGACAGATTATTCCTTAACCCTCCCTGCTCACAGTTACTGGGTATTTTGATACATCTTCCACTGAAGCCTCTGCTTCTGGCAACAAGATCCTAGACCAGATGCACAACTGGTCTGACCCAGTATGGTGGTTCCTTTGAACAATACCCACCACAATGACTTCCCCTCATGCAGCCACTATACAGCTGTGTGCATGGTATTTTACAGAAATATGATAAGACATGGGCTTTCCCTGAGCTATTTAGACTCCAAAGCAGATAACACCAGAAATAAAGATACCAGACAAGGTGGGAATAATGGGAATTAGAACCAACCCCACCCTCATTGCCTCACCCTCACAGACACAGCTGTCTCAACAGCACCATTTACACTTTCCAGAGAGATAGAGGTGTTAATCTGAAAAAACAAAAAAAGGGGGAGAGAGTCCTGTGGCACCAGAGCTGGATTAACTGGCTCAGGGGCCCCAGGCTGCTCCCCCACTGCTAGGGCTAGGCCCATGCCTCCCTATGGCTGTGGGGGGCAACTCAAACTAGGAGTTTAGAATTTTCTATTCATTTTAGAGATGAAGGGTTTCATGGGAATTTTACAAGGAGCTCTGAGGCCACATCTGATTTACTTTGAATTTGTGTTGATCATTTTAAAAATAAACCTATCCACAAATCTAATATTTACTTAAATTTTGTAGTGACTTGTCTCATTGCAAGTCTAGATGCTTGGCTTATAGCTCCTTGAAGTGAATGTTAATGACTGCAGGACAAGATAAAATCTCTTTCTGCATCTGGTCTCTCATGTACTCATAGTTGTCTAAACTGGATAACAGCATTTCTCACATGTTCCCATTAGCTTTGGAGAATATTAATCAGAAATCTAGGACAACTCAGGTTCCTTAGCACAGTCACCAATGACATCAATATGACAGTCCTCAGTCAATTGAAAAAAAAACTATATTTGGTTTGTTCTCAGCCCTAACAAAGGAGACAAATGTCTTATTTCTTAATAAACTATTTCCATACTGCCTACCTTCTTCCCCTGCTCCCAAAAGCTACCAATTTCTAAACCAATCTCATATTTTAGTTTCTGTCATCATAGGGCTATTGCAAAGTTTATTTCACTAGTAGGTGATATTTAGTCCTGTTTAGGGTGACCAGATAGCAAATATGAAAAATCAGGATGGAGGTGAAGGTGCAAGTAGAAGGGATAATAGCCCCTTATATCAGGATATCAGGTCACCCTAGACCTGTGCAGAGGGCTGGCACAATCTATTCACTGTCTGAGTCTCCCTATGCACCACTTAAATTCTGCTTCTATATTTAAGCAGTGCTCATACCTTCTATTGTACCTCTACATAGGGCAGAGTTTTACCCTCTTTGCAAAGGACTGACATTCTGGAGTGTAAGATGCTATAAAAGTGCACAGTATCATTGTTATTTTAAACAACATTGTTGGAAAGGGCAAGAAATAGGTTATTTGAAAGTCTGGATTAAGATTTCCTCATCTCTGTTAAGGAGAATTGAAATTAGGTTTTTGCAACCTTTCTTTCTGAATTAAAAAAAATCATAGCTTACATTTACAGTTTTACTAACATGGCTCAGAGTCCATGAAGTACACATTCAGAGCAGCAAGCTTATCTGACCTTGAGCATCTTTCCAAGAAAGAAAAAGAATATATTTTTCCCCTAAGTGACTGGAAAATGTTTCTGTTATTACATCTACATCACAAATAATACAGCTAACTCCTCTACTAGATGCGGGGCAGTGGAGGTTTTTTTAGGTCTGTACATTGACCTATTTTAATAGGAATCCCAATTAGACAATCTTTGTAATTTAAATGTTATTCTGCTTAAAAAACAGCATTATATAGTACCAGCTAAATTATAACAGAGTCCTGTGGCACTTTTAAAGACTAACAGATTTATTTATCGCATGAGCTTTCGTGGGAGAAAATCCCACTTCGTCTGACGAAGTGGGATTTTCTCCCACG
>ML685783.1:2864247-2905214 GCA_007922175.1 Pelusios castaneus
GCAGGTTTGTAAAATTGATGTATAAGCCGCAGCCTATCGTTGGGGAAATACGGTAGTCTTACATTTGTATATATATTTAACAAGTATTTTCATTTAGGTTGGCACCCAGTTCTATGTCCCACTGGTTTCAGAATCAGGGAGGACATTGTGGCATATGGGGTTTAACCAGTGTCAAAAATGTCTCATAAAGTTGGGTTTTCATCCACATATAAAGATAAAACCTATCTAGAGCAGGTGCAGTTGTTTGGTGAAAGAAAGAAACTCATTCTGATAATACAAATATATCTAAGAGAGCAGAGAATGGGGTCAGTGAGTCATTGATGTTTCATTCATTGGAACTTTGATGTTTGGTTGATCTCACAGAGTGTCATTAAGGTTCTATTTTCTTTTTTAGGGCTGGGTTTTTCCATTGCAGAAGTTGAGGGCTGGGGAAGCCTCTGATTCTCATAATGTTAATTTTGTGAAGACTCTTTTCATTCAGCCTATGGGAAAATAATTTCTGGGCTCCTCTTCAGTGGGTAGGGAGGGAGAATATGAGAGTGGATTCTGTTAACAGTAGTGTCTGTCTGCTTGATATGGGAAGAATCAGGTTTACCCAAGTATGTACTGCAATATCTCTCATTTTGGAAATGTGTATGTTTGTGATAATACTAAGTAGATTATTATATAGTCCAGAATATTTTGAAACGAAACAAACAATATACAAAGCTGAGTCAAAAAATAACTTCTTAATGACTAAATTTAGAGGGCCATATTTAGAGCTAGCATAAGATGAATTGTCCAGGTCTGAATTTGCACCATCAAAACAGATGTGCCGCCTGGCTGTACACATACATTAGTATTGTGCTCAAGCTTTATCTGGCTGATATGACTTTACCAAAAGTAATATGTCCTTGAACATACACCTAAGTAACTTATCTTTCTGGATGTGTTTAAGGCATCCTATCATACTACCCCCTTGAGGATGGTGAGACAAGCTGTGTGTTGTCTTCAGACACAAGAAAGAGCCATGTTCCGTAGGCAGGGACATAATTAGGAAATGTTGATGTTATCGTGGAAAATGGGTGCAGTAAACAATAGGAAGTCATAGCTTGAGCCACTGCTGGGACGGAATAACAGCACTTTGTCACGCAAGGTTTCATGCATGTCAGGACAACCTTGTGATAATCAGTAATTAATCAGTAGGTACAATTGGTCAGTCAATGAGCTCCTCACCTCCCAATGAAACTCAACTGTTCAAACTCAACTGTAGAATTTTGTCCGCCTTGGCAAAACAGAGCACTAACAGAAATGCACACTTGCAGCCACAGTACTCAAGGCTTACAACACAAATGTGGCTATATCCCTCAAATCATAACCCTCAAACTAACACACACAATATAGGAGAGGTTATGGCCAGGCACATTTAAGGCCCTAAATCCACATTTAGACACCTAAATAGGTGCAGCCTCATTTTCCAAAGGTGTTCAGCATTTGCAGCTGTTAATGACTTCAGCAAGTGATCATTCTGATAAAATCCATGTGGACAACAAGCAATACCCACAGTCCTTTCCAGGATTAAACAGCACACTACATGAAGAACAGCTGTGTCACACAGTCAGGCACATGTGAAATGCTATTTTAGAGGTATTTCTGGGCATGCTCAGAAAGAAGCAGTTGCCAAAGACTGCAATGCGATAATGGCCTTTACAGTTACTGAGGACTTTTATTTTGTTACATAAACAGCTTGAGATGCCTTGTATACACCCCACCACTCTGTATCATAAATGTATTACTAGAACAGGGCTCCATGGGGAATGTCATCCAGCTTTGCTGGAACTGTTTGCCATTTCAAGCACTCTCCTTATGCTGTGCTCAAGTTACATAGCCTACAGCTCTCCAGCAACCTGTGTAGTAGTTCAAAGTAGATACTGCAGTCATGTGGCATATCAACCAGTTTTCTGTACCAAATTCCCTGCTGAAGAAAATGGGCAAACTCCACTAAGTCAGTGGATCTGTGCCCTTTTGTATCAGCAGATAATTTGACCCTCAGTGCCTAGTTACTGAAAATACTGTGATGAGGGCATTCTGAACTCTCAACTATATAACCGGTAGAAACAGACTTATTGTAGCAGACTCTATAACCTGATGGAAACAGCTCTCTCCAGGCTTCTGAGCCCCACTCCTTTCATAATGTCTTTCTTTGGAAATCTATCCAACTTGCTGTTCAATAGTGCTAAGTTGCGTTACTCTGCTCTGAAGCCAGCTGGCAAGAGGATATAATAGCAGAAAACACACCAGATGACACTGGATTCTATGGCACTATCATTCATTCATACATATCTACACAGGACTCATGAATTACACACTGGACAGTAAGAAACAAGGAAAAAATTCAATATGTCCAAACATAAAAAGTCCAGGTCAAACAAATGGAACTTTGGGTAATGGTTTTGAAGCTGGATTCAAATTTCATGGCTTTTACGTATTTCTTTAGTGATGTTGACTAAAGCCATGTATACATTAGTGAACTTACAGCTGCACAGCTGTACCAATGCAGCTGCACTGTTCTCAGATCACTCTTCTGTAGCCATCGGCATAATAAAACCACCTCAATGAGTGATGGTCGCTATGAAGCTGTCCTGCTGACATAGCTATGTACCCACTGCCACTTACAACGATGAAACTTATGTTGCTTGGTGTGTATTTTTTTCACACCCCTGAGTGATAAAAATTTTGTTGGCATAAGTGGTCGTGGAGGCAAGGTCTAAAAACCTGGATCAGAGCACCCCTGAACTTGGGGTAGTTCATATCTGGCTGAACTTTGTTAAATGTAGGAATTAAGACAGATAAAGGGCAACATGCGTCCCTAGATTAAACCATTAATGTTACCAGAGTGACTCTCAGTCTGCCAAATCGAAAGGGAAATAAAACTGACAGAGCTAGTGGGTTAGTTTCAATAACAGTGTGGGCAAAGACTACACAGATATGTTAACACATTGTGGCTCAACTTACAGGAAATTGTCAGTCATACAAGAAATAAAAGCTGTCACACATTATTGATGGAACATGGGGAAAAGGGTTGACATCAAAAACTTAGGAGAAGACAGTGATCACTCCTATCAAAATCATATAAGAAAAAGAGCATTTCAAGATCAAGCCTACCTCTTACACAATACTATATAATGCAATTAGGGCTGGCAAAGCTGCTGTATGCAAGTGGTGTTTGATTTAAACCCACAGCTGTACACACGGGACATAGATGTACACAGAGCTGAGAGGGTGCCAAGCCAGTTAGGTCACATGGAAGCTTCTGTGGTCATGCAACATCTGGCCATGAAGAGTGACACAGCAGGTTCTTTGATCTGAGGTGCAAAACAACCCTCTTCTAGTTTCTTCAGTGTTTCAGCACAGACCAGGATGAAGAAGATAAGGAACAGATCCATTTATTATGCCTGCAAACTGTATGTGATTTAAAAGAAACCAAAAAATGTTTAAAAAATACTTAGCATGTTGATGACAGTAATTTAAATATGTATGGCCAAATTTTCCACTCGGTTATATTGTAACAGGATTCCACCAATTGAAATGAATGGAGAAGCTGGCGCATCCGAGGCAGCCATGTGTGCCTAGCAATAAGAGGGGGTCTTCTACCAGGACCTATCAAACCTGGAGGCTGGTCTCGGCCTCCAGGTCTGTTGTGGCCACCAAGGGGGCAGATCTCTTCATGGAACCCCTGCTACACAACCCCCAACTCCGTGTGCAGGTGGCAGAGGCCCCCTGGATGTGATGGAGGTTGGTCCTGGGAGGAATCACCAGGCAGGCATTATAACCCCTAGTAGATGGGAACCACATCCTGAAAGAAATCTTTCTCTAATCCCCCTCATCTGGTCTTTAAACAACCACCCCCCAGACTTCTCTTGTTCATTGTCAGAAGCAAGATCCCCACAGATCAGGACACAGTAACGCTAAGTGGCACCACTCCATGCCAGAACAGTAGATGCACAACCTGCAGATATACCTCTACTGCTATGAAAATCAATACCCACAACGCACCTTCCTTTCAAGATCTGTGGGCCCTATTCATGGCTTTCACAACATGTGTTGTACCATATCCAGGGCAGTAAATGGCCAACTACTATGTGAGTGAAACCAGACAGTCACAATACTCTTGGATGAACTTACAGAAAAATAATAAAACACACTATATTTTATAAAAGACACTTTATACAGAAGTGATCATATCTGACCTCTCCGTCCTCATCCTCAAAGGAAACCTGCACAACACATTCAAAAGACGAGCTTGGGAACTTAGACTCATAACTCTGCTAGATACTAAAAATCGTGGTCTCAAAGAGATACTGGTTTTATGGCTCATTACTACAATTTATAACCTACTAACTCTTTGTCCTATAAATTCAAAGGTGTTAATAGCCCACTTCATTGTAAATGGTTTTTGCACTCTGTGTTAACCCCTTACACTTAATGATCTGTACCCCCTTATATTTAGGTGTGACACTCTTAACAACCTTTTCCAGACCTAAAGAAGAGCTCTGTGATGGTTGAATGCTTGTTTCTTCTGTCCCTGACGGATGTTCCCCTGTGCCAGTTTTTGTCTCCTTTGTTTGTGTGGCCACCCCTCCCAGGCTGCTCATGGGAATGGCCTTTTTACAGCTGCTTTGGTGCCATGGCCCTGCCTACAGAGGAGGCCCCTTAACTATTGTTTCAGCCCTGGCTCGGGGTAGGGTGGACAATGCCCAGGAGTGCAAGACTTAAATGGCCTGTTAAGCTTAAGGGCATGAGTCAAACCTGTGACTCAGATCTTTGCCCCGACTTGTTCTGTGCTTACCTTCAGTTTTCCCTGCCCTGTCTCTTCCCCTGTAGCAGAGAGAGCCAATCAGAGTTGCTGGCGGGAAGCTGCCTGAGTTTGTCTTTAAAACCAGACATTTTTAAGTCAGACATCAGAAAGGTTCTTGCTCTGCCACCTGGTCTGATCAGCTAGGGGTCTTTGGGGGCCCTTTCTCCGCTCCTGTTTAATTTTTGAGCGTACTCCCCGTTTTTAAACTCCCCTCCCACGAATACCGAATTTTCCTGTGAGATCTCCTGATGACTGAAAAACGAACTGAGCCTCCTCTGCATCCTCTGATGCTGCTGCTGTGCCTGCCTCTATTCCTGCTGCTGTCCTGGGAATTGGTAAGGCTCTCCTCTTGCAAATTCTCCCTGTTCTAGCTGCTGGCCTTGCTTCCCCAGCAGACAGACTTAAGTTAATTCCCTGGTCTGTGCCTGAAACTATTTCTAACTCCGCAGTTCCCTTGCTGCTTAAAGAAAAGCCTGTGCCGCTGCTAAGCTCTGCCTCTGTGTGCTCTGTCCCGGGGCTCCCTGCTTTCAGCTGTTTCCACTGCTGCAGCCACCATCCCCTAACTCCCTCAGGAGCTGTATCCTAGGCTCACACCACTCTGCCTCTGGGACTGCTCCCCCTGGTCAATAGGACCAGTATAGTATAAGGTGTGCCATTAGGTTTAGTTTCATTAGTTGGTTTAGGCTTAGTTTTGTTAAGTTGTATTTTATTAGCTTGTATAAATTGTAGTCCTGTTAGAATTAAATTTTGTGTCTGTGTTTAGTGGTAGTTAAGTGGGATACTTGTTTGCCATTACCTGTTATATTGTGTGGCCATAGTTAAGCTAGATTAAAGATAATTGTTTTGCTGTATTGCTTCTCTCTTTTTTGTTTTTCCTTCTTTCTGTTGTTCATTATTAGCATAAGTTGTATAGTTGCTGTTAAGTTGTTAAATAAGTGCCTCTGTGTCTTCATCTCTCCCCGAACACCCCAAGTCCTCTGCTGCTGTTTCCACCTCTCCCTGAACTTCCAAAGCCCCTTGCTGCCTTTCTTCTTTGATTCCTCTGCGTTTAGCCTGCAGGCTCCTGAAGACTGCTCTGAGCCTCACCCTGCAGGGCTTCAGTGCCTCTTGCTGCATCCCTTGCAGCTGTACTCTTCCCTCTTCCTCTGCCACTGATTACTCACCCCACCCCCACCCTTGTTCCTTAACCCAGCCTCTAGGTACACTCTTACAGACGGCCTGCCACTGTACTCTTCCCTCTTCCTCTGCCACTGATTAGTCACCCCACCCCCACCCCTGTTCCTTAACCCAGCCTCTAGGTACACTCTTACAGACTGCCTCTTGCTGCATCCCTTGCAGCTGTCTGCCACTGATTACTCACCCCACCCCTGTTCCTTAACCCAGCCTCTAGGTACTCTCTTACAGACTGCCTGCCACTGTACTCTTCCCTCTTCCTCTGCCACTGATTAGTCACCCCACCCCCACCCCTGTTCCTTAACCCAGCCTCTAGGTACTCTCTTACAGACTGCCTGCCACTGCAGTCCTACAAACCAAGTCATTGATTCTCATCTGTACTATTACACTTGTGTAAATTCACTAATCACCCTTATTGTGCAATTTTACTGTTATTTGTATCTCATTCATATTCATAAAACCCCATTGGTTACCACTGCCTTTACGGTACCTCTACACCTATACCACTGTGACATATTGCCTTTTTTTTTGTAGAATCGCTAGCCACCAATTGTGACTCGCTGTGACACCTCTTCATTTTCACACTGCTTAATAAGAGAAACCCCCTCCCCAACTGCCTACTGACAAACCCCATACACCCCATTATTGCCTACTGTGACAAACCCCATACACCCCATTGTTAAATTTTACTGTTTTACATTTTTCAATAAAGATTGATTTGCACCCCACTGTTGCGGTAATTGCCCCCCAAGATCCTCTACCTGCTGGCAGGGACATCTTCCATCAACAGAAGCTAGTCCAGTAAAAGATGTTATCTCATTCACCTTGTCTCTCATATCCTGGGATAAATATGGCTACAACAACATTGCAACTCAGATACACAGGCATTTTCACACACTGCGGGCAAGTCTACTCTTAAAAAATTGAAGTGGTACAGCTGCACTGTAGAGCTTTAGCAAAGATGTGATGCCAAGAAGAGAACGTCTCCTGCCAGCATAGTTAATCCACCTCTGTGAGCGGCAGTAGCTACATCAACATGAAACGCTCCCATCAACATAGTGCTGTGTACACCAGGGGTTACATCGGTGTAATTACATTGCTCAGGAATGTGAATTTTTCATACTCCTGAGTAATGTAGTTGTATTGATGTAAATTTGTAGTGTAGGCCTGGCCAGAGTTGACAGTGTATAAATAAAAGAGTGCTTGACAAGATGTTGATACAAGTTTATCCATAGATCCATAGTACCTGCACTCATACATATGGCTGCAATTCCTGAATATCCCTGCAAAAACAATTACTATAAAAATGTGAGTTGTCAAATAAGCAGTCCACATGCCCATTTTCCAAATCTGCTCAGAAAGCAGCACAGTATTCTGGAGTTGTTACAGTACAGTAAGTTGGGCCACGGCTACAAAGTTAGCATGTCAGTATCTGGACTCTTTCAAAGTCTTGTCACGTTCGGGTCCAGAATTTATACATATAGGTATTGTGACCTAGGTCACTATTTTCCCTGTCTGAGTGTGTTTGAATCTGAGTTTTATAGTCAGGCCCATCTATACCATATGTAGTGTCTATCATAAACTCTGACATAAATACCAACTATAACCTCCATACAGGAACACTCAGAAGAAGAAAGTGCATGTATGTGCTGACATGGTGATCCCAAGTTGGTCATGATATACTTGACTAAGAACGAAAGCTCTAAAGCACACATCCAATCGGCCCTGAGTAGTATTGCTGATGTTTGGTCAGAGTTCTCAGCAAAAAGCTTGAAGAAAGAGTGATCGGGTCTAGGTAGTGTGCATGTTCCTGAATACAATAAAGCACAGCCCAGTGCTGGAAAACTAGTAACATAAGAGTAGCAGTCATCTGTATATTGCAGTCTCAATAGTTATCATAGCAGAATGTATAATGAAATGTGTTCAAATTGCCGCACTGTCCAGAAGATGCGTGAACCAGAAATGCTCCCAAATGGAATTTATGTTTTGGTGCAGATTAGGTGCTGCACCGCCGCTAATACATGGTTAAATGCTGACTAAGAAATAAGCATGTTTATGTAATGAAAAGCAGATACACAGTAATGGATAGTGGTGCTTATTAGAACTTCCTTTTCTTTCCTCTTTTCCATAAACTTGTTCCCACCTGTCCCTTTGGTCTTACCCTCCTTTTTTATAACCTCTGCTGCTTCCAAATCTTTCACTTTACCATTGCTTTCATTTCCTCCCACACTCAGCTTCCTGCCTTCCCTATCACCAGCCTCTTATGCCCGGAACAATCTCTGTCTTCTCATTTGCTAATCACCTTGGCCCAGATCCACAAAGGTATTTAGGCTCCTAACATCCATTAATTTCAGTGGACGTCAGGAGCCTAAATATCTTTGAAGATCTGGGCCCTTCTATCTTCTTCTTCAAATCCTTCCTTCAAAATCCCTCTAGCAGTAAATTCTTTCTCTCTTCTACTCTCATTAGTAATTGCAGATTCTCCCTCTGCATGTCTTGTGTATTTCTGGTAAGCCCTTCGGGGCAGAGAATGAGTCACTGTTCCATAAGGACTTGTCACCAACTAAATTAGTTTTTAATAATAAATACACTCAATATTGACAACGTATTTTTCACAATAAAACTTATTATTTGATTAAAACCCCTGTCAATTCCATCAACTGGCTTCATTGTCAGCTTGCCCTGGTTTAAGTGACAGCAGAAACTAGCAGAACATTACTGGCCATATACCAAATGTAGAGCAAAGTGGAAGCTAAAATAACATGGGAATGACCAAATCAGAAAAGAATGTTATCTCCGTGACAGAGATAATGTTGAAGGTCACAGTCACGTCTGGAAACCTCACATTTCTATATAAATGAATGATTTTGTGGGCCTCAGCCTCCCACTCTCATGCACTATCTATAGAGAAGCCTTTCATTAAATATGCTTGCAACTCTGCCTAAACCAGTAATCTCAGCTGTAGGTACTTGTGACATAGACTAGGTGATTGAGAGAAGAAACAGCTAACAATTGCTGGTTCAGCAGTGCCCCCTGGTGTTGGAATTTTCTATAGCACAGTGCATGCGTATGTTTCATTTGTGTTTTAAAATAAAAGTAGTTATTGTCTATGACTATAATGCAATATACAATACATTAGTTGCTTCTCTTTCCCCCACAAGCATTCAGAAAGACCTGTATTGCTAAACACTGTCTGTAATTAATGATGCTGCTGAGTGGTGATAAGGACTTTGAGACAAGGGTAGTAGTACAATAAAATGAAATGTATGTGAAACAGTCTTTTGTAGGGGGAAACAGAGAGATAGGAGGTAATTGACTTAGATAAGTAGGATAGAAGCAAGGAGAGTAGAAAGCAAATCATATAGTTCTGGCATCACGTGTCCCCAATAATGTCTGTAATTTTTCATTTCCTGTTCATAAAAAGGCATAGGTAAAATCAAACACTCAATATAGTTAGGTCAATAGCTATTATGGTCTAAGATACTCATATTACTTAAAGTGCCCCACTGTGCAAAAGAGAATTTAAAAGAGTCACAAAAAAGAAACACTACAGTCATTCTATAACACCATAGGCTCGCCTATGGAAGAGATCCTTCTGTCGCCTGGTAAGCAACTTTAGGGCACCTTTACACTTGTGAATGGTGCAAATCTGGCCTAATTCAGAGAAAGATCAAGCTCATAATTTGCTTTGATCTGACTATCAGTGCAGGTTACACAGTTTGGGCCCCACCATTTGTATCACCATTGAATTTAGCTCTGTGAATCTGCATGGGGATGCTCTAGTAGTTCCTACAAGTCATTTTCTCGGTTTGATTCTTTAAGAGCCCGGTTTTGGCTTTTTTACACTAGCATTCGGGCAAAGTTCTGGGAAGTTTCAGGCTTTCTCATCTGACGCAGGATATCTTCAGTTTATTTTATGATCACAAATTAGACATTAGAAATGCTCAGTGGATCAAAGACACCATCTTTCTGAAAGACTACAAGTTGGAGGGTGGGGTAAAAATCACTTAAAATTTTCTCCATCTGATACTCCAGGAAAAGACAGGTTCCAAAAGGGTAGTCATGTGAGTCTAGTTCAGCAAAACAAACAAAGGATCTGGTAGCACTTTTAAAGAGTAACAAATTTATTTATCTGTCTAGAAAAAGACAGTTTTCTCATTGCTTTCACATTCTGCCCCACGTAAAGTTGATTGTAAAGTTCATGTGTTGATGAGCTTCCTTTGCTGCAGACAGGGCTGTCCTTTTGGGGGGGGCAAACAGGGCGATTGCCCCGGGCCCCGCGCTGTCCCGCTCCCAGCAGGGCAATGCGGGGGCTCATGCCACGGCCCCTGCAAGGCCGCGCTTCTCCCTGCTCCCCGCTGCCTTCGGGAAGCCGAAGGCAGCAGGGTGGGCCAGGAGCACTTCCCCTGGTCCTGCTTTTTAGCCGGGGATTGGACTAGATGACCTCGTGAGGTCCCTTCCAACCCTATTATTCTATGACTTAAAGGCGACTTAGTTAAGTCGACTTAGTTAAAGTCTACTTAAATTTCCAAGTGTAGACATAGCCTAGGATTCCATTTCCATGCTTTGTTCAAGGGAGATTCCTGGATGTGGCCTTGACACGGGCTGCCCCTTTCTAGCGGCATCAGACTCCAACCCTGGAGATTCAATTGGAGTCCTTGGCCAGTTTGCTGCACCAAGAAACAGAACTAGGGTGACACTGTGGTCAAGGCAGAGCCCTAAGCCAGTGACAGGCTTTGCGGGGGGAGTGGGGGGAGGAAATAATATAGAATGGAGGGAGGGGTTGGGCTCTATCCACTCTGTTAGTAGTGCCCTGTTGCAGCAAAAGCCTGGGAGTGGGAGTGGGTTGGATTGCTCTGCAGTCAACAGTTGAACCTGTAACCATGGGCTCCAACAGCTTCCCTGGCCCTTTGCTGTTGTTGTTCCACCTATCCTTCTCCACAGGACTTCCTAAGAGGCCTCCTTTCCTGCAAGACTGCAGAAAACTGTGCCACACACTAGCACTTGAAAGGGTCCTGGGTCTCTGCAGAACAGCCTTGGTGCCTATCCAGGAACTGAGTCAGCAGAAAGGTTCAAGAAGTACAGTTTCTGGCTTTCCCTTTCTACTTAGCCTTTTCTGCCATGCTGCACTCCCAGGTGAGTGAGCAGGGTGCACAGAACATCAGCAGTTCTAGAGAGGGAATCTCCTCTCCCAACACAGGCAGAACCTAGGAGCTTGGAGATGTTTAGTCAATTGATATATTTTAACAAATTTACTCTGCAGCATGGAACAGCTGTCCAGCCTGCCTGCACCTATTGAGTTTTTCAGGGGTGGGTAGGCTGCACCTACCAACTTCTAAAGGCCCCTTCCCCTAGCCTAAGGGGAGGAGCCACTGGACCCAGGGCACAAATAAATATAGGGGACAAAAATGAAAAAACAGGGATGGGACTAAGGGATTCAGGGTCAAAAGCAGGAAGCCAGCGGGGGATACTGAGCAGAGAACCCCAGACAGTAGTCACTACTCCTTAAAGATGTCCATGGAGCCAGTGGAAGCAGCCCAAAAGAACACTGCCTAGATACATGACCTGAGTGAGGAGTGGAAATAGGCCCCACAATGGTAGAGCTCCTCCCCATCCAGCATCCTTCCCTTGATATAATGGACAGCCACCTTGGCCAACACCAGGAGGAGGTTAACGGGGAGGAGTCGCAACTACATGCGGCCTTGAATGGGTTGTGCGCAGCTCAAGAGGTGCAAGGAAAGTGCAGCCAGAACCTGAGGAGAAGACTCTGGAGGAGCTGGAAAAGGGGCTGCAACCTGACGCACTCAGCGTAAATGTGCACTAGGGTCTCCTTCTCACTGCAAAAGGAGCAAAACGTCACGGATGGGGGTGAACTGCACCATCTACACACCTTTGCTCATGGCTTCATGGAGGAGTGGCCAGCTAGTACCATCAGTTGGTTGTGGGACCAGCATGGTATTTAGATTGGCCAACCAAGTTACCTCACCCTCCAGAGGTTGTAGAAGGTCCCACCAATTGGCATTGCGGCAGGACATGATAGTGAGAAAGTGACGACTATGGAGCATGAGTGTGTACAGCTGTTTCCTAGCTGTGGTTTGAAAATGAGCCAGCTGGCTTGGGTGGTACAGAATGAGTGGGTGGGTGGTGCTTGTGGGGCAGGGGCCCACTGGTGAGCTCTGGAAGGCCAAAGAGGAGGTTCAGATGGGACCTGCTCAAGGAAGGCCTGAGAGGTGGACAAGAAGGTCACCCTTACCTCTTGGAGTACACACTGGAGGACACAAGGGGTGGAGAATCCCATGCATTGGCCAAGTGCCAGGGACCCACCCATTCCTGACAGTCACCGGGATTGGAGATCTGCTGGATGTATTGCCTGCAGCTGTACAGGCAGGAAAAAAAATGGGTGTGTTTCTCTGAGGTGGAGCCACACCTCCTCTTCCATTGATTTACAGCTCTGGCCTGACTACAAGGCTGCAAAGAGCTGAGACCCAAGGTCATGGATCTGTTGACCTCATTATGAATAAGAAAACAGGGTTCTGTACCAATTAAAGAAAAACTTCTTTATGTGCATGATGTGATCCACAAGAATTCATACCCAATGCTCCGCACTGACAATATATTGGAGGCATTAGCAGGATTTGATGGTCCTCTCTTCTGGATCAACGGAGCAGATGATTGGTAGTCCAGGTGGAAAAAGTCATGTACAGGTCATCTTTCCTGAGGCACAGGATTTGTGGCTGTTTAATGCAATGCTGTTGCACTGCACCACCAACATTTTGGCTGTTAGTGGAGCAGATGTTTTTAGGAGCCTACCACATTTTAGGAGCCTTGTGTAGTTGGACAACATCCTGATCAGTGCAGGAACTCCTGAACTAGGAATGCCAGAATCTCAGGAGGCCCACCAACTACAGGAGTTCATGAGGCTTGTCGCTTATTCCTAGTATTTCCAGTTTTGCTGGGATAGCTGCCCTCTGTATTGACTAAAAGAAGAGATCACCATACACATGGATTGCCAAGTTGAGCAATCCAAGAGCAGGTAGCTTATTAGTGTTGGATACTAATACTGGCTAGATTGAAATAGACACTTTGCTTTCCCCAGGTTCACAGTAGACAAGGGCAAGTTGTGCCCTATTAGAATAAGACCCTCAAGAAATTGAACAGAAACACTGTGAGACATGTAAGCAGCTCCAAGCAGTAATAAATACTTTTGAGCTATCATGGTCTGTTTACAAGTTCATCTCACATTTATTTATTTACTTTGAATTTATATACTCATCACAGAAAAAGGCAAGAATGGTTAAGAACATAAGAATGGCCATATTGGGTCAGACTAATGGTCCATCTAGCCCCGTATTGGATCTTCTGACAGTGTCCAATGCCACAGGTTTCAGAGGGAACCAGCAGAACAGGTAATCATAAAATGAATCATCTCATTGCCCATTCCCAGTTTCTGGCAAACAGAGACTAAGGACACTTTAGAGTCTGGGTTAACATCTCTTTTGCCCATCCTGGCTAATAGCCATTGATGGCCCAGTTCTCTGTTAGGAGGAGACTGACATCTGTGTGATGATTCTGTGACAGGCACCAGTGGAAACAAAGGTCACTAGTGGCTAGAGAGTAGCAAACTGATGCCAACCATCAATTTAGGGTTCCATGGAACATTGGGCTGACTGAGGAGCCTGGCATTCAACCAGAAATTTCTCTTCTGTCACCTGGAATTGCTCTTTATCTATTCTATTTTCCTCTGTTGTAGCTGGGCCCTTTCCTAAAGAACTTTCTATATTGCTCAGCATGAACGGATTGCCCAGGTTTGAAGAAAAGTTTGTAGTCTCTCCAATATTGCTTGTGGGAAACTAAGGTCTTTCCTGATTGGTCTGACAAGTCTGTAATCATAGAATCATAGAATCTTAGGGCTGGAAGGGACCTCATGAGGTCATCTAGTCCTGCTAAAAGCAGGACAACTCCCACTAAATCATCCCAGCCAGTGTTTTGTCTAACCGGACCTTAAATATCTCCAAAGATGCAGATACCACCACCTTCCTAGGCAACCCATTCCAATGCTTCACCACTCTCCTAGTGAGAAAGTTTTTCCTAATATCCAATCTCGACCTCTCCAGCTGTAACTTGAAACCATTGCTCCTTGTTCTGTCCTCTGTTACTACCGAGAACAACCTAGCTCCCTCCTCTTTGGAGCACCCCTTCAAGTAGTTGAAGATTGCTATCAAATCCCCCCTCAGTCTTCTCTTCTCTAGACTAAATAAGTTTAGTTCCTTCTATCTCTCCTCGTAAGTCATGTGCCCTGCCCCCTAATCATTTTCATTGCCCTCCGCTGGACTCCTTCTAATTCATCCACATCCTTTCTGTAGTGGGGAGTCCAAAACTGGACATAATATTCCAGATGCAGCCTCACCAGTGCTGAATAGAGGGGAATAATCACATCCCTCGATCTGCTGGCAACACTCCTACTGATGCAGCCTAATATGCCATTGGCCTTTTTGGCAACAAGAGCACACTGTTGGCTCATATCCAGCTTCTTGTCCACCATAACCCCCAGGTCCTTTTCTACAGTGCTGCTACTTAGCCAATCAGTCCCCAGCATGTAGCAGTGCATGGGATTTTTCCGTCCTAAGCAGGACTTTGCACTTGTCCTTGTTGAACCTTATGAGATTTCTTTTGGCCCAGTGTTCCAATTTGTCTAAGTCTCCCTGAATCTTGTCCCTGCCTTCCAGCATGTCTATCATTCCCCCCAGCTTGGTGTTATCCGTGAACTTACTAAGCATGCAATCTATTCCATCATCGAGATCATTAATGAAGATGTTGAACAGAACCAGCCCCAGGACCAACCCCTGGGGCACTCTACTCATTACTGGCTGCCAACTAGACATTGAGTTATTGATTCCTACCCACTGAGCCCATTGATCTAGCCAGTTTTCTATCTACCTTACGGTCCACTCATCCAACCCATACTTCCTTAACTTGCCGATGAGAATGATGTGCGAAACCATATCAAAAGCCTTGCTTAAGTCGAGGTATATCACATCAAAGGCTATTCCCGCATCCACAAATCCAGTCATCTCATCATAGAAGGCAATCAGGTTGGTCAGGCATGATTTGCCCTTGGTGAATCTATGCTGACTGTTCCTGATCACTCTATTTTCCTCCAAGTGTTACAGGATGGATCCTTTGAGGACCTGCTCCATGATTTTTCCAGGGATTGAGGTGAGGCTGACGGGTCTGTAGTTCCCCTGATCCTCCTTCTTCCCTTTCTTGAAGATAGGTACTATATTTGCGTTTTTCCAGTCCTTCGGAATTTCCTTTGTTCACCATGAGTTTTCAAAGATAATGGCCAGCAGCTCTGCAATCACATCGGCCAACTCCCTCAGCACCCTTGGATGCAGTTCATCCGGCCCCATAGACTTGTGCACATCCAGCTTCTTTAAGTAGTCCCTAACCTGACCTTCCATCACCAAGGGCCACTCTTCTCTCCATTCTGTGTTACCCCATGTAGTTGCCTGGGAGCTGGCCCTCCCTGTGAAGACTGAAGTAAAAAAAGCATTGAGTACTTCAGCCTTTTCTGCATCATCCACCACGAGGATACCTGCCCCATTCAATAAGGGACCTACACCATCCCTGATCCTCTTCTTGTTACTGACATACTTGTAGAACCCCTTTCTGTTATCCTTCACATCCCTTGCTAGCTGCAACTCCAATTGTCCTTTGGCCTTTCTGATTTTATTCCTGCAGTACCAAGCAATATCTTTATAAGCCTCCCTAGTCATCTGTCCAAGCTTCCACTTCTTGTAAGCTTCCATTTTATGTTCAAGCTTACCGCAGTGTTCTCTGCTAAGCCATGCTGGGTGCCTTCCACATTTGCTGTTCTTTCTGCACATCGGAATGTTATCTTCCTGTGCCCTTAACAGGGTTTCTTTAAAATACAGCCAGCTCTCCTGGACGCCTTTCTCCTTCAGATCAGCCTCCGAGGGGATCCTGCCCATCAGTTCCCTAAGAGAGCCAAAATCTGCTTTTTTGAAGTCCAGGGTGTGTGTTCTGCTTCTTTCCTTTCTTCCATTGATCAGGATCCTGAATTCTACCATTTCATGGTCACTGCTGCCCAGGTTGCCATTCATTTCTACTTCCCTGATCAATTCCCCTCTGGTTGTGAGCCACAGTTCGAGAGGTGCATGCCCCTAGTTGGTTCCTCCAGCATTTGTACCAGGAAGTTGTCCTTGGTGCTCTCCAAAAACTTCCTAGATTGCCTGTGCACTGCTGTATTGCCCTCCCATCAGATGTCAGGATAATTGAAGTTCCCCATGAGAACCAGGGCCTGCGATCTGGAAACTTCTGTTAGTTGTCCATAGAATGCCTCATCCACCTCCTCCTTCTGGTCTGGTGGTCTGTAGCGGACACCCACCACGACATCCCCCTTGTTGCATTCTCCCCTAAACTTTACAAACAGACTTTCAACTGGCTTGTTTCTACTTTCATAGTGGATCTCCGAGCAGGCATGCAGCTCTTTTACATATAGCGCTACTCCTCCCCCCCTTCTTCCCTGCCTGTCCTTCCTGAACAATTTATACCCATCCATGGCAGTGCTCCAGTCATACAAGCTATCCCACCACGTTTCTGTTATTCCAATTATATCATAGTTCCTTGTCTGTGCCAGTACTACCAATTCTTCCTGCTTGTTTCCCAGGCTCCTCGCATTTGTGTACAGATGCTTAAGATACCGGGCCCATTGCCCTACTTTGCCCTATTTATTATCTCTCCTTTTGTATCTTCCTCCTTGGAATTTCTCTCAGTGTCCTCCTTCCCCACTCACCTCAGGTATTAGGGCTTCAGTAGGATACCTAAGACAATTATTTGATTCCCCCCCTGCAGTTCTGGCTACCCTCTCTTTTATCCCTGCTGTTACTGTCCTGGCACCCCCCAAGTTCTATCCCTTTTCCCAGGTCTCCCTCACTCTGACTTACCTGTGGGCTTTGGTCACCTTCCCCCTTCAAACCTAGTATAAAACCCTCCTCACTACGTTAGCCAGACTACGTCCAAATACGCTCTTCCCCTTCCTCGGTAGGTGGAGTCCATCTCTGCCTAATCACTTGATCCATTGGTATGTGGAACAACGTTAGAATGCTCCCGTCCTTTACTAGCACGGACAGGCTACAGCAGCCCTAGGAAAAGAAACCAGCACAGGGGGCTGGACTTGATGACTTTTTTAGGTGCTTTTCTGCCTTACATTTCTATGATCCTGTGAAAATAGAATATAACTCTATTGACTTCAGTGGAGATATTTTGGATTGAAATGAATGTAAATGAGATAAGAATCTGGCCAAATGATTTAAAAAATACCATAAACTCTCTCTTTTTATTAGACGTGATGGATTCTTCTCTTTCATTTATTCCATGCACAAATTTAGTTGGGTTTGTGCAACTGCATCTGAGCATCAGCATTAGGGAGTAAACAAGAAACTACTTTTAGATTTTAGATCGGGGGTAGGAGATCCCCGGCACACGTGCCGACAGTGGCACTCGAGCCCATTTGGAGTGGCATGCGGCACCCTCTGCGACACCACAGGAACTGTCGCTCCGGCCATCAAAAGCCACTCAGGGCAGCTTCTTTTGGGGGCAGCTGGGCACAGGGGATCCCACATAAAGAAGCTGCCCAGGGTAGCTCTCTCTACAGTATGCTGCCACCAAAAGGAGCCATTCCAGGCAGCTTCTTTCCATGGCATATCTGGGGACCCCCAAGAGGCACCACTCCCGGGAGCTTCTTTCTGTGGCGTGCCTGGGGACCAGAGGCAGCTTTTGGGGTAGGCGAGGCAGCCGCTCCCTCCAAACCCCCGGGGCTGCATGCGGCTTTGCTGTGGCAGACCTGGCCGGCGCCCGGCCTCTGGGCTGGCCCTCCCCGCCCCCAGGGCAGAGCAGGCAGGCTCAGGGCTGGGGCAGGTGCATGGGCCTGCCTGCCTGCCTGCCCCACGTGGCTGGGGCAGCGGAGTGGCTGCGGCTGGGGCTCCTGGGCTCCTACCCGCCGGCCGCCTCGACTTCCCGGCCCAGGGCTAGGATTGGCCTCCGGAGCTGGGGTCTGCTCAGCCCTGCTGGCGGCCTCCCGGGGCCCCAGTCGGGTCCCCCCAGCCAGCGGCCTCGGCTTCTCTTTCTTTCTTTGTCTCCCTTTTTCTTTCCTTCTTTCTCTTCCTTCTTTCTCTTCCTTCCTTCTTTTTTCTTTCTCTCTTCCTTTTTCTTTCTTTCTTTCTTTCTTTCTTTCTTTCTTTCTTTCTTTCAAAAAAAACTTTAAAAATTAATTTTAAGTAAAAACCTTTCTAAAAATTAAATGTCAATTAAAAATTCATTCAAATTCAATTAATTAAATGCAATTAATTAATTCTATTTACAATCACTTTAACTTCAATTAATGCCTATAATTTCTGATGTGTGAGTTTACACAAAAGTTTTATTCAGAAAATATTTTGCACACGGCTTGAAAATTTTGCACACAAGCTGCCAAACCTTAGAGGGAACATTGCTCCAGGCTCCCTCCTGCTGGCCACAATTCCCCGCTCCACCCTGTCCCCGCCTCCACAGCAAGGTAAGTGCTGTGGGGGGAACCGGTTTGGGGGCCGGGGACTGGATCGGGGCCTGGGAGCCGGCACGGCCCTGTTCGGGGGCCCAAGGGCCAGCTTGGGAGCCCGGGGACCAGCACGAGGGCGGGCTCGGGGCCCGGGATCCGGCGTGGGGCGGCTGGGGGGCCGGCTCAGGGCGCAGGGCAGCTCAGGGGTCCAGGAGTTGGCGCGGCCCTGGTCGGGGACCCGGAAACTGCCGTGGGGGCCCGGGGTCCGGCGTGAGGTGTGGGGGCTGGCTCAGGGCGTGGGGTCTGGCGCAGGGGCCAGGGGCCAGTGCGGCCTGCCTCAGGGGCCGGCTCGGGGCTTAGGCCTTGTAGGGGGCCCCACAATGGGCCTTCGCCTATGGCCCCAGATAGCCTAAGGCCGCCTCGGCTGGGGACCCCTGTTCCGAGGCATACCACCGAGAGGAGCCACTCTGGGTGACTTCTTTCCACAAGCGGCTCCTTTCAGTGGAATGACTGGGAGTTGTCCAGCCCCCAACACCAGCTGTGGCCGCCGCTGAATTTTTGGTTGGCTGCCGGCACCAGCTGAAAGTTGGGGAGGAGAGGCTGGCATGGGGGTCATCAAAGGTTGCTGACCCCTGTTTTAGATAAAGGAGCTGAACAGCTTCTGCCTTGTTTTGTTGTGCTCAGTTCTATGTAAAATACCCTTCCAATTTCAGTTCCCTAATCCTATAAACTGTTTTTGGAATTGTGGTTGCTTTTTTAGTTTCATCTTCCTTCAGTCTTAGGGTATGTCTATGCAGCAAGAGCTGTGCCTGAGCTAGCATACCCTCTCTTGAATCCAGCTAGCAGAAATGAAGAAAGTACAGCACAGGCTAGAAAGCAGAGTACTTCTGTGCCAGGCTGGTACAACCTGTGTTGAAGCTTGCACAGCCTTCTATGTTAATGTTATCCATGCTAGCTGCAGTAAAGCTAGCTCTGGTAAGCTAACCTGTGTACAAACCCTGTCCACTTGTTATTTAACTCAGCTGTAGTGTTACCACAGCTGAATCCTCTTGGGGGAATAAAAATATATCTCTCTTTCTCATTTTAGAGAGGCAAAAATCAAACCCTTGTAAATGTCACACAATTGCAACTTCACTGAAGTCACTATGTGAGATCAGAATCTGGCCCCTTGGGTCGCATTAGAGTTTAAAAAAAAAAAAAAAGACAGAATGTGACAGTTTCTTTAAGTCAGGCAGTAATTCAAGGCAAGGTAAATTACATCTTTGAACAATGCCTTCCAGTCTTTCGGCAATGGCACCAGGGGGTGCCACGATCCAGTTCTGGATCCTGACCCGTGGTTTGAAAACCACTGTCCTAAGTAGCAGGAAGTATGAACTCAGCTTCAGCCAGGACTGAATAATAGTATGTGAACTCACATGCTGCATCAGTCTTCAGATCATTGATTAAGCAACACTTGATGAGGTTCACTACTTGTGACTACAGAGTTAAAAGCACAGTGCAGGGAACAGAGAGTATTGCCATCCAAGGAAAAACCTACGTCTCCAATCAAGATGAATATAACAGACAAAAACAGCAGTCCTCTGACATGGAACAGTGAGAGGTCAGTGGTCTGCCTGATACTGAGCTTGTCATTTGCTATTGGGATCCCAGGGAATTGCATTGTCATCTGGACTATTTGTGGAAAATTGAAGCAAAAATCTCCAACAGTTATACTGATCCTAAATCTGGCCATTTCAGACATCCTGGTACTGTTTTCTTTACCATTCTGGATTTACTCCTTTGCTGACAGTTGGCTCTTTGGAGTCACCTTCTGCAAAACACTGGTTTCTGTTGTTTACAGCAGCATGTATGCCAGCGTGTTTCTAATTACAACACTAAGCCTGGAGAGGTTTATGGCTGTGTTCTACCCATTCACGATTCAGCAGTGGAAAAATAAAGCTGTAATTTTCAAAGTCGTTTTTCTCATTTGGCTCCTGTCTATCGCCTTTGGAGCTTCCATAATCCCATTTCAAGAAACAGAAGAAACCAAGATTGGTCAGCAATGCACATGTCGCAACTACACTTCTCATGAGCAGAAGATACTGTGCCTTCTGCTGGAGACTATTGTGGGTTTTGTGATTCCTTTTGTTATCATCTTTACTTGTTATGTATGTGTTGGGAGAAGAATAAGCACAATGACTTACTCATCTAGGCAGCGATCAGCAAGGCTAATTACCAGGGTGGTTGTGGCTTTTGCTGTTTGTTGGTTACCACATCATGTGTTTAACATAGTAGAAATGGTTTCAGCACAGATAGAAACCTCTAACCAGAAGATGTCCTGGGCATTGGATGAGATTTCAGAAGTAGGAGTGTACATCTCTGGAGCACTGACATTTATTAATAGTTGTATTAACCCTCTGCTTTATGCCTTTGCTGCTCAGAGCTTTCAAAGTCATCTGAGATTTGAGAAGATGACCAAACTCTTTGACATGATGTCTCAAAATGTGAGAGATGAAATCCAGGGAGAAATGTCTGCAGGACATTGTAATGAACATAGCGATTCTCTGACAAGAGATGTGAATGACGACTAGAGTGCTGAATAGTCAACCCTTATGCTTAGTGCTGTTAATTTTGCCTCGCTAAGCCAAACCATCCTGGATCATCCATTCTAATCCAGTGCAAACTGGTAACAACTGGAAGTCAATACCATCTAAAGGCTCTATATGTTTATATATAATTAATTGATAGTCTCGACCTGTCTCCACATCATAGAACTATCACCATTATTGTTCCATGTTCACTAAAAGGATACATATTTAAAGTGCATGAAGACTGAAGAGCAGGTGGGTTCATCAGAAGTAGTTCTGCGGGTCCCCTGGTGATATATGAAGAAGTTTACACCTCTGTTTGCTTTTGAACTATTATGTAGAAAAACAGAACACATGATTGTCCAGGGCTGACAATCTGATTTCTTGTAAAAGTATTGTCTTGGGTTAAAGGGCATGTTTGGCTGGGTCAGAGTTCCCAGTTGCCTTGAAGTTGGGATAACCAGATCAGTTCAAAAGTCTATGAATTTCCTGTGGAAAGTGATATTAATGGTAACCCAAATGTTTTGAAAGAAGCTGCCATGAATCCTGCAAATAGCAATTTCAAACAGCCACTCCAGTCAGTTCTACTTGGACTGCAGTTGCTCTGGAAATGCCACCACTGAAACAATGAAATTATTCCATATTTAAACTACTGTAACTGAGAACATTTTGATCAAAGTCTCAACTGAGCTATGAAGTTTGTTTTCAGGGAAAACTCAAAAGATGAGGAAGAGAGTTGAAAAAGAAAAGCAGCAAAAAAGGGGCGGGGGGAGAGAGAAAAAGATGCATTACTCAAGGAAATGTCATTAGGGTTTTGGAGAATGAAAGGGGAAGGAGGGAAGACTTGGGCTATTCTTTGCTGCTTTTCAACCTGAGGAGAAAGCCCAGATATTGGCCAAAAACCCAAACTGAAGATATAAAAAACATAATACCAGAAACTTTAGGTAAGGTGGATTTATTTAGCATAGCTGGTTGAAAAGTGTTTCCCTTGTCCACCAAGAAAATTGACAAAAACATGAAAAATAGTTTTATAAAAATTCAGTGGAAAATTTTGGTGATTTTGCTGAAAAACTGACTTTTCAACCAGCTTTGGCAAAAAAGTTAAAGACATTGCAAAATTATTAGTTGAAATCCCTATTTTCCATTAAAAAGCAGTTATCAAACCTAAACAGTAGTCAGCAGTCAAAAGTTTGAAAACAAGCTTAACTTTAGGCACCCTGTGTATGTAGCCTGAGTTTCACGTATGTTAAGCACCTGCAAATCCGACTCAAGTCAGTAAAGAATAGCAGGTATTAGCATCTTTGAAAGTCAGGGCATTTTTATTGAGAATCCTTATTTTAGGCAGCCAATATGAAAGTGTTAATCATTGTCTATACCTCAGCTCCATGATGCAAAGTTTCCTGTGCTAATTATGTGCAGCAATGAAATATTGCATGAAATAGGAATGGGGCAAATGCAAAAATAAAATGAGTGACATTCTTCCTAATAAGAAAAAGTTGTCATGAAAGATTATTTAGATTGTTTGGATAAGACACATTGGCTATGTCTACACTTGTTAAGTCGATTCTGTTAAGTCGACTTAACAAGATTGACTTTGTCGACTTAAAGTCGACCTTGTTAAGTCGACTTAACAGAGTCTGTAGTGTAGATATACCCGTCTACACTGGCTTTAAGTCAATTTAATTAGGTTGACCTAAGCCTTAAGTTGAACTTCAGAGCTGGTGTTATTGAAGTCGACTTAAGGAAGCTCTTAAGTCGACTTAACAAGCGCCCAATGTGGACGCAGAGTTCTGTAGGTCGACTTAAGCGTCCTTAGGTCTACCTAAGGTGCCAGTGTAGACGCTCCCATTGAGTCTGATTCTGCACTCAACTATGTTTTGGTAGAATTTAAGAGTAAATGTGATACTTAGTGTTATCCAGTGTAACTCATGAAGGGCCTGATTTAGCTGTCACTGAAGTGAATGAAGCTCCCCGTATTTTCATTAAAGTCAGTGGGGGTTGGATCAGGCCCTAGGAAAAAATAAAACCCAGTCCTACTTTTACTGGAAAGACAGATATATTCAGTATCTTTTCCCCTTGAGAAATTTTGACCTAGTAAAGAATATGTTATAATAAAAATCTTCATGGCCAACAGGGAAAGCGGATTAGCTTATTAAACAGATTTAGAGTTTATAAAAAAAGCCAGTTATTCTAAACCCAATCTTTTGCACTGTGTATAAGTGAACTATGTGAAAATTGTATGACCACAAAAAGAACTAAGCCCCAAATATGTCTGCATTTGAAAGTTTTATTTCTATTATACTTTTCTCCATTGTAGTATTTTCTATGCTTTTCTGTTATTTGTTTAATAATCAACATTTCCCAATTATCACATTAAGATTATAAAGATTATACTGCTTACATAGACATATATTGTGATATCCTGCAGATTGTCCGGCCTGCCACAAAGTTCTGATGGCAATAATATCTAACTTATCTCTTCAAAGAAACTGCAAAATTACTGGTAGTTGAGCTGGCACTAGCACAGAATGTGACAACAATTAGATTTTAGGTGTATTTGTTCATCTGTATAAATTGAAATAAACATTGTAAAAATGAGCTATTTATAATCCACCCTTAATATACAAATATTTTTCTAGCTATGCTACAGGAATCACATATCCTTTTAATTATTAAAAAAAGCCACTTTCCTCTTCAAGGTAGTGCCACGAACATCATTGCAACTCCTTTCCTAAGGTAAGAGGAACACTTCAGACAAAGCCGCAGACTGGGTTTCTGCTTGCTGAAAAAGGTGGAAGGTAGATGGAATGGTACTACTCTCTGCCATCAGGCTTCACCCGATATATGCAACAATCCATCACTTGGTAGTCACCAGCAGGTATATCAGCATGGTTCCAAAGCTACAATGCCAGTAAGGAGTTACAAAGGGGTAGCTGTGTTAGTCTAGGTCAGCCAAACAAACCAGGAGTCCTGTGGCACTTTTAAAGACTAACAAATGTATTTATCGCATGAGCTTTCGTTAGAAACAATCCCACTTTGTCAGATGATTTGAAGGTAAGTTCCCCATCTTCAAGGCGTCTGATGAAGTGGGATTTTCTCCCACAGAAGCTCATGAGATAAATAAATTTGCTAGTCTTTAAAAGTGTCACAAGACTCCTTGTTTGTTTAATAAGGAGTTAGGCATCTTAAAAATGATTTCCCACTTTGTGGAAATTTTTCAGATTAAAAACAGCAGCTTTAGCAGCCTGGCATTAGGGAAAAGGACTGCTGTATTTCTAAAGGATTGGAGTGATAATTGACATACTATTGGTCCTCATTCTCCCTCTATTTTCTCACTTAACTTTTCTCTTCCCTCCTCCCCTGTGTATGCCATCTTGCCTCACACACCTGTTCCAGGCTCTTATTCAGGGCTGGATTACTCTCATCTCTAAATCTTGACCTAGAGGGAAATGGAAGAAAGGTAACACTTAGCTACCAAACAGAAACAACCACAAAGCAAGAAAAAGTCAGTGCCGCAAAATTAAGAGTAATAACTGGTTAGATTAGGGAGAAGAAGGTTCCTTGTCACTTTAGACACCTAATGTCACAGATGCTCTTCCAAGTAGACTGCAGGCTCAGATTTAGTTAATCATCAGCCGTTGAGAGTGGACGGGTAGTGATGGTGACTCTTTGCCATAGCATCTGCACCAAGAGGGCATAGTACTCGCCCCATTACATTGCATGTGCAGGTCCTTGGGTCAGAAGCAGGATAGATTCACTAGAAACAGATGATGGAACAAACCAAACATAGTACAGGTAATAGTAGGCATTATAAACCGTAGACATTATGAACTGTTCTAGTAAGATGTGCTAGGCTCTGTGTAAGAGGTACAGTGATCCGCAGGCACTGCAAGGCGTGCAGTGAATATCGTGTGATGGTGTGCTTATCTAAAATAGAATGTCCAGCATGGATTCTCGGTATTGCATTCCCACTGGTTCAGTTGACTCTGATACCATTCTCTAATGTAAACACATCCTAACACCTGAAATCAGTTGAGACCCTCAACTTAGCTCAGTGCAAACTAACACAGAGCAGGGTATTCATACTTACAGTGCACAGTGCACTACTGTCCTTGTGAAATGTCCTGTCCAGCTTTGTATACTACTGTGGTCTTGATAAGCATCAAAATTTCAGGTATTTACTGGAATGAAAGACAAACCTTTGAAGCTCTTGAGGTTACTAAATCATTTCTTAGAACTAATTTTATTCATCAAGCTTCTAACTTTATCAGCATCCTGTTAAATTCCCTTTTACTCTAAGGGTACGTCTACACCAGAGGATCTGTTAAGTCGACTTAACCAGGTCAACTTTAAGTCGACCTAAAGTCGACCTTGTTTAGTCAACTTAGAGAGTCCAAACTGAAAACTCCTGTCGACTGCCAGCGTCCACACTGGCAGGACCCAGGTCAACAGAGGAATGGTGCATTGTGGGTAGCTGTCCCCCATTGCACCAGGGCCTGGAGGCCAATTAGGTTGACTTAAGGGCACTTCCTATCTACACTGGTTTAAGTTGACTTAATAAGGTCGACTTAGGGTTAAGTTGATTTTCAGAGGTGGTGTTATTAATTCGACCTAAGGAACCGCTTAAGTCAACTTAATAAGCGCCCAATGTGGATGCTGTGGTCTTTAGGTCGACATAACCATCCTTAAGTCGACCTAAGGCTCCAGTGTAGACGTACCCTAAGGTTTCCCTCCATCTGCCCTCTGCAATGAGAAGAATTTGTGAATGACACTGATGCATCCAGCCTGGATTCCTTTTAGTTTTTTAGAACTTTTAGACATCATGATTGCTACAGCTTCCTTCCCATTTTTACATTTTAAAGAATTAAAGATCCTGACCCCTGGTCAAAATTCACATGACACTTCTCATAGAGTTACCTATTCAGTTGGCTCCATTCAAACACGTGTAATTACGTTCCCACTAGTTAAAATTCCCCGTATGCTGTAACCTAACACCTGCTGCATTCTACACATTTGATAACTGTATTAAACTGCTGTGTGAACTTTGTATTTCTTACCTACAATATTTTAAAGGGATTGTGATTCTTAATTCACATTAATGGTCTGCTTTGAGAGCCTCAAATGATAGATCCATTCAAGTATTCTATTTAGCTGCATATCTTATCTGTTACTAGGGAAAATTCTGAG
This sequence comes from Pelusios castaneus, assembly GCA_007922175.1. NCBI lineage: Eukaryota > Metazoa > Chordata > Testudines > Pelomedusidae > Pelusios > Pelusios castaneus. Next base: position 2,890,571 of record ML685783.1, read on the forward strand.
ATTCCAGTTCTTCAGTACAACTTCAGCATTTCTCTAACACATTTCTCTTGATTATCTTTAGAATTCTTTTAAAAATATTTTAGATCACTCCTAGGAATTGGATTCATGACAAATGACATGTATTTTGTACCAATTCAACTCTGTTCACCTCAGTGGATTTACAGCTATGTTACCCCAGCATAGTGCTGTTCACTCCACCAGTATAGAGATCTGAGTCAGACGTACTGTTTTTAAAATCAACCACAAATGAAACTTGGGTGAAAGAATTTGCTTGCATTGCATCTTTCACACCAAGTGGAGAACTGAAAGAGGAAACAAAGTTCCCTTATTTTCATTTTCAAAGATAAACTGAAAATAATTAAGCCAGTGCCCTGACTGTGAACCTTCTATTGCCAGCATTCAGAACTAGTTACTGCAGCAAGTTCATATTTGTAGGAGGAATAGAAGATATATAAGCAAGACGAGGAAGATATTGTTCTGTTTCTCAAGGACATCAGAATTCTACCAACAGTGCTCCCATTCTAACAGAAGTAACACCCACCCACTGACAATGAAAAACACAAGGTTCAGCGGATGAATCAGTATGCAGTTGTTTCTTTCGGTTGGTGTCTTATATGCATTTGATTATTTTTTAATGGGAAGATATACCAGTCTGTGGTATACCACTTCAATTACGGAGCCCAGGAAATTAAATTTTTTGTCTCTTCCCAGTACTCCTGAGCCACAACCCATCCTTCTGAGATGTGCCCCAGAATAGTATGCACCCATGCCCAGTTTCCACAGTACATCGAAGAAACCCCTGTTAGATTCATGGCAAAGGCTTATGAAATAAAATGTTCTTTGAATCTGAGGAGGGAGCTGTGTGACTTCATGTTGGCATAGTGATGAGTCTAGGAAATGAAGCTAAACCACAACTTCTCCGTTCCAATAAATTCTGGTGAACATTGGTATATAGGAATCAGTATGAAGTTAACTGGATTACCCACAATATTAGGGTATGGAGCTATGCTCCACCATACCCTTCCTCCTGGTTTGTCAGCTGAAGGGCCCTCCACCCCACCCTAACTCAGTCTGTGATGCAGTTAAATAAAGGAGTTAAGTTACCAGCCTGCAGTTCTGTGAGTTAAGCATAAGCAGTGACTATAATAGTCCAGGGAAAGCTAATTCAATCCACAACCTGAGCCATGGTGGTCCCACCTCTTCCCCTCCCTGCTGGGAGTGTGGAAGTTTTTGCTTATTTATGCACCATGCAGGTTCCTGTCTGGTTGAGTAGGTGGTATATGTTACTCAGCTTCCCAGATCCCTTGGACTTACCGCGGCAGGGAGATTACTCACAAACCCAGGAAACTGAGTAGCAGATACCACCTTCTCACCACGTGGAAGCCTGCATGGCATAAAAGCTCAGCACTCTCTACCAACCACTGCCTGGCTGCTCCTCTCTCCAGCAGTCTCTACCCCCTCTGTCCGTGGGTCCCATTAGTAGAGTGTTGTTTTACTAGCACAGAACAATCATACAGCATGGCCAAGTTTGGTCCAGAATTCTGGAAAGTACATTGGTCACCATCTGTTCTAAATATTTGATCCTACCTGAATAGCAGGCACTACTATTTGCCTCAATATTTAGTCTCACTCACTTTCACTTCCCACTGCCTTTTGTTTTACATTCTTAAGACTGTGATGCTGAAATCCTATTGGTATATACAGTTCCAGTCCCCCTTGACAACTTTTCACATCTCTAAAGCTTGCATCAGTCAGTTTACAAACTTGTGCAATACTTTGCTATCTTTAAGATTTATATAAACTGTACAACAGGGCTCTGTAACTGTGCACTGGCTCTTACTCTTGGGGTTTAGCAGGTATGGACTTAGATTTGAGTTTTCAAATATTGTCAAGGTCTGGCTCCCAGCCATCCCTCTTTTAGTTCCTACCTCCCTTCTTGAAGCTTCATTATTCAGATTTTGTTTTATCATCTCTATAGATTATTTAAGTGTAAGTGAGGAACTAGGAATGCACCACTAAAAGGATGTATTGGAGGGATAACTGTAGTTTATTTGAGGAAAAAAAGTGTACCACATTGCCATCAAGGAGGACAGTCATTCACCTGAGCCATATTCAAAGCAGTGTCTTTAAAATGAAGGTATTATATCTCATTAACAATCTCCAGAGGCATTAGCTCCCCCTCTGATACCACTTCTGAGGCCAGTGTAGCTGAGGGGTGTGAGAAATCCACACACCTGAGTGACATAAATTAAGCCAACCTAACCTCACTGTAGACAGAGCTTGTTTGATGGATGAATTCTACTCTGGGGATTGTCACCTTGTAGTGGTGGAGAGGTTTGCATTTTCTGGTGATGTTCAGAGAAAGGCTTTCTGGAGCTTCATGCTTCTGGCAGGGTTACCCATAGCACAGGGGAGGGGAGGTTCCTGAGCAAGAGCGATCCAAGAAGACCTCAATAGCGGAGGTAGAAGAGAAGTGGAATCCCCTTTCCAATGGCTGTGAAGGCCGATGAAGGCTGCAACAGATTAAGGGTATCCAATCATCTTGGGTTTCATGCCCTTGAGCTCAGATCCCTTATCTGCCATGAACCATATGTTTGTTGGTATGCGATAACATTGCTGGTGTTTGACAATGCTAAAAGTAGTCATGCACAGACGTCCTCCATATGGGAATCAACATCTCTGTATAACAGGAAAGTCCTATGGTGATTGGCGAGCAGTTTGGCAACTGCAACCATGACTGAGTAGTCCTATATAGGATCCACTCTGCTCACCCCACTGTGGGGAGGGGGCTAGAAAAGATGCCCTCACCATAGTCTGCCTCAGTCAATTCCTGACTGGAGAACTGCGTCCAGTGTAATCACTTCTATGCGGTCACAAAGGAACGAAGAACAGGTGAAAAGATTATCAGAACATTCAACGCAGCAACACTATGCCTATCCCTCCTGGAAAGCTGTCCCTATTGTGACAAGACATGCGGATCTAGGATTGGGCTATGGAACCACTTGTAGACGCACTAATGAGATCCCTGGAAGACAATCCTACTTGCTTGCAAGTGATCACCAGTGATCAGTGGCATGGCTGGTGCTGAGCACAAACGGCACGAGCCCCGAGTCCAAGATCCAGTGCCTCAAGTCCGGTGGGGACCTGGGGATGGCTGCTGCCACCAACACTGTGGATCCAGTGCCAGCCCCGGTGCCAGCCGCAGATCTGGGGCCCGGCCTTGCAGCAGCAGGATCTGGAGCCAACTCCAACACCAGTCGGGGACCCGGGGCCCAGTCACCCCCTGCAGCAGCAGCAGGATCAGGCTACTGGTGGCAGCGACAGCACAGTCCAGCCCCGATCTTCACTGGGGACGTGGTGCTGGGCCACCACAGCCACAGGGGCCGGATGAGGCCCAGGGGCCCAGGCCCCAAACCTTTTTTTGCTTAGAAGTTAATGTAGAGACTAAGTGACAGTCCAAGATCATGCTGGCAACTCGTAGTGTCTGCCTTATACAGCTGCAGTCACACCTAGCACCAACTGTGCCATTCAGGCACACACCCATGTTTGGGATGGCATCACTTCAGAAATTACTCCCTGGCATGCAGGGAGCACACCTACTGCACTGCTCCTCAGGGTGGTAGTGCACACCCAAAGATCCATAAATGGGCCCCTGCCTTCTTTTCATACCTGTAGTTAGCACACCGCCAGGAGCACGGAAGTTCCTATGCTTGTGCCCATTCCCTTTCACATTTGTGCAAGGACCAGGCACATTCTGGTCCATAATGAATACTTAAAATGACATAGCAGGAAGAAATAGAAGCAGAGAAATTCTACTAAGGCAAAATTCTAGGCATAGGCAACATGATGGATCATTTGATGATTACCTCTTCTGTTCATTCCCTCTGAAGCACCTGGCATTGTTGGAGGACAGGATACTGGTTTATAAGTATAGGGTAAAAATGAGAAAGTAAGCAATTTTGCAGTAATAGTTGCAGACACACTTTTGTATTTTTATGTCTCATTTTGTAAGCAAGTGGTTTTTAAGTGAAGTGAAACTTCAGGGTACATGACAAATCAGACTCCTTAAAGGTACAGTAGTCTGGAAGGTTCAAATCTATGCCATAAACCATAAAACCATAAACCATATTTTTAACTATATCAATAATCTTCTCTTAAAGTTGTATCTATGGGCTGATTAACGCATGGGCCTATGGGGCCCGTGCCCACAGCCCACACATTGTGTGGGCCCTCCACCGTGCGGTGCTGGGGGGGAGCAGAGCCACCCTGGGCCAGAGACTAGCTGGCATGCAGGATGGCCCCGTGCGCCAGTCAGCCCTGCTGCCCCATTCAGGGACTGATCAGCCGGGCTGGGGCCGGCCTCTGGCCCCAGCACTCCTTCCCTCCCAGTGCCAGCCCTCCCGCAGGGGCAAGGCCCTAGACTGGGCGGGGAGGGACTGTGATCCCAAGCGAGGGTGGGTGGGGCCCACCGGTTGGGGAGGCCCAGGAGCCCAGGGGCCCCTAATCTGCCTCTGATTGTATCTATAGATGTGACCACATTATGTGTTCATATTACAGTTGATTCCTTCACATCTTCTGTACCTATTTTTATACTAAATCCATTATTTTAAAAAATTTTCTGATTAATAGTAAGGCTGCAATGCTTTAAGCTGTATTCGTCTCAGTTTTTTAGAAGTGGTGGTCCTTTCATTAACTTTTAAACAGTGAGAAGTTATGAAATATTCCATTTATTTTTAAATTATGTATTCTGGATTTTGAAAACATCAAATCCAATACATTATTATAAGATCAAAATGCTACATGTGAGGTGATAGCATACTGATATAAGGAAGTGATAAAGGCAGTGTAGCTGATTGGATATGCTTCCTTTTTTGATAACTAGAAAGATTATATAACTCCTGAAACTATAAAACTTAATTATATTGACAAGTTAATAAAATCACCTACCAGAACTATGATTGCCAAATCTTTGAGGCCCTATTGGGCCCTGATTTTGTAAATACCTACATATGTACTTATCTTTATGCATGCCAGTATTCCTTTTGGAAATTGACCAAGAACTATTTTAACTGTATTGCGACTATTTACAACTGGAAATAGTATCAGTTTGCGACTTCTGACATATGTTAAGTTTAAGCATGTGCATGAATATTTGCATGATCAATGTCTTACATTGTTCCTAAATGGGAACTTGATCTTTTTTAAACACATACGGCGGTGTTGCACATTACAGAGTGCCTGGGCTGTACTGCAATAGTAAATTAAATATTTAAAATTAAAAGCTGAATAGTCTGTATAAAATTTATGGATTTATTACATTACTTTTAAAAATTACCATGTAAACATGTGTGCCGTACCATAGTTTATAAACTCAGGGTTTCCATTTCAACAGATCTAACTAACAATATCACAATAAAAAGTAATGAGTGAAAAAGTGGTTCTTTAAGATCCAGCCAGAATGTTTGAGTCATTGACATTCAAATACTATGAGACAGACGGATCTTCCACAGCAGCAATTTCCACAGGTTGTCTATGTTGTAAAATCATAGTCTACTCCTCGTCCCATTGGCTATGTCTACACTGGCAAGTTAGTTCGAATTAAGGAAGCTTAATTCGAACTAACTTAAGCCATGGCTACACTAGGCTTTCATTAGTTCAAATTAAGGGCTTCCTTAATTCGAACTAATAAATTCGAATATGCTATTCGAACTAAGGGTTGATTCAAACTAGTTAGTTCGAATTAACCAATGTGACCATGTTAGTTCAAACTAATTGCTTAGTTCGAACTAACCAGCCCATTGAACTCAATGCAATTCGCTAATTCGAACTAAGCAAGTGCCATGAATGGCACTTGCTTAGTTTGAACTAAATTTTGCTAGTTCGAATTAAGTTAATTTGACTAACTAAAATTAGTTCGAATTAACTAATTTGAACTAACTTTAGTAAGTGTAGACATAGCCATTGAAGTTATCTTGCAAAACACCTAGGTTCACAGCCCCAAAAGTATTAAGACTTATAACTTCCACTGAAACCAGTATATGTTAGGAGTCTTAATACTTTTGGGGATCTGGACCCTCTTTACTTCATTTAAGCAATACTACATGCTAGAAACCTTAGCTGTTTCTTGCATACTGTTAAACAAGTTTTTACAATATTGTAGTGAACCTTTAGTTATGCAGGAACAAAAATGCACAGTTAAATTTAGTAGACAGAGCAGTTATACCCATGTCAGTCCCAGGATTTTAGAGACATAAAACTGCCTCACCCACTTCATTTCTGGTTAAATGTAGAACAGTTCTCAACATAAGCTAAGTTGAGCATTCCTTTTAGATGTTTTTTTTTCCCTCTTCTGCCACCATGTGGCCATTTCATTTTGATATTTCAGGGATTGAATTTAACTATGATTGAAGCCAGCAGAACACATATTAACTTCAGTGGTAATAGTATCATGGCCTGAAAGCTAGAACAGTTTGTGTTGGAGTGGGTTTTTTCTTTATCTATTTTTTTAGTTTGTATTTATATTAATTTATCTAAAGCACTCTGTAGAAAATCCTTTAAGCTTCACATTATCACATGCAAATGAGGCAAGTATTATCCACATTTTATAGCTGGGGATATTAAGGCAAAGAGGTTTGGTAAAGATTTTTAACGAATTGTAAGAGAGGTAAATGTTCAAATCCCATTCAAATTCATTGAGACTTGGGTGGCCGTAATTCCCTTAGTCTCATTTAAAAATCCCAGTTTAAATGACTTTCCAAAGATTCCACTAGCCAGTGACAGAACAGTAAATTGAATCAAGGAGGCTTGGTTCCAAGTTCTTTTCCTCTTATTGGTAGTAGGTATTATTTTTTTTCTATTACATTTTTCCACCTCCATTATGAGCACAGTCGGTGTCCAATTCTCCCACTCCTAATCATGTTGAGCAGTATCTTTCTATTTGAGTACACCCTCCACTTTGAAATTTAGTATCAGAAGAAACCTGTTTGACCAACCAGCTTCTCAAAAGCAATTCTATGGGGATAAATACATGAACTGATAGCCTGCCTCCATTTATGTCATTTCTAAAGGATCATTTACTCCCAGGATTGTCTTGATTTGTGTAAAGAGTGAAACAACATTATGATACTTTTGATATGTATGTCTTAAACTTCCCTGAAGTTGACCTTCAAGGGGATACTAAAGTTAAAGATCTGTGACTGTCCGAAGTTAACAAGGTACTTAACATGTTCATTGTCTGTATGCAGAATTCCCACCAAGACAGAAATAAAGGATAAAATAATATTAATTCATTGAATAATGGCCATAAGCATCAACAGATGCAATCCTTCCTAAACACACATGCAGCCCTAATTGGGCACCATGTGTGAAAGGGGATGGTCTTCAGGCAAAAAGAAATGCCATTCCACAGGCAGTACCTCACACCACCCATATTTAGCTTAAATTTATTCCCCAGGCAAAATGGAATAGCACCTCATGAAACATGTGCAAGGAAACAGCACCAAACTTAATAATTATGGCCAGAATTCTTGTCCACAAATAACAAAATGTATCAACCTATTTTATTGGGTCTTGTATGAATACTCATTAGCTTCAGTAGGACTCTTCACACGGACAAGAGTTGCAGGATTGGGACCTCAGATTGTCTCAGTAGATTATTTTTATTTTTTATTTTAAAAGTGCCATGCATGCCATATAAACAACTATATATAATGTTAATTGGAGATAGGAGAGTTTATTTTTGTGAGAATATTAGCTTCCTTGGGTAAAGAAACAATAGAGGCAAACTGCTGATAGTTGAAGCAGTTTGAGCTGGTCATCTCTGGCTGTCTCCAAAACATCCAACACCATGCCACTTTCATATTGATAGAACAGAGTGCATTAAATTGTTAGTACTGGCCTTGTTGTAAGAGATGGAATCATGTCATATTGGAACTTCAATAGCTGAAAGAAGCCCCTCGCATTTGTGATTCCCTGACTTCTGGCAACCAGTACTGCTTATCACTTATATCTCAGGGTGCATCTACACTGGCAACTTAGGTTGACTTAAGGAGGCTTAAGTTGACCTAAACAAAGCCACGTCCACACTGGACTTTTATTAAGTTGACTTAAGCATTTCCTTAATAACGCCTCGTTTTAGGTCGACTTAAAGTCAGTGTGGACAGAGATTAGCACTTAAGTCGACCTTATTAAATCAACTTAAAGCATTAAGTTGACTTAATAAGGTCAACAAGGGGCTATATCTGCACTAGAAAAGTTAAGTCAACTTTGTTATGTCGACTTAATAACGTCGACTTAAAGTCAACCTTTATAAGGTCGACTTAACAAAGTCGACTTAACTTTTCTAGTGCAGACATAGCCTTAGACAGTTAATTACAATATGGGCCACATTTTGAAGAGTTCAGCTCCCATTTATGCACATAAATAAGGGTCAGATATACAATAAAGCTCAGAACCCAGCAGTTCCCATTAAGACACTTATGGCCAAGTTTTCAAGAGCACCCTGTACCTATAAGAGTTCTTTCTCTGATATCTAAAAGGAAAAGGAGCTCATCTGAATGGCCCTACATGTTTTAGGTATGCTCCTAAGGACAAAGCTGAAAGACTGAAGAGATTACAGAGTTACTGTGCAGAGTTCCTCTTCCATTTCATAATAAGGTTAAATATTTAGTGTGCTGAGCACAACAGTGAGGATGTAGAATTTGTGGCACCAGAAATTGATTAGAAGAAAATATGCTGTTTTTCTGAGCATCAGGTCATTCTGTGCCAGCAAGAAATGAGAGAGAGGCTTGAACCAAGGTCGCACTCCAGCAAAGCACATACCACGTGTGCATAACTTTAGGCAACTAGTAATCCTAATGGAAGATACTGGAATACATGCTTGACGTTCTGCACATGCTTAAGTGTTTCGTTGCATAAGGACCTCAGTGCCTTGGATCTGAACATTGTTAAACTCTGGGGAAATTCAGTATTTTAAAAAGAAGGAGAAAGATTTAAATAATACCACAATATAATTTTATTTTACAATACCATATAATACATTTTTATATATGTCAGCTATGGCGATCAAAGTACATGCACATACTTCTATTATTTTTTTAAAGTAGAACAGTTAAATTTGTATGTGTTAAATTTCTGCTGTTTCAGTTGCAGGATAAAGCAATAAACAGTTTTCAAAAAGTAAAATTTGACTGAATGAAGGTAGTATTGCAATCTTACATAAGGCTAGATTTCAACTCCTTAATTTGATTTCAGTAGTACATTACTCCACCAGTAGGTCTTTTGAAGAAAATGGTATTGCTCATTGCATTGATAAGGTAATGTTCAATGTGAATAAATGGCAGAATTTGGCCCAAAATGTATGCTATAAATATTATTGCAGTTATATATCAATATAAAAGGACTAGATATATTGAAGTTCAGAAGGAACATTCTAGTGTTGGTTTCTGGATTACTGAAGTCAGTGCTGTCTGAAGAGTACCTGGCAGGATCAGGGCTTTGTGACATAACATGCTGTGCTATCAGTAACATAAGATAAATACAAAAACAGAACCAAAGTGTGCATTCCAGTAACATTTACTGTTTGACAGCTTTAAGTCAGGTGATCATTCTTTTGGTTTTATCCAGTTCAGGCCTCTATCCCTGGAACACTTGCCATTCTTCAGATGAAACCCATTCTTCAGATGAAATCTCGAAGAATCTGACTGACCCAGCCAAATCCATAGTGAAAACAGCTGGACATCTGAGGCCACGCTGAACGTCAGTCCTACAGGAAGCGGCTTCCAATGGGTGCTGATTACGTGGATGCTCTAGCCAACAAAACAGTAGGTGCTCAGCTGACCACTAATCAGCTGCTCCCAGGAGCAGAAGGGGGGAAGTGGGACCAGCGTCTTCTGGCTGGAACCCTTCTCTGTGCAGCACAAAAGTTGCCTGCAGGAGCCTCGTTGGTGGAATTAGTTTTCCTTCTCTATTGCTGGCAGATGGGGCAGGGGCTGAGTGAGCTGGAACCCTCCCCCCTCATGTTTTTGGTTCACTCCGCCACTGTCCAGCAAGGAGGGGAAGCTGTTTCCCCCAGCCAGGCTCTCTCTCACAGGCAGCTTCTGTGCTGCAGAGCAGTGGTGGGGAGAGGCTGGGGTTGGAAGCAGTGCCCCACTCAGCTGCCAGGGAGACCGGCTAAACATGTTGGGTGGTAGCAGGGGAAGGACAGAGGCCCCCCTTCCCCCCTCCTCCCCAGGTAGGTTGGGTAGGGAGAGCCAGGTGGCCATGGACAGAGTGGAGGGGGTCTGCTGTGAGTCAGGTGACCAGTCACATGTTGTCTCCGATACCCCGTCTCCCACCTGCTGAGATAGAAAGTTGGTGCCTCTTTTACGGTAGTGCTTTGCTGAAAAATGTGGAAAAGGAAATCCTGAGCGCATGGTGTTTCCCACTTTCCCCGCCATGTTAATTAGGATTTTAGCACTACATTTCAGCAGTCTAAGTATCAGAGTCCTGAATTTATCATTTTCCCACCTTTTTCCACCCCCTGAGCACACCGTGCTAAGGAAGGAATTCTGCCCCTCACCTGAGGTGGTGTGGGTGCATTCTCTGCAGGGTAATGAGTGTAGAAAATTGTGTCTGCTGCTGGTGCATATGTATTCTCTCTGTTCGAGATGCAGGGCCATCCCATGCGGGGAGTGGGGCCCAGGGCCAACCAGCCTGGGCAGGGAGGCTGAGGCCGCCGGCAGGGAGCTGGCTCTGGCCCCAGCCCCGGAAGCGGGGGCCGCCGATGGGGGGAGCCGGCCGCAGCTCAAGGCAAGCTGGTAAAACTGAGGGCATGCTTCTTTGCATTGTAGTTTAACAATATGAAAACAAGGGGAAACTAATTGAAAGACTGTGATTTTAAGGAAATATTACTTTACTCAAGTTATAGTTGGCCCATGGAATTCAGAGCCATAGGTGGTCCGACCTAGAAACAAATAGCATGGGAGGTATTTAAAAGGGCTATAATTTTATGACCAGCTGTGCAAGCTAAAGCAGTGATACAAAACAATTCAATCCTCTGCTTCAGGGTACAAGCTGATCACCTCTGAGGGTCAGGGGGAATTCCCCTACACAATCCCTACTATTGCACAAGCAGTGAAGGAGATTTTGTTTTGTAAAAAGGAAGTCACTTTTACAAAACATCAGGTAATGGATAACATAAATGGAGCAATATGAGATTAAATATGGAAATCTCTCTCTCCATTTCACACACTCTATGCTAATTCCATTAATAGTCTAAGTGAAGTCAAATTTATGCCTGAATTATTCCCTCCATTTTGTGGCTGGAACTGATCCTCAGCCTTTCCTTTGCTGTGACCATGCAGTTGCTCAAATTTGTTTTGAGAGTTAGGCAATGTTGGAGCACAGGACCAGTCACTCTCCACGAATCTGTTCCATGCTGAGCTCTTAGATTTCAATGAAGAAATGTGGGAGGAATTAATACTGCATAAAGCAGACACAACACCTACAGAGTCCCCTTTCTCTGCCAATGCCAGCATGGCTTATTGGCGAAATGCTGCTGGTGGGAACGGGGGAGGGAGAGCTAGTAGCTCAATGAGAAGGGGCATCCATTCATGGAGACTGGCTCCTGCCACCATTAATTCGGTGCTGCCCTTCCCCCACACATTTCATGGGTCCGTGAGATTGGAAAGCCTTTCTGCCTATTCTGAAGCCCCACCTGCTCTCAAATTTTCAGCACATGCTTATGAGCATTGCTGAATCAGGGCTCCCAATAACAATGCAGTAAGCCACAATGCTTTTAAATTCTTAGTTTGTCAGTGTTTCCCAAATTAATTTGGCCACGGAACACTTTTGGGCTTGGAATATATTGATGGAACACATACATGCTGGTCAGGGGAGAGGGGATATCATACTGAAAAATTGTCTCACATATTGCTCAAAAGTTGATTTAAATGAGTTAGAAGGAAAAATATTGCTAGCATCGAAATTTTTTCATGGAACACCTATTTACATCACGCGGAACACCAGTTTTCCACAGAACTGTTTGCAAAATGCTGATTTAAGTTTTTAAACACATAGTTCACAATCCTGCAGTTAGCCATAGGCAGGCAGACTGTTGTGCCAGTGTGGAACACCATTGAGACTGATAGGATTCCATATAGGTGTGCCTGTGTTAAACTTATGACAGGACTAGGAATGATGATGGAGAAAGTAACATTACATTAAAACTCTGCAAGGAAGATATAGTATAAACAACTAACTAGTTATCTGGCCTATTGACTTTTCAGAATAAAGTTCCCCACTTACAAAACCAGAACTCTTATTTAATCTAAAACAATTATTTAAGATTGCAAAGACCTCTGATGAACAGATCATTAACAAGAGCAAGGAATACAGAAGGTATAAAAAAAACCTCCTTATTGGAAAAAGAATGAAAGATAAAAGTCATTAAGGCTGTACCAAGAACAACAACGAAAGAAATACTTAAATTGCAAAGCATTGAAAACTAGCTAGAACTAACTTTATGACCTTTGTATTTTATTTTGTTATTAAATAAAAAAGATCTCCAGACTGAGTGGGGACAAGTTCCAAAGGAGTAGCTGTGTTAGTCTTGGTCAAGAAAACAAACAAGGAGTCCTGTGGCACTCTTAAAGACTAACAAATTTATTTATCGCATGAGCTTTAGTGGGAGAAAATCCCGCTTCATCAGACGATTTGATGGGGAACTTACAGAATGGGAGGTAAATGCAGGAAAATGTATGACACCGGATCAAGTCAAGCTGTAACAGCAAATCAAAATAGGTGTTGGGATTCAAACACTGGGGAACAGCATATAGAGGAAGGTGAGGTCAAATCACTTGTTGTAATGAGAAAAAAATCCATAGTCCCTGTTTAACCCTGAGGCAACGGAGTCGAATTTACATTTAAGTTCCAATTCTGCAGTTTCTCTTTGAAGCTGCGATTTGTTATTCATTTGTTTGAGCACCACTATTAACAAGTCATCAATGGAGTGAGCAGGGAGATTGAAGTGTTCCCCTATCAGTTTTTGAATGTTGTGATTTCTGATGTCAGACTCGTGTCCATTTATTCTTTTGCGCAGAGACTGTCTTGTTTGTCCAATATATAAGGCAGGGGGGCATTTCCGGCACATGATGGTATAAATCACATTGGTGGACAAGCAGGTGAATGAGCCCTTGATGAAGTAGGTGGCTTGATTAAGTCCTATAATGGTGTCTTTTGTGTAAATATGTGGACAAAGTTGGCAATGTGGTTTGTTGCAGGGATATGTTCCTGCTTTAATGTTTCTGTTGTTTGGTCTGTAGTTGCTGGTCAGTATCTGTTTAAGGTTGGGGGTTGTCTGTAAGCGAGAAGAGGTCTGTCTCCCAAGGCTTGAGAGAGTGAGGGATCGTCATGTAGAATAGGTTGTAGATCCTTGATGATATGCTGTAGAGGTGTGACTGAATGTTGTTTACTTTCTCTCTTCTCCATTAAAATACCCTTTAGAGTAGGGGTCTCAAACACATGGGCCTCTGAGCCAAATTCAGGGCTTCCCAATCCCTGGCTGGCTTTTCAAGTAGCCCGTGCCCTGCTGGCTGGAGTGGGAGCCAGAGGCCAGGCTGTGACTGCCTGCCTCCCACCCGGGGTCCTGATGCCGTTGGCAGTGCTTCTGGGCCACCACACCCCCTGGCCTTGCCCCCGGGCCTCGGCAGCCACTGCCGGGCAGCCTGGGAGGAGTCTACCACCATGTGGGAGGCTGGGAGCCATGCCAGCCATGCCCGTGCCGCTCACCAGGCAGAGTCCATGGGACTCCATGCTGGGGGAGGCTCCATGGGGTCCCTGTGAGGGGCTCTGCCCAGTCCCACCATGCAGCTGGGAGCCGGACTATGGCTGCTCGCCTCCCCTCCGGCTTGGGATTGCAAGCAGCCCTTTCCATTTCTTTCTTTCTTTCTCTTTTTCTTTCTTTCTTTCTTTCTTTCTTTCTTTCTTTCTTTCTTTCTTTCAAAAAAAAAAAAACTTTAAAAAAATTAATTTGAATTAAAAACCTTTCAAAAAATTAAATTTCAATTAAAAATTCATTCACGTTCAATTAATTAAAGCCAATTAATTAATTTCATCTAAATTAATTTGAATTCAATTAATTAATTACGTAATTAATTAATTGTAATTGAATTTAAATTAAATAAACTGGTGGCCCTGTTGTATGAAAAGGTTTTGGTGATGCAGCCCTTGGGCCAATATCCTAGTCCTCATGTGGCCCTCGTGGTGATTTGAGTTTGAGACCCCTGCTTTAGAGGCATCTCAGAGCTCAACCATGAATTCCAAGTTATTATCTATTATGTTATACGAAGAGGCTGTTTATCTCAATTTAATATAACGCTGTGTTTTAGCGGGGGCCTAGAAACTTCCTTGCAGTAAAATATTTCAATTTTAAAATGACCAATACAGTCAGTACCCCAATTTAATCGATCATCCTCTCTAGCCCCAGCTCTAGTTATGAAAATATATTTTTCTTTGTGCTATATGGTGGGTTTGGAGGAATGGAGGAAATGGAGGAGGAAGTGGTGTAATTTATGTATCTGTGAAGCCAAAAGAAGTAAGTTGCATCAATTTAGACTTCTTATATATTACTAACTATAATGAGACTTTTCTCTGAATTTGGCACACA
>ML685783.1:2905224-2918511 GCA_007922175.1 Pelusios castaneus
GGGAGTCTACACATTCACTCCAAGTTGAACTTTCTAACATGACTTATTACCTTTACAAGAAAAAATATGATGTGAAATTAGTTTTGCTACCACACATTCTTCATGTCTTAACTTGACAGCTCTCCATTATTCATTTTGTTGCTTCCCACACTGAACCAGGCAGGTATAGCGCAAAGAGTACACTGTATTCTTTTTCTGTCTTGCATTTATATGCCCACACCTATCAGGTGGCCCAAGGAATTTATTTCTTTCATAACCTTTTTTATACAATATGCTTTTTGGAGCAGACTTAAAGGTTTCAGACTTAATGAATCCCTGTTTCACCTTTTGCTCAAATGACATTTAACAAGTACAAGGAACCATGCAGTAATAGCATAGTATATGCAGTATTGCAATATGTTTCATTTTAAATAGTTCATAGGACAAACACATTGTTTTTAATAAAGTTATAGTCTGGCCAAAAATATATGTTTCATTGCTGAAAAGTAATGCTCATATAGCCTATAAAAATTTAGTTCCTGCTTAACTCTGCATTCATAAATTAGTCTTTTGTTCACATGTTTAAAACTAGGCAGTTGCTTAAGTCTTTGCAGAAATTGGCTTTGGTGTCTGAATATGGAGTAAAAATAAAATCTAACCACTCAGAACAATTTAATTAAAACTAATAATTTCTGGCCTTAAATAGGACAGAAGTTTAGTACTAACAGGATATTTTTTTGCATATGGTCAATAAAAGATATTCAGTCTGTGATCAGCCCATTTTTATATTTTTTTATATCTTGTCTCCTATCAGGTTTTCTTCACAGATATGGTCAAGTCACAAATTCATCTGTATATGAAACAGGTGAGGCTGTATCTAGACAATTGTAGTAAGCTCTGAGTACCTTGCCATGAGAGAGATGCAGGCAAAGGGAAAAATTTAGAGACTAACAACAAAATTGCTTAAGAGGATACAGTTTATAAGAGAAAGATTAAAAGGAGCTAAATATGTAAAGGTTGACCAGCTAAAGGCAAAAAGGGTGGCAGGGGAAGGGGATCAGCTATCTAAAAGCTGTAAAGCAGCGGTTCTCAACCACTGTGTCACAGCACAAAAGTGTGTCACAGCACAGTGGCTGAGTTTGTCACATGAAATCAGCCTGCTGCCAACAGCCTGAGGAGAGGTGCAGCAGCAGTCCAATTTTATGCTATTGACCCTTTAAGAGCTGAAGCTCCAGAGGCTCTCTGCAAGAGCTGCTTGCAGAATCAGCTTTTCATGGCTTCAGGGGCTTCCAGTCAAGCCTCCAACTGCCAAAAAATCCCTTTTAGATGGAGATTTCTTCAGCGGCGGGGTCAAAAACAGTAGTGTGGTGTGTTGCGCACAGCTGGGAGCCCTCCCAGTGAAGGGGTTGAGAACCCCTGCTGTGAACAAGAAGAAGACAAAGAGATTCTAGACTGAACCTGGAAGGGACCTGTTTTATAAATTCATATGGAATACATGGGCCTAAAGAATCAAAGACGTTAACATAAGCTAGTAACTGTCCAACATTAAAAGTTGAAACAAGACTGGGGGTTTCTGCACCATGGCAAACACACCATTAAAATCCTTTTATCCTTTTAAT
Organism: Pelusios castaneus; assembly: GCA_007922175.1. NCBI lineage: Eukaryota > Metazoa > Chordata > Testudines > Pelomedusidae > Pelusios > Pelusios castaneus. The sequence goes on from ML685783.1 coordinate 2,906,823, forward strand.
AAAGATACAGGAAAAAAAGGAAAAACAGTTAAAACATTGGAAATATAAAATATTAAGGGGGACTTCCTTTTATCAACATTCTTTGTTCCCTTTCCTGTTAGTTGTACATAGTCATTAGAAGGAAAAATACCTCTTATCTGACAGTCTGTCATATAGTAATAACTATCCTTTTGGGGGGAAAGGGATAAGATGGGCTGAAGCTTTTGTTGCAATTGTTAAAGTCCAATCTCATTTCCTAGAAGACAAAACAAGATAAACACACACTGAAGTGTGAGACAAAAGAACAGCAAAGAGAAATGAAGCTTCTGTCTAATGTTGATTCTCAATTGCAACCCTACTGCTAAAAAACTCAAAACTAGCACACAGTCTTATTAGTCACTCTGAGACTGGTAAACTTGTACCAGCACTAGGCAGTTTCATTGTTTTTGTCTGCCTCTCTGATCACAGACTTAGAGCAGTGTTGCAAAAGAGCCAGTCTTGGCCAGCTAAACCAGTGGTTCTCAACCACTGTGTTAGGACACATTATTGTGTCACCACACAGCAGTAAGTGTGTCGCGGAGAGCTGGGGTGGGGCTGAATTTGGCCTGGGGATGGGAGGCCTGATGTGTCCTGGAGAGTGTCGTATGAAACCACATGTGTTGCGACCCACGAAAGATTGAGAACCAGTGAGTTGCACCAAACTCCTATTAGATAGAAGGAAAAAAAGGAGAGATGAGAGAGAGAAAGAAAAGGACATAGGAGGTGTGGGAGACAAAGTCGACAAAGTCTCACATTCTAGATGATATCTGAGATTCAGCTGAAGCCAGCGGAAGTGGTAATGTCATATGGTTCTGGGGGTCCCTCTCTCTAGTCTGGTCTGGTCAGGACATCTCTTAGGATCAGGATGACTAAGGCCTAGCATCCTAGGAGACTTTGGAGTTGGCAGGCATAGTTGTGAAGTTCCCTCCAGTAGCCAACTTTCTCTCCAAAGTTTCTTTCTTTAAGGACCCAAAAAGACAGCAGCCTATACCCTTATTATTGTATCCACCAATTAGGCCTACTCTCTGACACCCCAAATTTGATCTACTGATATTTTTTTTCACATTTTTCTTGTCTACCAAGCAAAATCTTAATACAGTTCTTGAGCTATATCAGTAGGCCTTTTTGTTTGGACCAGTTCAGTCCGTCTCTTTCACTTCTGCACCTTTCCCCATCCACATTTGATGGTATATTGATAAATAATGGTGACATCTTATGAACTTCTATTCATTTTTTACAGTTGAGCTCACTGTTAAGGTAAGTGTGATTTTCAAAAGGCCAAACACTCAAACTAATCGCCATACTGCTACCACCACAACTCAGCAATAAAAAACCACTAGATGCACTCAGAACCACCTCTGAGTGAAAATGAGCATGCAGGTGGCCTAGGCACTTGTTTCTTTCATCTGACAAATTGGGGAGAAAAGTAATCATAAAAAAATATAAAAACAAGTTTTTTAGAACAGACGACCTTAAAACCGACGCAGTACAAGGGACAGAACAAGTACAGAAGTAATTCAGATTGGTCAGACTTCTTGCATGAGGCATTTTAATCACCATGAATGCATTTGGTTGCAAAAGGTTGTGTGGCCACTATACATGCTACACTGGCCAGCCGACCTTTTGCAAACAAATGAATTCATGGTGCTTAAAATGCCTTGTACAAGAAGTCTGACCAATCTGAATTACTTCTGTTCTTATTTTGTTCCTTTTAGTGTGTAGGTTTAAAGGTCGTCTGTTCTAAAAATCTTGTTTTTTTATTTATATTACTTTTCAATCAAGACTAAAAGTAGACCAAATCCTATGAAGGGCTGCTTTTTAATACCAGGGAGAATTCAAACCAGTAACTGCTGTGTTCTCAGGTAGCGACCCTAACTCCTGTACCACAGGGACAGATCCTGACAAATTTTGTGCTGGGCACAACTTGTCATTAAAACTTATAAACATTACACCATCTGCTGGAGAAAGACAGGAAAGCACAGGGAATACATACTGACAGATGAACAGACAGACAAGGCGAAATTAATATAAAGGTCATCTAATAAAGGTCATATAAATTAAAAGATACATGGATCCTTATAGGTAAAATGCTTTTTAAGAATCCCTCTTTAGACTGCTTTTTTGTACTAAGCAAAGCTTGTTCTAACTGTTTAGTAGCATGACTGCAAAAAAAGCTACTGCTTACTGAATTCATCTTTTAATCTTTGTGTATTCAGAAGCAATTTATTCTGTTCCCATATACATATGGCCTGTGGCTATATCAAGAACACTGGATTGATCAATCATGTCTCTTGTCTCAGAATAGGCAGCCTCAGGTGTTTAAAAATCATTATTAAGGCCCCTCAAATCAAAACTTATTTTTAAAAATACATCTTGAGTTCTTTTTATCTACTTGATGGCTTGTAATCTTTAAGGTTTGTGTTTTCAAACTTGTCTTTGCAACCAAGAGAACTAGAAATTTTTGTTTGTTTGTTTTGATAAATGAAAGCTGAGATTCTGATGAATTCATATGACTTCGGGGCTTTAATACAAACACCAAACATCAGTAGTCTCACATAAAAATCACAAATGCATAACCCTTATCTAACCTTTCAATTAAGCACCTATAATATTTCAAGTTCCAAAGAGGTATCCATGTTAGTTTAGTTCAGCAAAACAGTCTTTAAAAGTGCCATAAGACTCCTTGTTTATAATATTTCAGGGGGTGTCATATGAAAGTAAGCGTGAGGGGGGTGGAAAGCAAAAAGTCAAGGGCTATGTCTACACTAGAAAAAGTTAGGTCGACTTTGTTAAGTCAACTTAATAAGAATCATAGAATCATAGAACAATAGGGTTGGAAGGGACCTCATGAGGTCATCTAGTCCAACCCCCTGCTAAAAAGCAGGACCACTCCCACTTTAATAAGTCGACTTATGGACGTGGACTTAGTCCACTTTGTTAAGTCGACCTAACTGCCCTTAGGTCAACTTAATAAAGTTGTGTGCTTAGGTCAACCTAAAGGAGGGTTAGGTCGATCTAACCGGCAGGTCTTACTAAGGCGACCTAAGCTTTCATTAGGTCGACTTAAGGAATTTCTTAAGTTGACCTAATGAAAGCCTGGTGTGGACAGGGACTAAGTTAGGTCGACTTAAGCCTCCTTAAGTCGACCTAATTTGCAAGTGTAGACATAGCCAAGGAGTCAAGACATTGCTAATTCCAATTTGCTCAAACACTTCTGCAGTGGCTTTACTCACACAAATGCAACAGGCACGGGAATCTGAAGATCCTTCCTTTGGAAGGCCTAGGAGAATAATAGTAAAACCCCCAGCACGTATGCAAGTGACTGTCAGGCTGTTAAGCACAGACAGACAAAATGTCAAAGATCTGATTCAATATGCAGAGCAAGCTGGTAAGTAGTATCTAGCCCTAAGTAACTATTTTTTAAATGGATACTTTCTTCCATTTGATATCTTCTCTTTTATCTTGAAGTTGATGTTTTTGCAGTACTTTTCTTGCTCAAGTTTCCTGTGGATTTTTTAATTAATTAATTAATGTATTTATTATTATTATTTTCAGTATCTACTTGTTTACAATTCTTCTTACCCTCAGATTCACTGACATTTAGAGTACCTTTTGTTCTCACTATTTCCCCTCTGAGAACTTTTCAGTTGTTTTTCACAATTTGTGCTCTTACATATGGTACTTATTTTGACTGTGCATGATTGAGCTTTTCAAAAGGTATCTTGTTTTCTATTTGCCAATCTTGTTCTCTCTGTTTGTTCACTCTCTGTACCAGTTTATTTTGCTCCACCCTTTCTCTTTTCAGTCTTTCTTTTCAAGCAAGAGATGTTGAAAGCTGTGACAGAATAAGCAATTACTAGGAATTAAGAAAAAGCTTCAGTGGGGGAAAGTAAAACCGTGCTTTTTAAACAAGCTGAACTTGTTCTGCCCATTTGTTTTGGCACTGAAGAAAGGCTGTATCAGAACTTCCACTTTTCCTCAAAGTTACCAGGTTTTCCCTTTGGGGCTATGGACCCCCCCCCCCCCAAGCATTACAGCAGCATTTGGGGTATTCTAACGTATACCAAGGACCAGATGGGTCTCTGGCCTGCTCCAGAATCTGAAGGCTACAAAGTTGAGTTAAACCAGGGGTCTGCCACCTGGAGCGGCATGCGGCTCTTTGGCTGCTCCCTTACAGCTCTGAGCTCCAAGCTCTCCCCATCATGACCATCCTGCAGGGGGCCCACTCCTTGTTCTAGGGTCCTCTGCCACCGCCTGAGGACTCTGCGGCAGGTGCCCTAGCCCAGATCCCACCACCCCACACCAGGAGGCTACACCCATTGTGGCTCTCAAAACACTTGATTATTGAAGGAATTTTTTTTTAATGGTTCTTCTCATCTTTTGTGTTGCCAACCCCTGACTTAAACCCACCTTTTTTCCCCACTTCCTGAACAATAAAGTGTAGTTCAGAGACATAGTTTAGAATCTGGGCCTACTATTCTAATATTCTTGCCTGAAGGACACTTCTGTCTCGTTGCTGGCTGTCTTACTCTTTCTGTGTCCATGCAATATTCTTCTAATGTTGTTTTTACAAAGCATTCAGGCCTCTGGCCATTTTTGTGCTATTGAATCTTAATTTACTCTTGCATTAGCCTCAAATGTATCTGCCTTTTCTAGATCTAGACAGTCCTTCCTCAGAGCATCTCTACTCTATAGTTATTAAAGCTAATAACTCACTTCTGTGGGGATGCACACACTAATATTAAAATAACTATTACATTTTGCCTGCTATCTGCTCAGTCAATTTTAATATTGCTTATCAGAATCATACAAGGTTTCATGGATTTTTGTCAAACTCATTCAAAATATGAGAAGATGAAAATGTAGCTGTGATGAACTGGACTTCTGTGTCACTGGAATTGTAGCTTTCTTCCTGAACCAAATACAGCCTTGATGTAAGGCCTGGTAAAAATGTTCAAAGTAGCCTTCACACTGTGAAAACATGATTTGCATCCATAATTAACTGACTTCTAAGCTACTGTGGGTTCATAACTTATGCTCTAAATTAGAAGCTACTCTGGGTCATCTCATCATTTGTACTAAAAAGCCTTGGTTGCTTTTGTTGATTGGTTGGTTTGTTTGTTTTAAAATAGAGCCTCTCAACACACAGAGGACCGAATTTTCAGATGCAGACATTCTGCAACTGCAATATTTTGTCTGCTTCTCCTTGCTTACAATTTGTTCTTCTAAGTGTAATGTCATGGACAAACTGGCACTTAGTTGTCAGATTTGTGTACTCAATTGCTATTTTACACTGTGTTCACACGAGTCTGCTTTGAGACTGACTGGTAATTTAACCTTGAAGCTGGGCTGAAACCCAGAGTTCCAAATGTATTTAAAAATAGTTTGTCAACTGCATAGCATGACTCTTCTACCAGTGTAGACAGGACTCTAGCAAATGTGATTTTAGGTGAGGTATTTTGTGGATGCTTTGAGATGCATTGACCCTCAACATACCTTGCTACATCCTTGACACATTAAGGCAGGGATTCAAAGGAATATCCTAATGACTATTATCCATGGGTTATTGACATAATAGACCATAACGAATTACCCTGTTTTTTGGGCCAGTGTGTATCTAGGAAGTCCTTCATCTGCTCAGCATTAACATAATAGATGGCCCCAAAGAAGCTGTTTTGATATGTTGGTGTCTAAGGGAGTTTTAATATTTTAAAAGGCCATCATGTAATTTTATAAAATCCTTTGTATATACACAATCACATTTCATATATTCACGAGGCAAGGAACAGTCCTTTACCAGTTAGTGTGTGTGGAGGGGGTGTTAATAGGCGTATTGAATCTTTCTTTCTTTCTTTCTTTCTTTCTTTCTTTCTTTCTTTCTTTCTTTCAGCAAGGCCCTATTGTGTTAGATGATGTACAAATACTGTGATTCCATCATATAGTGACTAGTTTTGTTTGCTTTTCTATCAGGTGGTCTAAATTATGGCACACGTTAAAGCAGTGGTTTTCAAACTTTTTATCTTGGGACACAGTTGAAAAAAAAAAAATATGCCCACGACCCAACAATTACATCTTTGAGCAATGCATTCCAGCCCTTCAGCAGTGGCAGCAAGAGAGTCCTGAGCCAGTATCTGAGGGTCGGTGACCCAATACTGGGTCCTGACCCATGATTTGAAAACCACTGCTATAAAGAGTAGTAAGTTTACTATGTACTTTGTTATTCTGACAGTCTTTGGCTCATTATGTTGCCTGTTATATTAAACAGATCATTGAGGTTTTTCCGCGGGATGCAGAGGAAGGAGTGAAGCAAGATGGCTACCCCGGTTTGCAGCCTCCCTATCAAATGTAAGTTTGCCACATAAAAGTAAATTCTGTTATATGACACTAAGAAAGTGAAGAAGCAAACCAGTTTGCTTCCAAACTTAATTACAAACCAACATCCATCAAAAACAGCGGCTAATTTTACATTGTGCTATGGGCATAAGCAACTATTCACCACCTTAGGTGAATTTGCCAGAGTTCTACCATGAAGACACTAATACATACAAGCACAGTACCATAGTGTCCAGAGTTCCCAATAAGGACTGGAGGCATATTTTGCTGGTTAAGGTGCGGCAAATTGGTTTATCAGAAAAAATGGAGAATGAAGATGACTAGTCATGTTGTTCCCAAGACTGTTATTTTCATAGTTAACAGGCTTCAAGACATTTTTTTAAAAAATATACATGAGGAAGAAATGTTAATATCAGAATTCCCACCTGCCACCTTCCTGTCCATTATTGCTGGTAGTTTACTTTAGGCATCACAGGAGGAATACGTCTTGAAGAATGATACCAATTGATTTGAGCATGTATAAAGGGTGGCCTGAAAGACATTTTTGGAAGAAGCAGACAAATAAGCAGTGGAGATTGGTATCTGAATGGAAGTGATGTCATAAAAGTGAGGAACAGAAGGAGGAGCTAAATTATTAAAGGCCTTAAAGATAAGGTCCAGATTTGATGGAGAAAGAGAAGACATGGTCACCACTGGCTGATCAGATCAGCAGCACTTTGAATAGCCCTAACAGGAAACATATATTTCTTACTACTGCATATATTTGTTTTGCACTGGTCCTAATCAGTCTCAGAGCTGGTCAGGTCACTACAAAGGGGGTAAAGACTGACTCTATGCCTATTCCACTGAGGTGCTTAGGAAATCATGAGCTCAGGTAAATTAACTCTCCTGGAACTTTGCAGAGCAATTGTTCAGGTATCCTAGTTCTCTTCCCATTTCATGCGAAAGGACTTACTAAGGTTATGTGGCCCTTGAAAGCTCTACAGTAGACTGAGGGAGAACAGGATGGATCCTTACATTATTTTTGCAACATGTACTGTTTCTGAGCACAGGTGTTCTCTTTCTGCTCTTGCTATATTCTTGTATCCTTTAATCTCAAACTATACAGACTGGGGTCCCTTAAATAGTAAATTACATGCCAGGGATGTCCTATTAATTTTTTATTTACAAATATGTTTTCTTTGTTACCTACATTTGCATTTTATATTAACTGAAAACACAAATTGCAGTGTTAAAATTTAGCCTGAGTTTAAGAAAACATAATGTAGGCATTTATTACTCATAAGATTTCACAGAGCATCCCATACAGACCCACAGTTTTTCATACCCACAGTTATATGGAAAGCCCAGGCACTAGGCAAGACCTCACAGTACAGTTCTAATCTGAAAATGATGACACGATGGAATTCCAATATTGCCCAGAAATTCAAGACCAATTTTTTTTTAAGTGCCACTCCTATGAACACTTCCTGGGATCTGAGAAACAAGCTGGGTTCTCCTTTTGCATCATCTAGTAATGCAGGTCAGCTTATGCAATACAATTTCATTACTTTCAGTTCACCTTGTAAATGGAATTTACTAAACATGTCCAATGAAAAAAAATGGAATCCAGGTCTCATACTGCATGGCCAACAGGAGTAAGAAGTAGCATATTTTAGTCAGTAAAGTCTGCATAGGACTCTGAATAAATACTGAGTACACTGTTGAATAAAAAGTTGCCATTTTAAAATACAGAGTAAAAGTATGCCTTAATGTTCCTATGTGCACATACAAACCACTAAAGAGCAGCAAACACATTTTTAAAATGTGATAATAGTCAGAAATATGACTGAAGAAATGAACGCATAAGGCTCTGTTAGGTAACAACGGTATAGAATCAGCATCTTTCTTCTAATGCTAAACAAGACACTGTCTTTTTCTTTTAGCCATGGGCCCATCAATATGTGGTCAGCTCCATTCCAATGTGTCTTGAAGTGGCCCCTCAGATATTCTACAACTAATCAAATCCTTTTATATAACATCTATCCATCCAGTTTTGTGTCTTCCGACCCTTCTCTTTAGCACCCAGTTTCCTATATGTATTCTTCCAGTCTTCTTTCTCTATGCCCAGATCATCTAAGCTTGGTTTTGCTCAGCTTCTCTATAATTGGTCTACCTTCACACTCCCCTTATTTCATTTGTTCTGAACATTGTCCATTCTCATAATTCCAAGCACCCAGGTTAACATTTTCACTTACACTGTATTCAAAATCTTCATCGGTCCCTTCTCAGTACCCAGCATTCGGAGCTAAATTACCATCTTGTAGACCTGGCTTTTTCATTTGATAGGCATTCTCTGATCACAGATCACTCCACTCATTTCTCTCCATATAGTCCATCCCTTTCCTGTTCTGGGGTCGAGGTCCTATTTATATAAATAATAAACAAGAAGATGAAGCTCTCTCTAGAGAAGCTTGAACTACTGCAGAACATGTTGTAAACATTGTTTGGCGAGAGAGCTTCAACCTCCAGGAAGGTCACTTTTTTCAGAAAAATTCATCTTATGTCCTTCATATTTAGCATCTGATTACACACTCGCACACACACAAAATCGTTCATATTTAGACCTTGGCAGCTTGAGATAATATGGGTAGAATCTGATCTATCTGACATGCCAAAGACTTGAAAAATTGATCAAGATGTTCTTTAAATGGAGGAAGACAACAGAGTCCTGTGGCACTTTTAAAGACTAACAGATTTATAGTGGGATTTTCTCCCACGAAAGCTCATGTGATAAATAAATCTGTTAGTCTTTAAAAGTGCCACAGGACTCTGTTGTCTTTCTACAATAGACTAACACGGCTACCCCTTTGGAATTTAAATGGAGGGACATAGAAATAAAATCCAAATTTCACTGTTGCTGAAAGTCAACGTTTTATATAAACAAAGTGGGCATATCATGTATTTTCTTACCTCGCTATATTCCCTAATACATGCCTTCTCTTTCCACACACATTCAAAGATTTAATAATGCACATATGTCCAGCAAGTTTATAAAACCTAGATCCAAACATACCTTACTTTTTTTGAAAGTTCAAATTTGAATCTGATCTTAGTGCCTCAGATCTAGCTGTCTTTCTGGCTTTTTTAAGGCTTATGGGCCAGATTCTGATCACAGTTATGCCAGTGTGAATCCAGTGCCAGACCTTTGGAATGAGAAGGGACTACGCCTCCATTACTAGTAAGGTGTTATATCAATTTCTCATATAAAGAAGATAAAGATCAAGGACCATCATTTTTTCCATTCCCTTAGGGAACACAGGACTGGGGTAGTCTCATCTGACTTCAGCACATAAAATGCTCCAGACAAAGATTCCTGTCAGTATTCTGGGATGGAAGATTCCTTCCTGACCCCAAGTTTGGGGACTAGTTTATCTATGATCATCTGAAGTCACATGCACATGATTAAGTATCTAATCTCTTGACTCGGAGGAGGTGCAGTATCAGTTTGATATGACCCAACACTGTGGGGAAATGGAGGTGACATCCTACAGTGGTGGAGGAAGTTCTAAGAAGTCTTTTTCCATTTCAAATTTCTCTTGTTCATTCTCTTGGTTTCTTGAGTACTAGTGTGGCAGATTCCACCAACACAAGAGGCTCTGTAAATGATACCTGCAATGTATGTAGCACTTCTCATCCATAGATCTCATCTCAAATGATTTTAGAAAGGAGGTGAGGATCACCAAGTTGGGGGGAATGGTAGATACTCTGGAGGGCAGGGACAGGATCCAGGGAGACTTGGACAAATTGGAACACTGGGCCGAAAGAAACCTCATGAGGTTCAACAAAGACAAATGCAAAGTCCTGCACTTAGGACGGAAAAATCCCATGCACTGCTACAGGCTGGGGACCGATCGGCCTAAGTAGCAGCGCTGTAGAAAAGGACCTGGGGGTTATGGTGGACGGGAAGATGAATATGAGCCAACAGTGTGCCCTTGTTGCGAAAAAGGCCAATGGCATATTAGGCTGCATCAGTAGGAGTATTGCCAGCAGATCGAGGGATGTGATAATTCCCGTCTATTCGACACTGGTCAGGCCACATCTGGAATACTGTGTCCCGTTTTGGGCTCCCCACTACCGAAAGGATGAGGACAAATTAGAAAGAGTCCAGCGAAGGGCAACAAAAATGATTAGGGGGCTGGGGCACATGACTTATGAGGAGAGACTGAAGGAACTAGGCTTATTTAGTCTACAGAAGAGAAGACTGAGGGAGATTTAAAGGGGTGCTCCAAAGAGGAGGCAGCTAGGCTGTTCTCGATGGTAACAGAGGACAGAACAAGGAGCAGTGGTTTCAAGTTGCAGCTGGGGAGGTCGAGGTTGGATATTAGGAAAAACTTTCTCACTAGAAGGGTGGTGAAGCATTGGAATGGGCTACCTAGGGAGGTGGTAGAATCTCCATCTTTGGAGATTTTTAAGGCCCAGTTAGACAAAACCCTGGCTGGGGTGACTTAGTGGGAGTGGTCCTGCTTTTTAGCAGGGGGTTGGACTAGATGACCTCGTGAGGTCCCTTCCATCCCTATTATTCTATGATTTTATCATCATCACCATTTTACAGATGGGGAAATGGAGGCAAGTTACTTACTAAAGGTCACTCAGCAAAACTGGGACAAGAACCAGGCTCTGCTGATTGCCTGGCCAGGCTACTAACCACTAGACCACACTGCCTCTCACTGTTTAAATTTTCAAATGTGAGACAAAAAATTAAATAAAGTGACAAGAAAAACAAAAATATTTTGTGACATTAATTTATTTAGCACGAATAATGTTCCATGATCTGTTTACTGATTCTGGATTTATGAGAAATTGTTTTCAATCATAGACTAGAACAGGAGTCAGCAATGTTTGCTGGACCCCGTGCCAGCCCCGCCCTCATCAATCTTCAGCATGTGCAGGGGGCAGGACCAGCAGCTGCTGGGGGTGGGGCCAGCAGGGACAGGAGCCTGACCCCTGCCGCAGCATGGCGAACAGGGGATTCCTTTTCTCTGCTGGACCCACACCTTCAGTTGAGGAGTGGGGTCAGCAGGGGACAGGAGCTGTGGAGCATGGAGCTCTTGCAGCCCCAGGCCCCAGTGGGGGTGGGGCCAGAAGAGGGGAGTGACCGTGTGCCGCAGGGCTGGGAGCGCTGCATGCCACTGGGCATAGGCGCATGTGCCAGCTTTGGCACATATGCTGGGGGCTGCTGATCCCTGAACTGGAGAATGGTAGGCTCCTGGGGACAGATGATGGACAGTTAATAGAAAAGCCCTAGGGTGTGTGACAGGCTGCTCCCCAAATCCAGTCTGGTGTGCTGCTATGACCG
>ML685783.1:2918521-2940906 GCA_007922175.1 Pelusios castaneus
TGATTTCAAGTGAGAATATGGCCAATCAAGGCAGCAACATGTTACAAATGAGTCAGGAGTGACCACTATCAAATAAAAGGTATAAACCGCATACTACTCTAACATCTTCACCTAAACTAACCTCAGAGTCCAAGATTATGCACATGGTGTTTGGCTGTCTGATGTCTTGCAGCCATTCTCTGCTTGTTCTTAGGCAGGGCCCCGATCTTGCTTGAGGTTGGTTGCAGGATGGTGTCTTCTCAGGCTGAAAGCCTGCAGCTTCCCCCTCCTCACAGTCTCTGTGTCTTTGTTTTAACAAACTGCTGACAGCCCCTCCCCCTCACTGTCCTGTTCTCTTGACTCCTACCTGAGCAGGGGAGGGCATTAGCATTCCCTTTGATGTGTAAATCTTCAGCCATTGTGCTAGAGACAGCCCTGAGAGTCTGAACCCTGTAACATGCTTCACATCTATACATACATGTCGCAGCAGGGAACATGGCACCCTGGTAATCATGTGGCACATGTTCTGAGCATTCACAGAGGAACCTGGTATAGTGTAATTGTCATCGAATAACACAATTACACTGCAAAACTGAACAGAAAGATTATACAGGTCACGCCCAAGGGCTGCACAGATGTGCATTCCGTCACAGGGTGCATCTGCATTTGTAAATTAAGTCGACTTAAGCTTGCTTAAGTCGACTTAATTTACTTTGCATCCACACTACACTTTCCTTAAGTCGACTTAAGCAAGCTGCTTAAGTCGACGTAAGGAAAATTAAGTCGACTTTACTAAACCTGGTTTAAAGTCGACTTTAGGCTTAAGTTGACTTTCTAAAGTCGACTTAAGCCAGTGTAGACCTGGAGTAAGTCGACTTAGAGTTGACTTAGGGCTCTCCAGGACTCCCCCACTGCCCTCCCTGCTGGGGGCCACAGGGGGAGCCTGGCATGCCCCCCACAGGTACAATGGGGCAAAGGCTGAGCCCCCGGCACTGGGCAAGGGGTACCCCCCCTGCCACCGTGGACCTGTCCAAGGTCCCCCTAGCCCCTAGAAGTCGACCTAGGCATCCAGTGTGGACACTCTAGGTCGACTTTGTAAGGTCCTCCTAAGTCGACTTAAAATTTAGGTGTAGACATGCTAAGTCGACTTAGCTAAAGTTGACCTAAATTGACAAGTGTAGACATAGCCCTAGTTCTTTATCTTCAAGCATCTGACAAGGTGGGATTTTCTCACGTGAAAGCTCATGGGATAAATTTGTTAGTCTTTAAAAGTGCCACAGGACTCCTTGTTTGTTTTGATGAACTAGACTAACATGGCTCCCCCTTTGGAAAAGAAAAGCCCTTAGGCTCTTTTATGACTGGGTTTCAAAAACTCACAGAGGTAGTTTCTTTATGGGTTTTTTGTAGCTTTTTACAGTGACAGCTGTATGTCAGGGGAGTGCCAAGAGTCTTGCAAGATAAGTTCCTCTGGTTCCAAGACATCTATCCAGACAACTTTTTTGTTTTCTTCGAAAACGTGTAATGAGAAGCCTTAACTAAGGCAATATCCAGTTCTATTGCTCTCTGGGTCAGGGATATTGCTTTTTCCAGTGAGTGCAACTGAACATACCTAACATATTTGCACACTGACAGGTGGGGCAGCATTCTTGCCTCCGGGCTGGGATGGTGGATCAGCAGTTGAGGGTAAAAACATGTCTGCTACATTGAGTAATTGCTGCAGAGGAAACTTGCTTCAACCATGGGTTTAGCAAGGTTTGCAAAGAAACCGTCTCTTCCCCTTTTATTCTGTTTAGGATCAACTGAGAGAAACAGCTGAAAAATTTTCAACCAGAGCTCCAGGAAGAAAAACCACTAAACTAAAGTGATTAGGTCAATGGAGGGTTTAACGATGATGAGGATCAGGGTTGAAGTCACACTTCAAAGGAGCATTAAGTAGCTGTTTTAAATACGATTTTTTATTCACAAAAGTTAATGGGATTGAGGCCTATGTTGATTCTCTTTAATTTAATTAACACTATCAAAAATGTTATCCTATTGGGTTTGTATCTTAGGGCCCCAATCCTGTGCCCAGTGAAGCCAATAAAAGCTTTGCTATTGATTCCAGTGGATGCTATAATTCCTCATAAGGCAAAGCAGTCATTCCCCTGACAAAAGAAAGAATATTGTCATTATATGACAGCAAAGATAAGACAGAACAGCAGCTCTCAATTCTGATTCCAGCTGTGGCCCTGTACATGGCTAATGAGGCAATAAGAGCCAGGCCATGGCACAAGATCAGTGTAGGGACAATGTAAGTGGCTCACACTTATATTTTCTAAGTGGTAGAAAATGATTTAACTGTCATGAATGTGCACATCTTTCAAATAGGTGACTGCTGTCCAGCAAGCACATATTATACCTGTCACACAATTAAAACTCTTGGGATTGATTTGTGTGTAACGTAAAGATAGTCATCTTCAGCAACTGGCTTACATGGTGGTGTCCAGCAATAACAAAATAAACATGGCACTGGAGGTGGTAAACCTTTTATTTCAGCAACCCTACCAGATAGGGATCAAGGGAAATGCCTCCATTGGGAAAAAAATGGTAAATTGACTGAATGGGTCTATTTCTTCACTGCTTTGCACTTTGTGTAGCTACTTAAATTGTGTAAGGCAAATATAAAATCTGACCATTCTGTGTTGGTTGTGTACATAAACATCTGTGGGACTAGATATATACTTGAAGTTCAGCATAATATCTTTCCAAGTACTTATACAGCTCTCATGACCATCATAGCAAGGTCCCTCAATTGTTAGTGCATTTCATCTTCACAACACCGCTGTCAGATAGAGAAGTATTGTGTCTCTAGTTGGAGACATCAGGTGAATGAGTTAATATCTTTTACTGGACCAACTTCTATTGGTGAGAGAGACAAGCGTTCAGGCTTACACATGGTTCTTCTTCATAGGGCTTCCAGTTATACAAATGCGAGAATTTAGGTGGCTGGTAGATAAAGTGACTTGCTCAAAGTCATACAGCTAAAACTAAGAATTGAACCAGAGTTCCAAACTCCCTATCTAGTGACTAAATAGACCATCCTTCCTCCCTAAGTGCATACAGGTTTGCACAATCCAAACAGACTACAATGCTGTTTTTCTTTAGAGAATAGAATAGGGAATAAAGAAAACATTTTAATTTAAAAGTTGCTCTTTAATTTATTCATGGACTTCATGGCCCTAGCATGGTGCTGTTGGGCAACTACTTGTTTAAATCTTTGTCTGGTGGAGTATGACGAGGCCACTCATCTCATGTGAACACACCTGCTGGGTGGACATGTCTACACCTGCCTTTCTCTGCTTTGTTCTGCTTGTTGTGACCCCTTTGGGTAGTTAAACTTCTCTAGCAGGTTTTCAGCTGAGTCTCACACAGTCTGTAGATGAACAACAGAACAAGTCCAATAGGATCTCTTACGTACAGTGCCTTCTGTAATGTCTCAGCCTATAGCTGTTCCTGGGCTTGGTTCTCAGTCAATCAGGGTCTATCACACAATACACTGATTAGCCCTGGCCTCTCCTGGGCTAGCTTTGAAACTGTCCCTCAGTTCCTCAAAGGCTGTGACGTCTGTGGTCCCCCAACTCATATCACCCTGCACAGAAAGGTTTGGGGTTTGTCAGACATGGAGCCTGTTTCTCACTGCCTCGTGTGGTGACATTACACTGATCTGACTCTGGTTCTTTGACAACCCTTTACAGATGTATAAATGACCACACATAGCACAAGGAGACTAGGGTCCTCATTGTGGCAGTGAAGAAGCAACCAAAAATCATAATTTTCCTAATTTTTACTGTTCATTTAACTGCACTCTTCATAGATACCATAGCACCTTTTTAAATACTATTATTTCTCTGAAAGTACAGAATGATGTCTCAGTGGCTATGTTGTTGGGACAATTCTCTATAAAACTGACTGGTAGGGAAATCAACGTGAATCTGCCATGAAAAAAAAATCTTTATGCTACAGGAAATTGTTCTGGTGGATCACTAGGTGGCTCTCCTCCCTCTGAACTAGTATCAAACAATTCACCAGTATCAGGGCTGGTGAAAAATTCTCTACTGAAACTAGTTTTGATGAAAAGTGGATTTTTGATTAACATAAAGTGTCTGCTATTTTTTGTAGAAAATTCTGAATCTTTGTAAGAAGAACAAACTGAAGTTTTTTGTCTTTTGGGCAAAGGCTTTGTTCAAGAAATTTCTGTTTGAGGTTCCTTAATATAAAGTCAATTTTCAGTTTTCATCTCAATTTTCTGTATTAAAAATGAGTTTCTGTCCAGTAGGGTGTCAGGTTTTACTGTGCTACTGCAGGAGCTACCTTTCAGAGATGATTCAAAACAAAGCTGCTCCTTGGGTGTGATTCCTCTGACACCCTTTGTTAAGAACCTTGGTGTCCTGGCCAAAATCCAGTAGGATGATTACATTTTGCCTACCTGAATTCTCTCTTCCAATTTCAGTTAGACAAGGCATTTTCCACTTCCGGTCCTAAGATATTTAGTGTTATTGGTCCCTCTCTGAAGGCTGTGGTCTTTCACCATTGGAGTGACTGCATTTCAGTGAGGGGTAAATTAGTCCCTGTATATTGTATGTACCTTGTAATTGTTTTGTAAAGGTTTGTGTGTGTGTGTTATATGGATGACAAGCATTATGTAAATGTAAACTTGCTCAATTATATACAGACTGGGGTGGAGTTGCTACCATAAGGCACAATTTCACAATATATATGTCCATATAATCACATCCGTATTTGTGATCAGTGTTTTAACCCAAACATTCCTCTCTTACAGCACACTCTATAGCCTCTATTCATACTGCGTGTATTCCAACTGTGACAAGATAACTGAAAAATGCAAATTTGACAGATTAAAACCATAATTAGAGGCAAATATAAAAACATCTTGATTTGTAGGATGCTGCATCTCATACAAGAACCAGAATCAATATGGATATGTTTTGACTAGCTAGCTAGATGATTGCAGGATGGAGGAGGTAATACATAAATCAAACCTGAAGGGGCTCAGTCTTAGCCTCCGCATGAGGGCTTACATGCTGGTGGGAAATGTCAGCAGCTACTAAGTTGCTGGAGCTCACAAACTTTTGACAGAAAACAAAGTAACGCATTCACACTTGATGTAATTCCATGGGAAACCAGTAGAATTACACCACGAATAACCTTGATCTATTTTGCCTGAATCCCAGGATCTAGCTTCTGCTCTTATTTATTTGGGTGTAAATACAGCATGAGATCAGAATCTGGCTATGGATTTCTATGGAGCTCTCATCTCCCTGCACAAACAAACCATTCACCTACTTTCCCATATTGTAATATACATGAAGATGGGTGCAGTCCTAGATAATCCCTGGGGATTTTTTCTAGTGTATGAATGTCAGTGTTGAATAAATAGCACAATGATTTTCAGATATGTTCCGTCCTTTTGCAAATGTTACCCACCATCCTGCAGTTGTTAGTAGTCATGAGTAAAACAAAGAGTCCTGTGGCATTTCTAAAGACTAACAAATTTATTTATCGCATTAGCTTTCGTGGGAGAAAATCCCACTTTGTCAGACACTTGAAGATGGGGAACTTACAGAATGGGAGGAAAATAAACACAGGGAAGTGTAGGCTGGGTAAAGATGACAGTCATGGAAGTGAATGTTTAGACTGCTTTCTGATTATCACATTCCCATGTGCTAACTGCCTAGCAGCCACCTTTCTTCCTCCCTCAGACTTGTATCTTCTTCTTGTTCACACACAAACCCCACTGCAAAACAGCATGCAGCTACACCCCAGGTTTGGCAGCATATAGCTATGGCTTCTGGCATAGACTGGCTAGCAGAGTGATAGTAAACACATTAGCCAGCTCTCACGGCCTCTCTGCCTGCTTGCTTCTGCTTCCTTTCCTTTTCACTTTCCAATTCCACTCTTTCTTCCCAGGGACCTGCATCCTCCCCTTTGCCACTTATCTATGTGTTTCATTTCACTGGCATTTCTGTGGTGTTTATAGCATCACATCTGAGCACCTCACAACAATTATTAAAGTAACTTACAGAATCCATGGCTAGCTAGGGAAGAAAAATCTCTATTTATCAGAGGGAGAAAACAGAGGTATGGAGGTTGAGTGGCTTCATGAAGCTCATGGATTGGAATTCTGTGGCAGAGGAAATTAAACCCAGCTCTCTTGACTCACAAAAGGAAATCGGTAAATATTGCAGTTTGCAAAATAATTGACACTTAAAAGCAATATAATGAATCAGTGGCTACATAGTCCATTCTTTCTCAATCCCCTTTGTCAGACTTCCAGCATTGATTTCAGTCATATGATCTTTCTAGCGAGGTTAGGGAGTTGTGTCCCCCTTAACAATGCAGTGAATCAAAAGAGGCTGCTGATGAGTAAAGGCCTCAGGGGACAAAGAACATAACAGATACTCAAAGCAGGTAGGGGTAAAACAGTTCCACATTTCCAGCACTATCAATATATTAAATTTAAAACTCCCAGCTGTACTATAAGGTTCTATTCAAAATGGTTATATGAAAACCTATAAGGTGCCTATGATGAAAAATAGTAGGGTTGCATTTCCACTTCCATTTTTTGCTAAAGTGTTTAGTATTTATCTTTTAATTTTTTGGCATCAAAGACAAGTTGTCAAATAAGTAAATAATTAAGATCATTCTAGACTTATAAAAAAGTCTTACAAAAGCTTCTTAGATGGCAAGCAATGACTTTTGGTAAAATAGAGACTTTTTAAAGCATTTATTTTAGGGGGAAGAAAAGGCAACGCTTAAGTAAAAAACTAAAACAGTAAGGTTTTTGTTTAGGCTTGGATGATGACAGAAACTGGCTATTGAACATTTGGGGAGATAATCTGAATAACGCTTGGTTGTGCACTTTGTTCTTAAAAACCTCAAGGCAATTTAAAAATAACTGTTGCCTTTTGTTCTTCAAAAACATACACACTGAAAGAACCACAGGAGTAAAGTGGGTCCCAATAACCACCTTTACTAACTAGAAACAACAAAGTATAGCTATAGTATTCACTGCTGATCTGGCAGTGTTCCAGTGGTTTCTGAAACAATGAGGGGTGGGCCAGTATAGGACTCACAAATCATTTAAAGGTATGTTATCCAATTTCTGTACACTACCAGAGCCAACTACATCAATGTCCTTAAACAGTCTAGCTTTTACTAATGTTATAGTGTTTCAGGTTATTAGGCCAGTTCAGAATGGACATAACTGTCAATACCTGACTACATGAATCCCTTTGGCATTTTCTGATTTACTTGGAAGTGCTGCCTTGGAATTTGTTTGACCACAGGCAGTGGAGTGAGGGTGGGTATGTCGCCCTGGAAAGACTGAATTAAGACGTAGGGTTTAGCTCAAATAGGAAACTGTCAAATATGGACTGTCCAGTCACCAAAATACTGAGGTTTCCATTGAATTGGCTCATCTTAAGCCATTGCATCAACAGTTTGGATTCTAAGGCTATGTCTACACTTGGAAATTTAGGTCGACTTTAGCTAAGTCGCCTTAACTAAGTAAACTTTAAGTCAACTTAGTTAAGTCGACTTAGTGAGTCTACACTTAATTTTTAAGTCAACTTTGGGGGGAACTTACAAAGTCATAGAATCATAGAATAATAGGGTTGGAAGGGACCTCATGAGGTCATCTAGTCCAACCCCCTGCTAAAAACCAGGACCACTCCCACTAAATCACCCCAGCCAGGGTTTTGTCTAACTGGGCCTTAAAAATCTCCAAAGATGGAGATTCTACCACCTCCCTAGGTAACCCATTCCAATGCTTCACCACCCTCCTAGTGAGAAAGTTTTTCCTAATATCCAACCTTGACCTCTCCAGCTGAAACCATTGCTTGTTCTGTCCTCTGTTGCCATCGAGAACAGCCTAGCTTCCTCCTTTTTGGAGCACCCCTTCAAGTAGTTGAAGGTTGCTATCAAATCTCCCCTCAGTCTTCTCTTCTGTAAACTAAATAAGCCTAGTTCCTTCAGTCTCTCCTCATAAGTCATGTCCCCCAGCCCCCTAATAATTTTTGTTGCCCTCCGCTGGACTCTTTCTAATTTGTCCACATCCTTTCTGTAGTGGGGAGCCCAAAACGGGACACAGTATTCCAGATGCGGCCTGACCAGTGTCGAATAGAGGAGAATTATCACATCCCTCGATCTGCTGGCAATACTTCTACTGATGCAGCCTAACATGCCATTGGCTTTTTTTGGCAACAAAGGCACACTGTTGGCTCATATTCATCTTCCCGTCCACCATAACCCCCAGGTCCTTTTCTACAGCGCTGCTACTTAGCTGATCGGTCCCCACCCTGTAGCAATGCATAGGATTTTTCGTCCTAAGTGCAGGACTTTGCACTTGTCTTTGTTGAACCTCATGAGGTTTCTTTCAGCCCAGTGTTCCAATTTGTCCAAGTCTCCCGGGATCCTGTCTCTGCCCTCCAGAGTATCTACCATTCCCCCCAACTTGGTGTCATCTGCGAACTTACTAAGCACGTAGTCTATTCCATCATCAATATCATTAATGAAGATGTTGAATAGAACCGGCCCCAGGACCGACCCCTGGGGCACTCCACTTGTTACCGGTTGCCAACCAGTCATTGAGCCATTGATTTCTACCCACTGAGCCCGTCAATCTAGCCAGTTTTCAATCCACCTTACGGTCTACTCGTCCAACCCATACTTCCTTAACTTGCTGACAAGAATGCTGTGGGAAACCGTATCAAAAGCCTTGCTAAAGTCGAGGTATACCACGTCAACGGCTCTTCCCGCATCCACAAATCCAGTCATCTCATCATAGAAGGAAATCAGATTGGTCAGGCACGATTTGCCCTTGGTGAATCCATGTTGTCTGTTCCTGGTCACTGTATTTTCCTCCAAGTGTTTCAGGATGGATTCTTTGAGGACCTGCTCCATGATTTTCCCAGGGATTGAGGTGAGGCTGACCGGTCTGTAGTTCCCTGGATCCTCCTTTTTCCCTTTCTTAAAGATAGGTACTATATTTGCCTTTTTCCAATCCTCCGGGACTTCCCTTGTTCGCCATGAGTTCTCAAAGATAATGGCCAGCGGCTCTGCAATCACTTCTGCCAACTACCTCAACACCCTTGGATGCCGTTCATCCGGCCCCATGGACTTGTGCACATCCAATTTCTTTAAGTGTTCCCTAACCTGACTTTCCATCATCTTCTCTCCATTCTGCGTTACCCCGTGTAGTAGCCTGGGAGCTGGCCCTCCCAGTGAAGACTGAAGTAAAAAAAGCAACTAGGTAAGCATTCAGTAAGGGACCTATACCATCCCTGATCCTTTTCTTGTTGCTGACATACTTATAGAACCCCTTTCTGTTATCCTTCACATCTCTTGCTAGCTGCAACTACAATTCTCCTTTGGCCTTTCTGATTTTATCCCTGCAGTCCCAAGCAATATCATTATACACCTCCCTTGTCATCTGTCCAAGCTTCCACTTCTTGTAAGCTTCCCTTTTATGTTTCAGCTCCCCGCAGAGTTCCCTGCTAAGCCACGCTGGTTGCCGTCCACATTTGCTGTTCTTTCTGCACATCAGAATGTTATCTTCCTGTGCCTTTAACAGGGTTTCTGGATACCTAGGTCGACTTCTAGGGGCTAGGGGACCTAGGGCAGGTCCACAGGGGCAGGGGGGGCACCCCTTGCCCAGTGCCAGGGGGCTCAGCCGTTGCCCCATTGTACATAGGTACAATGGGGCAAAGGGAGACAGGGACCTGGGGTGCATGCCAGGCTCCCCCTGTGCCCCCCCCAGCAGGGAGGGCAGTGGTGCAGTCCTGGGGTAGCCCCAAGTCAACTTAGGGCTACCCCAGGTCTAAAGTGGCTTAAGTCAACTCTAGGAAGTCGACTTAAGCCTTAAGTCGAACTAAATCTAGGTTTAATAAAGTCGACTTTATTTTCCTTAAGTCGACTTAAGCAAGTTGCTTAAGTCGATTTAAGGAAACTGTAGTGTAGACGCTGCATAAATTAAGCAAGCTTAAGTCGACTTAATTTACAAGTGTAGACGCACCCTAAGAGAGCTCACTCACCAATCAGCACGACACCGAATAGCTAACCCTCTACTGATAAGTTCCAGAGGGGAAGCCATGTTTGCTTGATTGCAGCAAAACAAAGGAGAGGGTCCTGTGGCACTTTTAAAGACTAACAAATTTATTTATTTTTTTATCACATGAGTTTTTGTGGGTATAATGCCACTTCATCAGATGCTAACTCTTAAACCACAGAGCCTGTATATGTTACAATAGGCAGTAAATGTAGGAGGCTTTGAATGTTAGGATTAATATCTGTGGCATAAATGGCATTAGCTAGTTCATGACTCATTTGGCACTACTAATATAAAGTATCATATTAAAATGGGAATCCTGTCAGCAGGTGTGAGTGGGGCAGAAGTAAATTTGAGACTGAAACAAATGACACCCTTTGTGTGTCTGTTCTACTTTTAAACATTTCCTTTCCTCCTGTTCTTAATTTACATTTAGAATTGCTAAAATGTACAAACAAAATTTCTAAAGTTTCGTGGGAGAAGAAAAGCTAATGACTTGCTTGTGGTAATGCCACCTACTCCTCAAAGCTCCAGGGTTGACCATAATTACAAGCAAGATCAATGACTTATTTTTATGTCCTGTATTTTAGTGTATTTTTATGTCCTGTATTTTAGTCCAGAAGTAGCCTTAGTAACAAATATCCTTTCTAATATCATCAGCAGAAGAGGAGATCTAGAGTGTAGGAAATCATGGATTGTGCCCACATATCTGCACCAAAGACATCATCACAGGACCTAATCGAACTAGCTACTCCATTAAGGGCTCATTTACCTGCTCATCCTCCAATGTGATTTATGCCATCAGTGCCAACAATGCCCCTCTGCCTTATATATTGGACAAAGAGGAGAGTCTCTGCATAAAAGAATAAATAGACACAAGTCTGACATCAGAAATAACAACGTTCAAAAACCAAAAGGGGAACACTTCAATCTCCCTGCTCACTCCATTGATTGTATGTTAATAGCCGTACTTAAGCAAATAGAAAACAAATAGAAGCTTCAAAGGGAAACTGAAGAATAGAAATTCATATGCAGATTTGACACCATTGCCTTAGAGTGAAATAGGGATTTTGGGTTGGTTTTTCTTATCACAACAGGTGATTTTGCCTTCTTTTTACCTCAGCTCCCTCTCATATGCTGTTCTCTACTGTTTGAATCTAAACAACTGCATGGATTTGCTGTACCAGTCTGACCTGATCCTATGACTTACACTTCCTTGCATTTATTTTCCCTCCGTTCTATAAATTCTCCATCTTCAAGCATTTGACAAAGTGGGATTTTCTCCCATGATAGCTCATGCAATAAATAAATTTGTTAGTCTTTAAAAGTGCCACAAGACTCCCTGTTTGTTTTGCTAGTCCAGGAAGTATCCCTGGGGTGCATCTACACTGGCAAGTTAGGTCAATTTAAGGATGCTTAAGTCAACCTAAACAAAGCCGCGTCCACACTAGGCTTTTCTTAAGTTAACTTAAGCATTTCCTTAAGTCGACTTAAGGAAAGCTTAAGTCAACTTAACACCTCCTTTTAGGTCAACTTAAGCCTTAAATTGACTCCTTAAATCGACTTAAGGCTAGTGTAGGTGGGGATTAACGTTAAGTCGACTTTATTAAGTCGACTTAACAAAGTCAACTTAACTTTGTAAGTGTAGACATAGCCCCTGACAGGAGAGGGAGTGCTTTCTGTCTGGGGCTTCTGGCAAGTTGTCTGTCCTCTCTGCCAATAAGAAATACATGTTCTGTTGTCACTGAGCTCACGCCACTGCTATCCTTCCAGAGACACTGCTTGCTTGTGCTAACCCACAAGAAGGACACAGTGAAGCCATACAACAAATCTTTCAAAACTGTAGTAGGGGAGAGAATCTGACAAAGCAGTGAGGGGGCCAGATGCGCTACGACCCAAAGCAACAGTTTGATGGAGCTATGGCACTCAGACATTGGAAGCTGAATGGGCAGTAGTTACCTTTCCTATTCTACTAGGGTTTGGCAAACAGTTTGGATAAAGTTTAAAAGCTTATTGAAACTTCATCAGAAAGAGTGGAAAGAACTGAATCCAAAACCTGTCTTGAAACTTTAAAATATTTGTTTTTGCTTTCACCTATTGGTTTAGGACTAGACCAGTAAACAAATACTGAAATACACCAATGTTCTTCCACCAGCATGGCCAAGCCTAGTTTCATGAGATTTACAGCATAATGTCTGGAGAAGCCTCTGAATGTGAGGTTACTTATCCAAACTGAACCTCTGGACCCTTTGAGTCATTGATGCTGATTATCTGGCAACACAGGGGCACGGCTCCTCCCAAAGGATAAGCTAGGAGAGAGTCCCCACACTTCCATTTAGGTTGGCAGAGTGCCTGATAATGACTATCATGAAGGCTATTCAGTGGCTTGTAAAATGCATTAATAATGGTACCTACTCAATTTCTCTGTGGATCCACACCACCACCAACCTGTGTAGCACTGATCTTATTTGTAAAACAAAACAAAACACCCTCCAATAATTAATTACCCCAATACTGCAGCATCATTACTGCAAACTATTTCACTCTATGACTGTAGTGCTCTTTTATTAGAGTAACTAGATATTTTGTTGGCAGGCTGAACCAACAACATGAACAAGGAATCTTATGGCACTTTTAAAGACTCACAAATTTATTTATCACATGTGCTTTCGTGGGAGAGATCCCACTTCATCAGATGCTTGAAAATGCTAATCCTAATGATAGTTTGCCTTGATGAGCCATGACTGAAAAGTGCTGAGGCTTCCAGCCCTGCTGGCCCTGTTAGATGGGAACAATATCTATGATATTTTCATTTCTGTCCACCGAGTTGAGGACAGGGCCTCTTTTTGTTTGGGGGCCTAGGCGATCGCCTGTGTCACCTACCCCTAAAGCTGCCATTGGCACACTCAGTAGTAAGGAGGTGAACTGAATGTACATGAACCATACAGAGACTTTGAAATAGTCCATCTAGGTCAAGCTTGAAAGACATTGACAAGAGGTGGTGGGGGAAGCTTTCATTGGTGTTACCAATGCTTGACCTGATCTGTGGGCCAAACTACTATGTTATTAATACAAACATCTTTGAAGAAATCTAAACACAGAGATAAGCAAATACTGAATCTGGTGAAGATAGAGGAAGAGCCCTGACTCTAAAGGAAAAATATTTCTATCATAGAGAAGAAAGGTTTGTAAATATTCCAATAGGATCTTCATCCACAATTAGGGCTTCTAGGCACTATCGTAATACATATAATAGTATACTTTCTCTTTTTCTTCTGCCATGGCTCCCAAAGCCAAGAGCTGCTGAAACACAAAACAAAATAGTTAAGCAGTAACAATAGCATGTGAAATGGGCTCCTCCTTTTCACTCCATACGTAAGTTTAAACTAACAACCAAACTGGCAAAGAACTTGGGTATTTGCCAATGGCAAAGGACAAATTGGTTTTGTTTGTGGTTTTCCTTTCAGGATCATTAAAATTGATGCACAGGGACAAATGCCTCCCTGTGCTCTCTGTATACAGGCTTTTGATGAGTCTTTGCTTCCATAGTACATGTGGTACTTTAACTTTGGCCCCTTTCATCTACTGCTGAAATGACATGTCGTTGCCTTCTATCTCTGGAAAATAAGAACCACAGAAAGGCCATACTGGGTCAGACCAATGGCCCCTAGCCCAATATCCTCTCTTATGAGTCAGTGGCCAATGCCAGGTGCTACAGACACTGAAAATCGGGAATTTTCACTAAAGATATCAATCAGATTTTATGATGACCAGGCTGATTCGATATAATGATGAGATGGAATATGAAGGTGGTACCTGTCCCAGGCAGTGGATCAGGAAGTCAAGCTATTTGGCATTATTTATAGAAAAGGCAAGTGTTCAGTCCAAAGGGACAGATGAATACACATAGGCAGTTTCCTGTCCAGTTGCAAATGATTGCCCTCTCTCCAGCACTGTTTGTGATTTACTTGGCAATGGACTCACCCTACAGCTTAATTTGTTTCCCTTTGGGCTATCCAAGGGCATGTTCCAGCAAATTTTACACACACAAAACAAAAAAGGAGTCCTGTGGCAATTTCAAAGACTAGTAACAGATGCATTTTTCTCATGAGCTTTCATGGCCGAAGTCCCACTTCGTCAGGTGCCAGAAAGTGGAGCAACACACACAGTTAGCACTGATGGCTTAAACAGGACTAATGGCTTTACAGCAGACAACTTGCTTTAATTTGGTTACATAGTTCAGCCCAATGTCATGTAATTGTTGCACATATCACCACCCTTAATCAGTGGCTGAAAGTTGCTTTGAAAATGTACAAGTCTAAGAGTGATTACAAAGAGATCTGTGAGTATTTGTCACCAGGAAATCATATGAGTTCATATATGTACTGTAAATATTTAGAATAAAAAATATTCTTAAATAGCAATGAACATGCAACTCATTTTCTAGTGGAAAACTGGCTACCTTCTGTTTAATCTCATGTAGATGCTTCAACTGCTGCTGTGTTGTTTCCGTGGAATGAATAATTGATATATCTTTAGACTAGTACTGGTCCTTGTCCTGGAGGGAGTTGAATGGAAAATGTGCAATATTGTTTTAGTTATGAAACTTGCATGATGTCCGTTGGAGGTGTCAACCCGCATTCTGACATTTTGTGTTAATATTTACATTAGCGTTCTGTAGTGCAGAATATGGAGGAAAGCGGCAGGCTTTTTTAAATATGATCTGTTCTGATGGAAGACCTAGACTCTTTAGAGAAGCACCCTCTAAGATGGCTAAAATCACCATGGCTACCTAAAATTCTCAGTTTTTCTAAACAGATTCCCAATTCCACATGCATAATCACTCCTTCATGTTTTAGATGTAGTGAGATGCAATCTGAGTAATAATGCTCTGCCATCTTTTTTCTGGATAGTATCTTAAGCAGTGACAATTCAACAGCTATTTCCCAGGGGTATGTGCAAGCCTTCTTTTTGGTTTCACTTCACACCCCGAAGTATCAGATGAATCTCAGAAGACCAGCTAACACTGTCCAATTTCCCTTCGTTACAATATGAAATCAAGCAAAATAGATGCAGAAAAATACTTGTAACTGAACCTGCCATGACTCTTACCATAATTTTATTAAATCCATTAATATAGAAAGGTAAACAAAATCAATGCAGTAGTTTATTATAATATTAGCAGGGGGGTTGTTTTTGTTTTAAATAGCATATAAAGTACATGCATGGGTTACTATATAAGCCATCTAAAAAAGTTACTAGTCTATTAGTGGTGAAAATTAAACTGTGCAAATATTCACCCAAAGTATCATAGAATATTAGGGTTGAAGGGACTTCAGGAGATCATCTAGTCCAATCTCCTGCTCAGAGCAGGACCAACCCCAACTTAATCATCCCAGCCAAGACTTTGTCAAGCCAGGCCTTAAAAACCTCTATGGATGGAGATTCCACCACCTCCCTAGGTAACCCATTCCAGTGCTTCACCACCCTCCTACTGAAAAAGTTTTTCCTAATATCAAACCTAGACTTCCACAACTGCAGCTTGAGACCATTACTCCTTTTTCTGTCATCTGCCACCAGTCAGAATAACTTAGCTCCATCCTCCCTGGAACCCATTCAGATAGTAGAAAGCCATTATCAAATCCCCCCTCACTCTTCTCTTCTGCAGACTAAACAAGCCTAGTTCACTCAGCCTCTTCTCATAAATCATCATGTGCCCCAGCTCCCCAATCATTTTCGTCGCCTTCTGCTGAACTCTCTCCAGTTTGTCCACGTCATTTCTGTAGTGGTGGGCCCAAAATTGGACACAATACTTCAAATGTAACTTCACCAATATCGAATGGAGGAGAATAATCATTTCTCTTGATCTGCTGGCAATGCTCCTACTAATGCAGCCCAATATGCTCCTAGCATTCTTGCCAATAAGAGCACACTGTTGACTCATATTCAGCTTCTTTGCCCATTGTAACCCTGAAGTCCTTTTCAGCCTAACTGATGCCTACCCAGTCGGTCCCCACTCTGTAGCAATGCATGGGATTCTTCCGTCCTAAGTGCAGGACTCTGCACTTTTCTTTGTTGAACTTCATCAGATTTTTTTGGCCTAATCCTCCAATTTATCTAGGTCACTCTGTATCCTATCTCTACCCTCCAGCGTATGTAACACTCCCCACAATTTAGTGTCATCTGCAGACTTACTGAGGGTGAAATCCACTCCATCCTCCATATCATTAATGAAGATGTTGAACAAAACCAAGCACAGGACTGACCCATGGGGCACTCCGCTTGTTATGAACTGCCAACTAGACACGGAGCCATTTGATCACTATCCACCAAGCAATGATCTAGACAGTTTTCCATCCACCTTATAGTCCATTCGTCCAATCCATACTTATTTAACTTGCTGGCAAGAATACTGTGGGACACTGTATCAAAAGCTTTGCTAAACTCAAGATATATGCATAGAGCCAATCATCTCATCACAGAAGGCATTCAGTTGGTCAGTCATGACTTGCCCTTGGTGAATCCTAGCTGACGGTTCCTGATCTCTTGTGGTATTTCTATTAGAAAATACTTTCTACTGCTCAGTAGTTCTACTGATTGCAAACTTTCTATATGTTGTTCCCAAAACCACACACTCAAAGCATAAAACAGACCCAGTATCTCTCCAACAATATGCAATAAAATTTCAAGACAACTAACGTACTGTACCTGGACAGCAGGAGGAGTATATGTGGCTTCATGTATTAGGTGTATTGAGCACCTGCTGCACAAGTTGCTTTATCACTTTAAGCAAAGACCAAATTCAAAGGTGGCTATAATACCTTAGTATTGGGTTTGCCATCAACCACAATTTACTACTGAATGAGGAGAAGGAAAAAGAGTGAATCCTCCTGAATCTTTATTTAACTTCCCAGAGTTGTCAGTCTATCATCTTCCATGTACATGAATGTCTCAATTCTGATTCCCGCATCATTATTCTGCATATAAACAAAGACTCATAGAAGTATCAAAGGGGTAGCCGTGTTAGCCTCTTGCAGAAAAACAGAGTCCTGTGGCACTTTTAAAGACTAACAGATTTATTTAACGCATGAGCTTTCGTGGGAGAAAATCCCACTTGGTCATAGAAGTATGCGGCTGGAAGGGACCTTGAGAACTCATCAAGTCCAGCACCCTGAGCTATAGAACTTAAATAAACCCAGACCACCCCTGACAGGTCTCTCTCCAATCTGTTCTTCAAAAATTCCAATTATGAGGATTCCACTTCCTCTGGAAGTCTATTCCACAGTTGAACTACCCTTATAGTAAGAAAGGATTTCCTAAATCTCCCTTGCTGCAGATTAAGCCATTCTCATGAGTTTTGGGACCCTGACTCATGATTTTTCAACATTTGGGATTGGCTCGTACTCCCAGTGAAATCCTCTGGTTAGTAAGCAAGCTGCTGCATACTGCACCATCTTCATTTTCCCCACATGGAGCCCATTACAGTAGTCTAATCTAGTTTATTAAGAGCTGACCAATGAATAGCAGTGCCTTGATATTATTTCCCCAGATAGAAGCTGTTTAAAAGTAGGAACATTAGTCATGGGAAAGGGGTATTGTAATCAGGTGCTGTACATGAAAAGAGCATTTCCCTTGGAGAAAGTAAGTGATTCTGGAATAGGATCTTGGCTACTGCTGGTTAAAAAAAAAAAAAAAAAAAAAACAGCTGAGGAGTTAATGAATCAAATTCAACCTTACAGTAAATGTGTTGACTTTAATGTAGTTACAGAAGGGATGAATTTGACCAGTTAGGTATGTTTATGATCCAGTAACATTTCCTTTTGTTTGTTTTTGAGCACTAACCACTATATTCCCTGAGGAGGCTGTTTTAAATCGGTGTTGTTCTCTCAAAACAGCTCCAGGCTCTACTTATGTCTCCCATTTTCAGGTACTTGACAGGAAGCACAAATAAATAAGTATCTGGAGGACAACACAATTTCCAGCTCTGTGTAAACATGAAAGCCTGTTTCTCTCCACAACAGAAAAGAGATATCACCTCTTCCACCCTGTCACTTTATGATACTGTCAGTTTTGCACAAACATTAAAGACCCTATGGAACTTTTCTAAGCGTAGGAATTTGTCCCATGTGCTAGGACAAAAAGATTCCCCTTTCACTGTTAAGTAGTGTCATGTATTGTTTGACAGGCAGCTGAGAAGTGGCTGTATGGCTCTGATTGTGGGTGTACAATGGTTATGTAAATCCCTTTGAATCTGATCTTGGGAAATAGAACTATATTCCCTGTTAAAAGATGTTGCTTCATGTGAAAGTTTTGCAGAGCTGAGAGACAGATTTCTTCACTCCAGCTATCAAGGTTGTTTGTAAGATAAGCAAATGCTGCCAGATGCTTGCTTTTTCCTCACCCACTGCCTGGTTTGGGCCAGTAGATGTGCAATGTATATAGATCCACTGACTATGCCTCACTACTCCCCTGTGGTGATGAGCTGTGGTTATCCACTCTGGAGCTCTCAGATGCCCTAGGGCTTTTAAGAGGTCCTGAGTAGATCTGCTTCTGCTGTTTTTATCTGTATGTGACTAAAAAATGACACTTAAAAAACATGGAACTTATGCACTGCATTTGGGCCTTATGTGCCCAGAAGGGATGCTCCAGCATTTCACCCTTTGCAATAAAGGAGGCTATATAGATATGAGATGGTGTTATTTAGTGACATACCTAAAGCAGATCTCTCTGGCAAGGTTGGGTAAACAACTGCTTTAAAGCAGCCGCCCGGGCTTCTTGGGTCCTGATCGGCAGCCGCAGCTGCTTAGGGCCCTGGGCGGCTGCTTTAAAGCTGCCGCCCAGCTTCTCGGGTCCTGAGTGCGGTGGCGGCCTCTAGGGACCAGAGAAGCCTTGAGCCCCACTGCCAGCCCAAAGGCTGACTCCTGCAGTGCATGGTGGGCTAGGTGCCCACCATGCACTGCTCCTTCTAACGAAAATTCAAAGAAGCATGTGAACGCTCCTTTTCTTTAGGAGTACTGTGTGGACGGGGGAAAGTGTTACAGTTACAACGCTTTGCTTGTCCCGCAACAACTTATTGCGGGACAAGTCTGTAGTGTGTACATGGCCTAAGACTATAGGGTCTTCTCTACATTTACAGTGGTGAAGCTTCCCTGATGTAGCGCTTAGTGAAGACAGCACCTGTGCTGACAGAAGAGCTTCAATAGTTGGCATGGGTACTCCACCTCTCTAAGAGGCAGCAACTAAGTTGAAGAAAAGTTCCAAAGGGGTAGCCTTGTTAGTCTAGTTCAGCAAAACAAACAAGGAGTCCTGTGGCTCTTCTGAAGAGTTGAAGTAAGTTAAGTTGAAGAAGTTCTCCCAGCAGCACAGTGCTGTCTACACTGGAGGTTAACTGTATTGCTCAGGGGTATGGATTTTACACACTGCTGAAAGATATAGTTATGCTGACATAAATTCCTAGTGTAGACCAAACTTAGCAAACATGTTCTCAGTATTCTAAGGTGTCAACCTGTAAATATAGGACTGTTTAAAAAACAAAAAACTAAAAATCCCATAGGCAGCATAAACATGTTTCAGAAATTTTAATTGCAGTGATTACAAAATACTTTCATCTTCATAAGTTAAAGAGGATGCTGGATACGTTCCCATAGAAAACAATTACTCATAGCTACTCCTCCTTATTCCCTGCTTAAAAAGTGTATCTCATGAACTATCTTTACTACCCAGCAACCTTAGAAGCTGCTGTAATTTGTAAAACGTGTTATAAAATCACTTACAAATACTAAACAGTAACCTAAAATCATACAGCCGTTTGAAGTGGAAATCCATCAACTTCTCTATGTGCTGTTCCCCAGTGTTTTGAATCCTAACACCTACTTTGATTTGCTGTTACAGCCTGACCTGATGCTATGTCATACACTCCCCTGCATTTAATTTCCTCCCACTCTGTAACTTTCCTATCTTCAAAGCGTCTGACGAAGTGGGATTTTCTCCCACGAAAGCTCATGCGATTAATAAATCTGTTAGTCTTTAAAAGTGCCACAAGACTCTGTTGTCTTTCTACAATAGACTAACACGGCTACCCCTTTGGAATTTGACTAAAATCATGGGTCTTTATAGGATTCATGGAATAGTAACCACCATCACATCTTTGCTTTCACATAAATTCCCTTACTAGCCAGTTCACAATAGGGAAAGATGGCTGCAAAGCAATCAAGCATGATTTTATGCCTTGAATCACAGGGAGTGGTAAGGGCATAATTAGTGCAATGAATAAAATGATTCACCAATACAAGAAAGTTTTTAATATCAATACTCACTGTGCTTGGGAAATATTTGCACAGCTTAAGTTTCATGACTAAATGTTTCTGTGCTTGGTTTTTATAATGTCTGTATTTTTAACAAATGTTGTTCTCTTTCAAGTTTACTATATAAAAATAACTGCAATTTCATAAAAATTCCAGAAATTAAGCATCTAGCTATCTTTCAGGTCTGACAACCATGTCAGACAAAGACAAGACATTAATTCACAAATGTAAAGGAGTCAATAAAATGAGCAACCTAGCAGCTTTGCAGACTCCCTCATACTGCCCCATAAATATATCTTGAATCTTACCAGGAGAAATCATCACTAGGGATCACACGGTAATGAGTCTCTACATATATCTAGTACTTGAGCTCCGCTGAGACTGCCAGTCAGATTATTTATCACTGAATTTTATACAGTGTGGAGTCAGGAGATGTAGGCTACCAGTTCATTCTATGTTGGCCACTAAACAGGTTCTGAAAAGGTCCCATCACTCTAACATTTTCCTGACCATCCTGTACCTGTGAAAGAAATACAACAGAATCCTGTGGCACTTTTAAAGACTAACAGATTTATTTATCGCATGAGCTTTCTGACGAAGTGGGATTTTCTCCCACGAAAGCTCATGCGATAAATAAATCTGTTAGTCTTTAAAAGTGCCACAGGACTCTGTTGTCTTTCTACAATAGACTAACACGGCTACCCCTTTGGACTGTGAAAGAAATGTTATTAAATGCCACACATCAACACAGGCCAAAAATCTCAGTGTGAACTGTGAGCTGGCCACAGCAGTATATATACAAACAACAGTGACATGCACTTGCAGATCACTTGCCAGCCAAAGTCTTAAGATCTAGTTGTTTATGCTTTTTTAAAAAAAAACCCTCCAGTTACACTTAGCAGCAGAGTCTCCTATAATCATAAAGCTTTGCTGCTCAGGAAGCACTAACTGGTGTTCACAAAGGTGTGGCTTACCTCCCTAGCAATTCCATGGTAACAGGGGCGTAGTAATATAGCCTTAAGTAAAACAAACAGGCTTTGTGGAAGTCAAAAAGCAGAGAATGCAAGCTGTTCATGTCTCTTTGATTAAAACAGTTAATCTTTGATTGAAGAAAGCAAGCTCATCTCTCTACCCCAACAAATTAATCAGATTTGAATGTTTTGAATGCATTGGGATGTAGCACAAGGAAAAGTTAAAAAAAACAAACCCTGTATAATCAATTATTACTACACAATACCTTATCAAAGAAATAACTTCAGAATTAAAGCACCATAAAAACCACAGTTAAATCAGGGGAACAGATCCTGAAACCCTTGCTCAGTAAACCCATTATTCCACAATCAATGGCACACCTCAAGTAGCAGAGTTACAAGATAAAACCTTACATTTTCCTCCCCAAACCATTCTTTTGTGTACCTTTAACCTTGTATTCACAAGGAAGAAAGGTGTGGTCAGCATGTGGTAACTCACACATTAAAAATCCTGGTGAAGACAATGCAGTTTGTAGTTTACTTCAGCCTGCTAGAGTTTAAAAACCACAAACTGCTTTCTTTTTGGTAGGATTTTAGGACCTTATCAAATCATGTTTCACTATTTTAAAAATGTTCCATTTTTTTTTTAGATCAGGCTTGTTTGTAAACTTTGGGAACTTGAAATAGCTTTTCTCATAACAAAGCATATTGTCCACCATCTTATAGAAGACACATTTCGTAATAATGGTTTGTTACATTAGGGTTAAAGATGAATGCTTCTCTTGGAGTTCTGATTTTTTTTTAAGACGACTATAAGGCTATGTACACACTACATCCTTGTCCCGCAATAACTTTTATTGCGGGACAAGGAAAGCGCTATAAATATAGCGCTTTCTCGCGTACACACTGCAGCTTCTTTCGCAAAGGAGCATTCACCTTGTGAATGCTCCTTTGTGAAAGAAGAGCAGTGCATGGTGGGCACCTGTCCCACCATGCACTGCCCGCAGCGAGGCCTCTAGCCCAGCT
>ML685783.1:2941306-3002467 GCA_007922175.1 Pelusios castaneus
ATTTAATTTCCTCCCATGGTGTTTAGTGATTTTGATTGGCAGGTTTTTTCCAGAGCCTTTATCAGCTATTCTGACTGCAGAAGTTCCAATCCCAAATTTTGTTTTTAAAGGAGCCAAAAAACTCAAAGGCTATGTCTACGCTTGCTAAAATTAGTTCAAATTAGTTAGTTCGAACTAAGCAAGCACTTGCTTAGTTCGAATTAGCGATCCCCATTCATTTCAATGGCCAGTTAATTCGAACTAAGAAATTAGTTTGAATTAACATGGCCACATTGGTTAATTCAAACTAGTTAGTTTGAATTAACCCCTTAGTTTGAATACCCTATTCGAACTTATTAGTTCGAATTAAGGAAGCCCTTAATTCGAACTAACTAAAGTCTAGTGTAGCCATAGCTTTAGTTAGTTTGAATTAAGCCTCCTTAATTCGAACTAACTTGCCAGTGTAGACATAGCCAAAGTGAATTTCATACAAACCTGCTAAGGTGTACCTGCGTTCAACACGAAGTCCATACTGGCTCCAAACTGGGCCAGGGTTACCTGAAAAATCTGAATACTGCAACCACTGAGCTTCAGCTGGGCTGAGATTCTGAGCTTGGAATCAGACATGAAGCTGGGTAAACTTCATGCTGTGGGAGGTTTGCTTGCTATCACTTCCCACAGATCTATGTTTGTTATATTGTCCTTGACTTTGGAATATATGAGGTTGTTTATAGTAAATGCAAAAGCACCTCCTTTTCCTTTCCCCAGTGCAGGGGGGAACACAGCCATGATCTTCTGAGAGAGCAGCTACTGTATCAAGCCCTTCTAACATCCACATGCCTCTGGTTCATGTTTTGCAGGCAATTAGGTGGCTTCTCCACGTTCCTCCTTACAGCTACAGCTGCTGGCTCACACAGAACAGGAAGCAGCCACTAGGGAAAGGCCCACAACATATGCAAGATGAAACATAGGGAGAGAGGTCTCTTCAGCCAAGGCACTCCCTGTCCCTGCCTCCTCCTCTTCCCAGCATTGCCAGGCACCCACACCCTGCCCCCCAGGTACTAGTCGCAGGCTGTGCCAGGCCTCACACCCCTGAGGATTGCAATCATGCCCCTGGCACTTCTTCCGCCTCCCATCTTTCACTGATCCTCTGCACCAACACCCCGCAGACAGGTGTGCATGCAGACGAGCGTTCCCACCACTTGCTTGTAGGGCACATGGGAGGAGCTATGGACTCGCTAAGAAAAGTAAACCAGGCAGCAGTCTGGTGTGTGAGGAGCACTTATCCTTCACTTGAACATATTTTAGGCTTTCTTCAGTCATGCCTGCATGCCTATCCTGAAATGAACCTGCCATGAAGTAAGTGGAAGAATCAGACAGCTTCTATGTGACAGGACAAAATTTTTAGTTTGTTATAAAATAGAAAAGTTGTAGTTTATTAATATTTCACCTCATAGTTAAAATACTTTTTTTAAAAAATCAGAAAAACAATCTAATTTATATTCTACTTCCTGTCAAACAAGGGTATGTCACACTAGCAGGGTGACATAGAAAGAAGGTAGGCTGGTGCTGGCAGGTGAAGCCATATAAAAGGCCTTCATCATGGTATTTCCTCCTTAGCACAGCTCCAGCTCACTAGGGAAAGAAGGATAGGACTCACTGCACCTATTTATCATGCCTCAAGTTATCAATGTTTACAGAGCAATTTTTGTGGTTATAAAGGGATAAAATGCACTGAATTGCATCATCTGACATCTTCAGTTTCAAATTCCTGCAGTCCATACTGGCAAGGATTTGAATAGGCACATTTAGTTACTTGCTACAATTAGTCACGTTATGCAACATGTCCGTGTAATGCTATTGCATGTAAGAAAGTCACATCACCAGCTAATATCAGCCAAAAGTGTCAATTACATAGACACTAAATTGCACCTGAAGTAGTATGATATAATGGATGAAAGTTAAATGCCCACTGTGAGAACTATACCATCTTGCACATTCTAATGATGCAGATAGTATAATAGAAAAGAACCTTCTAGAAATAGATTTTTACCCATTCTTGGGGTCTGCTGGTAACCAGTCTGGCGATAGTGTGATCTAACATTTTCAGGACTCAAGTACTTCTTTCAGCATAGAGGCAGTAAAAATAAAAACAGGTTGTTGCACTTAAAGTGGTGACCTGAAGCCACATGGCAAGTTTTTGCTGGTTCCCAATCACATAGAAACTGGTGTAGAAGATCACCAGCAGGTCTGAATCCCAGGTTTGAAATTCAAAGCATGAAGCATCTTCTGGTGGTGGAAAGGACTGAAATGAACATACTGAGGATGGAAAATCAGGGAGTGGGGGAAAAATACTGAATGATAGGCACTGTCCTCTGGTAAAAATTGTAATTGTGACTTTTATTAAAATTAAGTTGTGTTAATATTTATGCTACCTTGAGAAAGACAGAGGGCATGAAAAATACATTATTCACATAAAACCACATTAAAACTATTAAAATGTTATGTAATTACAATATATACACCAAAAAAAATGAATAAAATAAAGCAAAACACATCTTAAGTGAACATTAAACAGGCTAAAATTTTCATCATCATCATCATCATCAAAGTATCATTGTCACCAAATTCACTCAAAATATTGTTAACAGTCATTCAACCTAAGTGTCCAAATTACAAGTCAATTTATAAATCAACTTTACCAACCCACAGCCGAGCCACAGTCAGTGTTTGGAACAACCTAGCACATCACACTGCTCTCCTCAAACCATTGTGTTGTAGAGAATTTTCAAAATGACTAATTTTGCTTGACTCAGGGCTTGTCTTCACTGATGGTGGCAAATTCGCCACCGTCAGATCAATCTTCCTAAACAACTGAGCGGCTCGATTGGGAAGTCAATCCCTGAAGACCCCTCCTCATGTAGTGTAGTGCTGAGTCAACAGCAGGCCATTTCCTGTCGACTCAGTGCACTGAAGATACCGTGGTAAGTAAGCGTTAGGCAGTCGAAAGGAGATACGCAAGTTATTTTAAGTAACTTGCATGTCTCCCTTTGACTACCACTGAAATAACTCCGCAGTGTAGACTGAGGCTCAGCAAACAGGCAGGCAGGAAGCTGGCTGAATGTGAGCATTGTATCTCACATTGAGAACTAAATGGGCTTGACGAAAACCAGCCCCAAGCTATTGAATAGCTGCTGCAAAAACAAAAAAAAACAAAAAAAAAAGGAATCAGATGGGGGCAACATAGGGGAAAAAATGAAACTCTGGATCTGAAGCTGAAAAAAGGGGCATTGCACAGAGATCTCAGGAGTAATACGATGTGGAAAATGATTGGCTGCTACAGTCAATTAAGGACCCTCCACAGAAAGTCACCAGAGCTCTTAGAACCAGGAGGTTTGTACAGAGTCCTCCAAGTTGGGGACACAGAGTAACCCACGGTCAGAGGCATCCTCCAGATTGTATCAGGAAGATCAGAGAGGATGGAATAGTGCCGCACATTGATACATACTATACAGCTGCTTCTTGGTCATGATTGTAAGAGGAACATTCATTAAACCCTTCCAGAACAACAGTCTTCATGGCTGTGCAAAGATCTCCGCACAGAAGGGGAGACTGCTAGTGAGGGGAACTCAGATTTCACACCTGGAAGAACAATTCCTGCCAAAACGTTCTCCAAATACTGAGCAGCCCAATGAGGGAGCGCTGCCTGTAACACAGAGAGGATTTTAACAAAAAAACAAAAACCCATGGATCAAATTCTAGTCTGAACAGCAAGAGCTATCACTAATGTCCAGCTTGACCAACTAGGAACAATCAGATCAGACAGCTTGATCAACCCAGCCTCTTGGAAGAGAGCGCATCAGTGGGAAAAAAGTGAGTTAAAAACAGCAGCTCTTGTGAGAGCCATAAATTGGAAAATTCCTGGTCTGGTTGCAGAAGTAGCCATTAAAAATGCCATTATAGAGTGGAGGCAAATCTAGACTCTGTAATCAACTGTCAACAAAAAATAGGTGAGCATCAAAGCCCATCCCCCTAGCATGCAGACATGATGAAAACAGATATCATCAGCACAGGCCACCAGACAAACTGGGAAAACATCCAGCACCCCAGCACAGAAATGCCAGAAAGATAGCTGAGACAGTGTAGGAATGGCTCCCAACTAAGACGATGCTGCATCCCAGACAGAGCACACCATTGATGAGAGTCTCTTTAAATTGGAAACAGTGGCTAAAACCAGAAGTTAAAGTATAATTTGATGGGCCCCGGAACCCTCTTAATCTCCGGGCCCCCTTCCCGTATTGTCTGGGCCCCCTTCATGCATGTGCAAGCCCCAGCCCAGGTAGGCATTTACAACCATTTCTCAGTACCACATGCATCGGTTATCGCTCCATAAAAATATTTATAATTTTATATGGTGTTTATGTCTATAGCAATTATTGTCACAAACTAGCAAACGCAATAAGTATTGTGATTAACAATGGTGGGGCATAAGAACTGCAAGCAGCCAGGACAGGGCGGAACATGCATTCCGCCCAATTTTTCTATTTTTAGGGGCCCCGGAACTCTGGCCCCTCGAATTTGTGGGCCCCGGAACTGCATTCCAATGCGTTCCCCCTTACCTTAACCCCTGGCTAACCCCCCCCTTTCCCCATTAATCTTTAGGATGCTAAAAAAATAAAAACTGAAGAAATATATGACAAGAATTCTGGGCCGATCCTGAAAGCTTGTAACTTTTTTAAAAGGTAACTATGGCTAACTCTATCAAAGACCTTCTCTTGGTCCACTGAAAGAAACCCCAGATCCAGATTATGTGAAGTCTCCTAACAGTAAGAACACAAATTAAAAACCAATTATCTAACATACAGTGGTTAGGAATACACCTGACCAACCATATTGTATCAGAGAGTCTTCTAGACACTGTATTGCAGTAGTGTATTGACCAATGCCCTGGATAAAATCTTATAATCAGAACATAGAGGAGAAATAGGCCTCCATCTGTGAGTAAATCAGAGAGGTCCTTTGTTTCCTGCAGCAAGGTGATCAGTGCGTTGTGGCAAGTGAGGGGCAGCTCTTCCTCCTGGATACACTTCAGTACCACTAGAAAAAAGTCAGGATAAGATGTCAGAAGTACTTGTAAAATTCAGATGACAGTTCATGAATACCGGCAGCCTATCCTGTAGAGATGCCCTGCTGCAACAGAGAGCTCCGGGACAGCAGGGCATCTAGGCATCACTGTTTCTCACCATGAGGATGGCATGACTCCTGGTGCAGCTGCTCCATTGTCAGCACATTACAGGCTTCAGTCAAGTTCTGAGGACTGTAAAAAGGAAAGGCTGCTTTCCGGATCTCAGCAGGGTCCGCTATCAGTCTACTATCTGGCAGCCAAAGGCATAAAATCTGCTGTAGACTTTGCTCCAACCAGAAAAAGAACCTTGTGGGAGTGTCAGTTTCATACAACTGAGTAAAATAGGTTTGTGCTATGGCTCCTTGCACCTTCTCTTCCAAGAGGCATCTCAAGAGCTAGTACTTCTCAGTTAAGGTTTGGTGAATCTGCAGTGGGTAAATCAACACTGCCATGAAGGCCCAAGCTGTCTCATTCTAGAGCATCCATAGCATGATGCAAGGACTGCGTAGTAGTCTATTGTTGGCAGGACATTTGAATCTGGACCTTTCTGATATCCCACCACTGCTCCCAAAACATAGCAAACATCTGGGTGAAATTCAAATCCTGTAATAATTTGGTATTAATGCACCAGTGGGAAGAAAAGCACGAGTACAAAAAGGGACACAGACATAAACATAATGATGAACAGACGAGTGAGTGGGAGACATGGAAAACTGAGCAAACAAATTCAGACTGGCTTTCATGGTACAAAAGTGATCCATTCAATCTAGTCTATGACCTTCAGTACTGCCTAACAGGGTTTTGAGCAAACTTCCAAATGTCTACCAGACTGAAAGACCACTACAGGACAAGAATAGTATTCAGGTAACAGTCACGCAAGTGTCTGCAGAAAGAGAACATGATTGTGCAAGGGCATACACAGAAAAAAAGATTTAAAACGACAGAGCCAGGGCATGTCTTCATTTGTAGGAGCCAGCCTCGCACAAGCTCCTTTGCTGAGGAGATCTGTGCCCCTGCTTTCCAGGAAAATAGAACAGCTACCCCTGAAGTGACACTGGAGCTCGGGCTCCTAGGAAAACTCCCACTTTCAATCCTTCAACCAGTTCCACTGATTAGCAGGGTCTGAGTACATCCCTTACAAAAGGACATCAGCCTCGCTTTGTCTTAGAAATTAAAGAATTGTGCCCTTTCCTGACTACCCTACCATACAGAGCCAAAGTTCAGCAGCATCATAGAGACTAGAAAAGGAGAGCCAAGAAGCAGAGGGAAACCATGGAAAATGAAAGTAGTTAGATTAAAACAACAGAAACCATGGCAAAGCTTATATATCTTATATATGCTTCCTCACCTTGGTCAACAACTTTTGGAGACAGACATATTTCCTACAGTCAGTCCAGGCTTCTCTTAAGACAAGCGCAGCAGAATGAACTAAGCACTAAACAAATCAGGGAAATAGGTCTCAATCTCAACTCCCTGTTTCTGCTTATTGGCTTAGTGCTATCCAAAAAGTCACTAATCTTCTTCACATTGTACTCACCCTTCCTGTCTAGAGGACTGGCTGGGATATCAGGATCCAGGTAAGGAATCTGATCGATCATCAGGATCCTCTGCAACTCCTTCAGATGCCAAGAACATTGAGCTGCTATTGTAACGTTCTCATCCATTCACAAAGGAGAGATTCAGTGTGAACAGCTACCATATCTATTGTCCCCAAGTGTGATAGGCAATGAAGCCCCAGGCTGGTGACATCATCTCTGCAGCATTCACCATTGGGGTCTGAGGACTCATCATGCCAATAGAAAAGAGTTCCTCACTGGAAGCTCAAGGCATGGAGCAGCACACCTCTTTCTCAGGATACACAGCTCCATCCTCAGTCACTGCCAGCAGCTATGGGGCCACCAAAATTTAGCCCCATTAGAAATAGTTCTACATAAATGCATCTTGATAAATTTATGGAAGTGATAGTATGATGGGACAGCCTAGTTTGGGAATTCACTAATTTTTGGCTGCTGGTGGTAGATATGCCAATGACCTGTGATAGGACAATTGGGGTGGGTTTTGAGTTATTACAGAGAATTCTTTCTTGGGTGTTTGGCTGGTGAGTCTTGCCCACATGCTCAGCGTTTAACCGATCATTATATTGGGTGTGGGGAGAGGATTTCCCCCCCAGAGCAGATTGGCAAGGCTCAGGGGTTTTTTTTGCCTTCCTCTATGACATGGGGCTGCTGCCTGATTCACTTGCTGGTGGATTCTCGGTACCTTAAGGTCTTTAAATCATGATTTGAGGATTTTAATAACTCAGTCAGGTTAGAGGTGTGTTATAAGAGTGATGGATGAGGTTCTATGGCCTGTTTTGTGCAAGAGGTGACTAGATGATCATATTGGTCCCTTCTGACCTTAGAATCTATGAGTCTGTTTTAACCCCTAACCTTGCTTACATCCCCATCTTTAGAACCTGTCTCTACTTCCTCCACAGGGAGGTGTGGCATACAGCTGAAGTCAGTAGTGAGGGCCTGCGGCCGTGCCAGGTAATAGAGAACAGAGGCAACCAATGCCATTCTCATCAGGAAGTTACAGATCTCAAGTATTTCCCTCTATTCTTATACTTTTGTGAAAGTCTCAATGCAAGGATCTGCTTTATAATTATGGCAGACCTCGATAGCACAGATATAAACTCATGTCTCAAAACAGCTGAGACAATAACTTGAGAAATACAATTAAGGAGTTAGTCTCATGCCTTTTTAAGATAGCTCCTTGTTGAAAGAAGGCTGTCAGGAAAATCCTGAGCATGTTGGCATGTCCATTAAGAATTAGACAGTGTCCATCTGGAAAAAAAGGTGGGGGACTGGGGGGGGGATCCAAACCTCACCAGCATGGAAAGGCTCACCAAAGAGGCCAAGGACGGAGTGGATGTGAAGTCTAAATATCTTTTGATGCCCAGTTGTGGTTCTTCAGGTCAGATTTTAGGTCATCTGGCAGTGTGATATGGAGAAGCTGAGACTCGCACAGTATTATTTGTTAGTGCTCACACGATCCTTGTTTTAGAGAGATTAATTAAATATTTAACATATTTTATTGATAGTATTCAAAGTGTTCTATGAAGTATTATCTCCCTTTCTACAGATGAGTAAGATGGGGTATAAAGAAGCAGCAGACCCAGTGTCACACAAACTGAGACGAGAGGACAGGCTTGAAACATTGGCTTCATTGATCTGATGAGTACTGAAACAGTTTTTATGGTTGGGGTGCTGAAAGTGGAAACCATACATTTGGGTGTTATTACTATTTCTAGCCAGGTGGTGCTGCCGTAGTCCCAACATCTGTGGTTAATGGGGGTTTTGACATAAATTTCAAGAAGCCAGAATTTCATCCTTGATCCATTGTCTCCCAGCTTCATGCTCTCTTCCCTACACCATAGGCAGAGGAATTCAATGTCATGGGCTCTCAGGTCAGAACTTTTCAAAATTACTGTAATTAAACGTTTTAAACATTCAAGGGAACGTAGAGTACAGACTGTAAAGTTTTCAGTGCATATTTATCTCATACAATTGCAAAGCATTTCATGAGTCTCCATCATTGCAAGCTCATGTGATAAGACATCTCACTTTTCCCAGGCTTGCTTCATTTCTATTGACAGAAAATAACCGCAACGCTAAACCTGGAAGACAGTTAGTGGCGATCTTTGAAACTTTTTCCTACAGCCAGTAAAACTTGTTGGACATTAGCTTTATGCATAGCCTGCAAACAAGAACCTTTGTAAATATGACAATCAGAATTAAAGCTAAAGGTGAGTAGTAACTCTTTATTTCAGCAAGATCTTGGTTACAAATTAACTTGGCTGGCACTAAGTGCACAAGGGTTTATCCCACGTGTTGCTTCAGGAAGCGGATCCTGTTGCTGTTTCCTGGAAACATCTGTTAGCATTCCTCTGAGTTTTAAAGATAGACAATATTGTACAGATTATTATTCTGAGTTGTGTGGCGATTG
Organism: Pelusios castaneus; assembly: GCA_007922175.1. NCBI lineage: Eukaryota > Metazoa > Chordata > Testudines > Pelomedusidae > Pelusios > Pelusios castaneus. The sequence goes on from ML685783.1 coordinate 2,950,398, forward strand.
TTTGTAGAGAAGAAATGGGAAGCTATCTGCATAATCTGATATTTTGGAAATATCTGAAATGCTATGGAAATCAGTGTTTAGATGATTTTTGTAAGACCTATTTGATATCAAATAAACTAGAGGGAGTTAAGCTTAGAGAATATTTTCCTCTGTGAGTTGTGTAATCTAGCCTTAACATGTATAGGATTTCCTTTAGATTCATACTTCTCCCCAAGTTACTGTCTGATTTATAAACAAGCATGTGTTATATTTAAAAAGATAAATATATGGTATTAGTATTCTCCATTCCATTCCACTGAGGCCTAACAACATATAGAGAGAGTTGATCAGGAAACAATTCTTTCCCTTTCTCTCCCTGCCCAACAAGCAAATGGGACAACAACAATTTTTTTTAGTGTTAATTTTTTTCAGAGAGAAAATTTGGAGTTTTGTTGAAGAAAAAAAACAAAAACAAAAAAAAACCACACCAAAAAAAAATCCCCAAACACAAACCAAACAACTCAGACTCTAAGGACTGACTTTTATTTTTCAGTCTTCAGCAACCAAATACTATTTAAAGAAAATATTTAAAAAAAAAAAAAAAAAGCGCTAAAAGTTTTCATTTTTTAAAAAATAATGAGAAACTGCAAAAATTTCAGTTTTGAATAGACCTTTTCACTGAAAAAGTGTTTTGGCAGAAATTTTTCAGCCAGCTTTGTCTGTTTGCCTTGTCTCAGATGTGCGATATATATTTAAAAAGATTTAAACTGGTCTAGGTGAGTAGGAAGTATACAAACACCCGGGTCTAGTATTGGATACTGGATCACAGCACCTTGGGCTAGTGCCAACAACCATGCATTAGTAAGGATGACAGACATACGTATAAAGTTTAAGTGTTTTAGGAACCTAAGTCTCAATTTTGAAAATGGAACTTAGGTGCTCAAGTCATTTAGGCACCTCTGAAAGTTTTACCAATAGTCTTATCATGAGGTTATTACCTGTTCCAATATCATCATAAGCTGTATGAAGGCTGGAGATGAGGAGCTCTCATTTACACTGTTTTAAATGAGAAATAACTTCATTAAATTAGGTTATTAGACTTATAGGGTATGTCTACATTGTGATAAAAATGCTGAAGCCCTGAGTCTCAGAAGTGGGGCTGCAGGGTTATAAAATTGTAGCATAGATGTTTGGGCTCAGGTTCCATGAACTGCCTTCTTGTGGGGGGTCTCAGTGCTCAGGCTCCAGCCCGAGCTCAAACAAGGATGTTATAATTTTATAGCTCTGCAGCCCAAGCCCCATGAACCTGAGCCAGCTGACTTGGGCCACGTCACAGATCTTTTATTGCAATATAGACATACTCAAAACTCTCACCCCACAGTTCTGAGGAAACTCAAACATAAGAAAGCACCCGTTCTAAAAGAATCATTGAATATTGGGGTGACTCTTCTAAAGTGTGTTTCTGGAAAATCAATTCTGATTACAAAAACAGCAGCTTTATGATCACCTGTATCAGCTCAGTTGGAGTAGAAACATCATACCGATACTGAAGAGGAATTTTGTACAAGCAGTTCTGCTGAAGTGTTGTGAGAGTTGCTACCTTTCCCGATCTATCTGCTTTCAGATGCTGCCCACACTCTAGATCACTCTTTTCTAGAGTTTGATTTTGCTAAAGATAAATTAAAAATAATGCCTCAAATTTCAGCTCAAACCTTTCAGCAAACAAGGCTATTCCTACAGTTCTTTCCAAAGAACTCCTCAGGTAGTCCTGCAGGACCAACACCTGCTCACAACCTGGGTTTTTTTCATACAGACATTTCAGGCTGTCCTACTACATCTGATTTTGTAAGGAAGCAGTTCTTAAGTGAGGTGAAACTTGGGGATATGCAAAACAAAACAGAATCCTGAAACGGGTACAGTAGTCTGGAAAGGCTGAGAGCACTGTCTAACTGGGGTATTTTGTAATTCTGAGGAGTTATTTTTGTGTACTGTGAGATTTCTCTGCCTATGTTTTACTGTATAAATACTTGCCAAATAAGCTAGATACATAGCCCCAATCCTACAAACACATGAGCATATGCTTAACTTTACCACCACAGGTAGTTCAGTTTAAATCAATGGGAGTAAGTTTATGCTTATGTGTTTGCAGAATGTTTTGAAAGTCTTTTGAAGCATTAAAAAAAGAGATTGGTTTAGACTTTTAAAAATCACATTTTCTCTACACTTTAACAATCAGACACCAATAAATAAATGTACAACTATACCTTTTCCCATAATGGAAGAGATCATTTAACACTATAGCTGCACCACTATCCATGAAATAAAATGTATCTGGCAGCTACCGACTATAACTGGAGGACAAATATAGTGCATAACTGAAAAAAAAAAAATGAAGTCATTCTTTGGACTAAATGACAATCTTTGCACTATAAAAATTGGACATATAATTCACCATGAGTGCATTTCCAGCAGTGGTAGCAATATTGAAGCTGTTGCTAGAGAGATCAAGAGTTTCATTTACTATTTTAAAATCAGAGCAGGATTAGACAACAGGGTACTAAAATCATCTGAGTCCTAAACTACTAATTCCCTAACCGCAACAGCTAGTAGTGAATGGTGTGTCCAGTTCTAGCCAGAGTAGATGCAGTTGATGGAAATACTTACAGTACTACATTTTTTGCAGTATCAATACCTCACTTTTCATTTTGGATATATTTCCTTCAATTTAAACATTTTTTCCCCAGTTTATTTTTTTCAAAACAGAAAAAGGTTACATATGACTACACAAAGTAGAAAAATGTAACCATTGTAATCAGACAGCTAGTAATAGCTATTGAAAGGTTTAGTACCATGTGGAAATAACTTAAAAGATTTCTACAGTGTCTTTACATTTGAAACCCCTATCAAGTTATTCCATCCATCCCCTCACCTCAGTACAGAATTCCATTGACTATATTGAGATCTGTCTTTGTGGAACAACATGCAAGATCAGGTTCTAAATGTGTATTTCCTGGCTACCAGATTGCACCTCTTAAATACCTGCCCTTTTACAGCTGGCACTGGAGATTAGAGGGCACAGCCACTAAGGTATACTGATTAAAAAGCATCTAAATTTAAGTAAGTTGAAGAAAATGCTTTTCTGTCTTGCATGCTTCAGAGCTTAAACACATATCATGTTAAAGCAACTGTATTAATAAACACTTAAAACTTCCAAATAGATAGATTCAGTTCAAGTGAAAAGAATTCCAGATAAACTTAACCCAACAAAATTGTTTAGCCAACCACCTTTAAAATTGAACGAACAAACCAGAGAGGCCTCCTGTCTTTTTAACATTCAGCGGTATACTGCTGCATTCCACTGGCTAGTTGCTGATAAAGAAATCTTGTAAAACTGAAAGCAGGTAAAGGCACTTCCTGGAGGCAGAATTAAATAGAGAAAGGGAGTTTTCCTCTGATCTCTCTGAAAAACCAATCAGGCAGGGTCAGCCAGGCGTTGATTTTCCCCATGTCCCTCCTACACCTTTTCCAAAGACCCAATGACTTTGTCTCTTTGGGAGATTGACTACAGTCACATGGTATGAATCAAGGGCAGGTAACTTAGGAGAGGAGGAAAAAAAAAAAAAAACCAACCTCAGGCTGGGCTCCTGCCATGATGTCAGAGGTAGAGAAACCCACAGCTTGTTAATTTCACCTCCCAATCAGCCACGGGGAGAAGGAGATCACTGGGAACAGGTAGAGCCGTAAGAAGGTTTCTCCATTTTTGTCTGAGCCTCCCCCCCTATAGTGCTCTTTCTTCTCTTGATAGTGTTATTCCTTGTCCTTTTATTTCCCCTTTGATCACTTGGAAGAAGGGGTGAGCCTTTGTGGGATTTATTTTATTTTCGTGTCTCTCTCTCTCTTCTTTTTTTTGTTTGTTTTGACCTGTGCTTTTGATTGTAGTTGTTTCCCCCTGTGGTCATGACGGCTTCGCACAGTGACTCTTTGGTGGTGTTGTTTGGGGCAACAGCTGGTGCATATGGGGCTAAACTGGGTTCGGATGAGAGGGAACTAATTCTCTTGGTGTGGCAAGTTGTGGATCTACACTGCAAGAAGGTATGGCTTCAAAGTCTTGAGACAAGATTGTGTGTTATGTATGTACGTCGCAGGCGAAGTGGCCCCCTCCCCCAGACCAGGTGCAAACGTTATGGCCAGTATCACTTACCCACCTCAGCTGGGGCTGTTTTGTTCATTTCACATATGCACCAAAAGGAGTGGGGAGACATTAAGTCTACAAAGGCATTTTCCCCCCAAAGTTTATTTTTTAAATTACTTATTTTCTTTAAATGTTTGTTCTTTTAATACTAAATTTCTCTCATTTTTGGAGACTTCTAATCCTCCTTTCCTGTCTCCCCCCCACCCATGTCGCTCAGCTCCCATTAAAGCATGCAATGTTGGTGCATCATCTGCATAAGGAAAACAGACCCTGAATGGCCTTATCTTCTTCTTCTTACGATCAGGCTATTTTTTAATATTGTTCTTATTTTAGGCCGTTCTAAAGATTGCTTTTTAAATTTTAATTACTGTAATGTAAATGAACTGGAAGCTGCGAGATGTAAGGAATTTTGTTTTAAAGTCACTCCACAAATATGCACAATTGTCAATGTCATTTAGCAGAGTCTTCAAATTGTGTAAAGCTATGTGATCTTCTCACCAAAACTAACAACTTCAGAAGGAACCAGTGCTGAGTGGGAAACGTGTTCTTCTCAGGACTGGCTAAGAACCTTTAGCAAGGGCCCAGTGTTAAGAGTCTCCTCTCTCCTAGGATGGGAGGGAAGGAGAAGTTAAGGGATTTGATTTGTGAAATTGACATACTTTACTTGGAAAGTGATACTGGACCTTTCTGACATTTCTCCAAAGTGGTTATAATTCTGCATTGTAATCAAGAACTCATTCTATTACTGCTCACTTTTCTCCCCCACTACTTGCGTGTTTTCAGGTGGGGACATTGCACAAATCCTTGGTGAAAGCAGACAATTTGGAGCTAAGTGACCAATGTCGAGAAGTGAGTGGCTTAACACCAGAGGGACTGAGCAAAGCTGAGCCTCTGGATCGAGTTCTCCAGCAGGTGAGGACCAGCAAGGGCATTTAAGAGTTAACTTTGGGAGCAAAATTGAACTGATGCAATAAAGCAAATAGGCTTGGTTTTGCCTTTCAATTTAAAATCACTAACAAACTGTTTCAAAACTAGCAATACCTCAGTCAAGGTTTACTTCATAAAGACCTGAGCTATCTGAAATTGGACTCTTGGAGAGAAATGGGAATAGTATTACATTGTGGCAAAACTTTTGAGAGTTAGGACCTGTGTGTTTTGATTTATTCTTACTGGGATAAAAATTAGACAAGGGCCTCAGTTCTCTTGCTCAAGGTTTAGCAGGATAATAAACACACAAATTATTAGAGTATTAACATTTTTTCAGCGAAGTTTGATTAAAGAAATATGTTTCCATGAAACATACATTTGTAAGTTTATTAATGCTAATATAAGACTTTCTCATGTTGTGAAAAATAATTCACTCTTGAATATAATTAATTTCACATACCAAATGATAATTTCTGTATATCACCCATGCAGTGTGTGCATAGTTTCACTAGCAAGTTCAGCTAAATGATCTTAAATTAATAGATAGTGCAGTGGTTAATTATAGTGAAATGGAAGTTGTCTGGATGTCAAAATATAAACAAAAAGCAGGGTTTTTTATTTTACAAGCTTTTTTCTGCTATTGTAGCATTTTGCTCCTTCAAACACTCCACGTTTCCTTAATTTCAGGCAATATGATACCCTGTAAATTCTTACAATCTTTATGGTTTTAAGAGGCGGCGAGTTATTTTAATTTTGAATGTGTGTGGACTATATTCAAATAGCTTTATCATCTTTTTAAAAATGTGATAGCTTAGTAAATTGAACTTGACTGAAAAAATACAATAGTGCATTTTTGTGGAGTATATGAAACTGTCTTTCCACACCTTGCTTGAATCATGGTGGGTGTGTTTTGAAAGAGAAACTTGCTTAGGCAGTAAGACAGGTTCATGTTGCTGTAACTTCTGGTGACACAAAGATAAATTGGCAGAATAGGAATTGACTTGACTTGATGCTGAATGGTTAACAATTCACTGTATCTGAACTGAAGAATTTCATAAATATAAATATGCAACATCATTTCTTTTTCAACACTCATGTGGATTGCACTCTTTTTGGCTTTTCTGTGTTACACAAGTTTCACAAGAGCCCAGCTAGGAGTGTAAGGTGATTTGTGTAGCTTCAAAATAACTCTGAGAAAATGTAAAGCTGCAGGTTTGAGCTTGTTCCAGATCTTGCACTAGACATCTGGAACAGCCAAGCAAAGTACACCGTTTACCTTTATAACACACACTTTAATTACACTCAATACTTTTATGAGAGGCTGTATCTTATTGCCATAAACTGCATTGTAGGTGGGTCTACTCCAGCATACAAGGAGAAATATTAGCTTTTGTATAGGTGTGGAGGAGCCTCTTGCAAAATATTTTTTCATTTTGGATGGTGCATCTTGGCAATTGAGAAAGAATTGTTTTGTGATTAAAACATTTGTGTGCAGGTGTGGGCTCTATCACTGTCTTCCTGCATGATTTCAAGCACGTCACTTAATTCTAGTGCCTCAGTTTCCCCATCTGTGCCTGTTTAATTTAAATATGCAGCATTTAACCATTTTAATACTTCTGTAGATATAAATATCTTTTTAGTAGTTTCAGATCTTAAGTAGATGTTCAGTTGTAAACTTTGTAAAGAAAATCATAAATGTTTTGTTCAGACTTACGAACAACCTCCATTCCAGAGGTGTTCGTACCTCTGAGGTTCTACTGTATTTTCAAGCTTTTCTTTGCAACCAGGAAGGCTAGATGTCTACTCTTGTCTTTTTTTAAATGAAAGCTAAGAGTCTCATGCAGCGTCTTGGTTCCAGCAGCTGGGGCTTTGAGGAAAAACAACTATTGTGAGACATGATGACACTGAGATGTCTTAACTCCTCAACATCCTGCTGTGACCTAAGTCACACTTGGTTCATCTTGCTCTAAGCCTTACTGTTTGTTATCCTGACAGAAGAAAAAGCTGAAGAAAAACTAGTAATTAATTATAGTGGAGAAATGCTTGCAATGGGAAGATACTTGGTCGCTTTCTTTCCCAGTTACTGATTTCCTTTGGGCAGCAGTCATAAAGCATGTTCAATGGGAGTGGTGCATGTGATTCCCCTTTTGAAAATGTTTCCCCAAAATTCAGTTATGGAACTATATGAAATCATCTTTTAGTTCCACTGAAATACTTGCCTGCTGGTCTGTCCTAAAATTGCTGGCCTTTCATCCTATTATATATTTCAGCGAATAGTCCACGGATAAATTTCTGTCATCTTCCATGTCCTTTTTTCTAACATTGTGCAGAAGTTGAAAATGCTAAAGGCTCTTGTCATTCAACTAAGTGGCTGTGAAAATAAATTGCTCATTTTACACTGACATATTTCATTTTTTAAGTTCTTGTTGATCAAGCAGTAGAATCACAGGGTTGGTATATTTTGCCAAATACCAACCAAGTCAGCAAAAAACTAACTAGTTGGTTGAGCTTTAAAGGACAAGCAAATGTAGAACCAATGGATTCCTGCAGCCTGATTAACCGGTTGCAACTAAATTTAAAAGAGAAACTTGTTCAGCAACCTTTTCTCCATCATGTGGTGGTAAAACTTGTTACCATCTGTTTTCAGCCCTTATGATTTTGATGATGAGTCTGATGATATTTGTTATGTCTTAGAAACTTATTTCTTACAAAAGAAAGCTTTAATTCTTATGCTCACACAGAACAACCTGTAAATGAGAACTGATTTTTACTGTAAAGGATTAGAAACCAGAAGGCAAATAAAAAGAACCCAAAACTTCTTATATTTTATAAATATAAAAACCATTTTTATGCCAATCTCATGCTTTTGAGGATCTGACTCTTGAATACTTGGTTGTGTTGATGATGATGTCTCTTACCATCATTGAAATAGCTCTCTGGATTTTATCATGCTATATTATTGTGGGTTGTCTCTTCCTACAGGTTTATCTAGCACCCATTCTTCCTATTTTTCATACCAAAATGGTATCAGCAGTATGACAAACTCTAATTCACATACTGCTATTTAAAAAAAAAAAAAAGAGCAGTTGTTACAGATGAAAGAAAATAGCAGCCGTGCAATCATGTGGTTGGTGTTTGTTGCCCAGTCTTAGTTCTACCAAAGCAAAAGAAAAGCAATGTGATGGATCTTTGTCAGAACCATCCATGAGATCTTTGTCTCTATACGAAACATATTCTATTATTAAAACTGGAAAATAGTACTACTGCATGTGGGCACATAGCCTTTGGAACAACTGTAAATCCAAGCCCCTCCAGGTTTGTCTCCTTGTAAAGCTAACACTAATTATAACTTGAGTGTTGCTTTTAGCTCCGCTTGAGTGGTGCTAGTCCTCCAGTGCCTTCCCACAGTCCCCTCTTCCCATGCCAAGAAAGTACACACAAGTTGTCCCACAGTTTACTGGAAAAGATTTTTAAAAAGATACTGCATTCCAAGAACCATGGAGTGGGTTCCCAGAAGTCTTTGCACCACACACGAGTGCAGTGTCAATCTGGACACAGGAGCTTGAATGTTACCTGGAGGTGGTGGTGATCTCACTTGAGCTAGGCTAACTCAATAGAAATAAAACCACTGTAAATATCTCAAGTTTAACTCTGCAGTGATTCCCTCAAGTCCTGGACTTTTAGTCCACAAAATCTCCAATTCAGAAATGAGATTTGTGGTTTTATGGTGGGTCTTTTTTACCTTTGGTTATTTTTGTGGCCCCTTGATCCAGAAACTACTGTCAAATGTGAATTTTATAGTAGTTAGCATACCAGTTTTCTGAGACTGTAGTGTTGCTCTGGATCATGAAGCAGGTGTTTGGATAGTAGTTGGCATATGTAACCAAGTACTCTCTTCCCTCTACAGCAGATACTTAGATCTGTGTCAAGAATTACTCCTGATGCCAACCCATCTTTGAACTGTCATGTTGCCTTGAAGTTATCAGTGCAGAATGAAGCACAGGATATTACATGGGTGGGAGGAAGTGGAGGCAAATCTAAAGGCAAAGCATTCACCAATTTCTGGAGTGATATATATTGATCAGGTAGCCCATTCAAGTTTCCATTTCCACTTCCTACAACTAGTTCTGTATTTTCTTACATACAGTGACCATTTAAAAAAACAAACAAAAAAACCCCAACCACAACCTTGTTTTAGGAAATGAGTGGAATGAGAATTCCTGCTCAAATGTCTTTTTAACTGATAGTGATCACATATTGGCATTTACATGCCTGATATGTGGAGGGAAATAGGGGAGTAGAGTACTATACTGGCCCACTTTCTTCCCGGGATAGTATTCTGGAGTCAGGTTGGTAGTGGTGTGGGGGAGACTTTCCCTTTAAGGAGGTGGCTTGATGATTTAAAACAAATATTTAGTTTAAAAGTCATCTGAATAGCTTTTCAGCACTTTAATCCAACAGAATGCCTTCTGTTGGATCTTTACACGGGGATTAAAAAAACCCTGCTGGTTCAAGTCATGGGACTTGAGCTCTAGGTCTGAAAAATTGCAGGATAGACATTCAGACTTGTGCTTGAGATCAAGTTCTGGGACACTGCAAGAGTGGAGGGCCTCAGAGCTCTGAGCCAAAACATTTGCACAGTGATTTTTTTTTTGTTTTTAGTCCCAAGCTTCCTGGCCAGGAGCTGTCATACCATTGGTCCCTGTGCCATACCATGGGTCCATAAGCTTCCTGGCTTGTGTACAACCTTGAGTGTTCTTTCGGCATGCTACTGGCTAGTGTGTGAGCTGAGATTTGGGATCTGCTGGTAAAATTATTTTTAAAGTTCTTTATGTGTTTCCTTCGAGCTTGTTGTGCTCATCTGCTAAACCACTGAGCATTACTACTGGCATATCTGCATGATATAGTTTTGTGCAGTATGCTGGACTTGAATCTTGTCTTTTCTGTTTCCTTGCAAAATTCAAATATGGCTAGTTTAGATAAAGTCTTGCACATACTCTTGAAGTTTCAGTAGTTTATAAAATGACTGCCCATATTTCCTCCACATCTTTATACTTTTTGCCTGGTTCTAGGCTCTTAATTATAGAGTGGGATTTCCTATGATTAGCAGTGCAGATGGATGGTTAGTACATAGCTTCCCCCAAATCTAGATATAATTCTGGTTTTGATATTGTATGTGGAGTCTTTTTTTTTTTTTTTTTTTTTTTTTTTGGTGCTAATTCTCTATGCCGTCCAGCTCCCTACAGGTTGTATTTGGAACCTTTTCTGCTATAACAGTCAATTAGGCCAGACAAAAATTCTCACCTGCAATGGCTTCTTCAAAAGCACCATTGTGTCACATGTCAGTTTGTACTCTTTGCAAGGCTTATATTCCACAGAGGCTTGGAGCTCCGTAATATTTTTTATATGACTAAAAATCGTAATATTTTCATTTGAGTGACTCGAGCCATACAAATAGTAAGCCTTGCTATATCCCAAGTGGTATATTTAGATCAATTTTCCACCTGAGTAAATTGAGACCTAGGTAGCTTGAGTGACTTGCTTTGGGGATGCATCACAAGTGATTTGGGGACAGGGGAATACAATTTTGTAGTCCTGGATACCAGTGCTGTCATTCTTTAACTACCAGACCGTACTAGTCACGGTGAGTGTTGATAATGACTTCACTTTAGTAGGGGGAGGGAAAATTTGGAAACTCCTACCTGTTGCTGCTGCCTACTTCTGGTAAAGTTAAACAGTAACTTAAGCTTCTTATCAGGTTGGGGTGGAGTAGCAGCTGTAAGATAGTAAACCATTGCAACAATTTTTCTGAGAGTCACTCAAACTATTCATAGCCTCGCATGGAATAGATCTAAGTTGTGCTTTGAAGCCATGTAGCTTTTAATTGGCATATATCACTAATATAGTCGGACATGCTCATGTTTTGTAAGGCAGAACTTGAGAAATATTTACTTCCTTTAAAAAAAAAAAATCATTTGGAATATGTATGAAAATGAAGACTGCTAGATGAGGAGCATCTGATCCGAAGGGCTATTCCCTTACCTTACTGTATGCAGGTAGTTACACAGTAAAATGTACTGCTAATGAGTTGTCATGATATTGGCTAACTACCCCCTTCAGTGCTTTTGAAAATTCCATTCAAGAATCCTGGGTTTACCTTTTTGTTTGTTTGTTTGTTTTTAAAGGGAGGTGGGGTGGGTGGGGAGGCAAACAGTGTGAACGATGGTTCCATTAGCTCTGGCACATAATCACATTTAACAGGGCAACAGCTTGAAGAAACCACCTTACTCAACATGTTATGGCACATCTAGGCTACATAGTTCAGTCTAAGGGAAGAGCATAGATGCTGATTGGCTATTGCCAGAGGCAGCAAGGGAGTAGGGGAAGAGATATAAAAAGGTTAATTGGAGTTTGGTTTAGAGCAGGGGTCTGCAACCCAAAAGATAAGAAGAGCCATTTTTGAAAATTCCTTCAATAACAAAGTGTTTTGAGAGCCACAATGGGTGTAGCCTCCTGGTGGGAGGTGCAGGGAGGTGAGCCAGGATTTCTGCTGCAGGGTCCCCTTATGCGGGGGGTGCGGGGGAAGCCTGGAGCTTGGCATGGGCTGCCCGTGGGGTCCCTGGTGGATGGGGGAAGCCCAGATCCAGGCATGGGCCTCCTGCAGGGTACCCCGGTGGTTGGGGGAGCCCAGAGCCGCAAGGGGGCAGCCAAAGAGCCGCATGTGGCTCCAGAGCCACAGGTTGCAGACCCCTGATTTAGAGTAACTGCCCTCAGAATGCTTGCTGTATGCAAAATCATTGCATTTAATACCTTGAAAAATAAATGGAATGATCCCTAGATTAAAAATATGAATACCCTAATTTTGGCCCTCTGGCTCACTTCCTCCCCCCTCTCCTTTTTTAAGTTAAAAAGCCCCTTTTATAGAAATGAAAAGTCTAGTTTCTCTCTCTTGCTTAACTACATGGGTATTTGTGTCTCACTGCCAAACCCCTTTCATTCAAAGATTCCAAACTTCAGTGATTTCTTCTATTTGTTTTATAAAGCTGGCCGTTTCAGGAATGGAAAGCAGTAATAAATTTCTGGGTTTAGTGTGCGGGCAAGATGTGAGTAGTGGTCATGGTGGTGGCAGTCTATGATTTAAAAAAAAAGTTAGACTAGGTAATCTAGTAGTCCCTTCTAGCTTCAGACTCTGTAACACTGCACAGCAGTTGAGAATGGAAAACATAGAATACCTTATGTAATTGAAATTGCAGAATGTATTTTGGTGAGCGGAGTGTGACCACAAAATTTGAATTTTAAAAGAAATTTTGTGGTTTATTTGCAAAAGTTGCCATGGAATCTTAATGCAGCCAAATGGGCGAGGAACCCACTATCTAACATTTAGACTAAATCCCATCCTGATTTGGAAGTCTCATTATTAGCAACCTACAAATAGTTTGGTAATTTACAAATGCAGACAAAGTACCCGACTTGTGAATCCTACTTCTCTAGCAGGATGAACTCTGCATAACCCTAGTGTGGTATAATTCTGTATGTGATTAAAAAGGTCACTTAAACCAAATATCACACCACATGATATTACTCTGTCCCAGTCCCAAGAGGCCAGTGACATACCCCAGATCAAGGTACTGTACTGTAGATCTTACACAAAAGACACCGGTAGACAATTCTATAGTAAACTAGCTATAGGTGTATTAGCTAAGAAAAGGAAATCAGAGTTATTGAGAGGTTAAATCAGGTGAAATATATGTACAGGTGAATCAGTTTGTAATTCCAAATGGTGGCAGTGATGTACGAAACTGATAGTTTCCCAAAAGTCTTATCAGGGTACCCAATTGTCTCTGTAGGGATCTCCACTTTGCATCTGGTACACTTCCTTGTAAGAGTCCAAATACAAACCAGAGATCTAGGATCTTTCCTTGAATCCATACTTATAAATTCTTCTCACAGAGAACAAGCTGTTGCCTACCCACAAGGGCTTTTCTTGACAGAGTAAGGAATGAATTTTTGAGTCTCTATCCTCTGATTATCGTATGCACTGATCACTGGCTTTGAAACTGGCTCTTTTGTGTTAAAGTTCTTAATTTGCATTCCACAAGACTTCTTTCTGGTTTGATGGGTTATTTAATTACAGGGGTATATACACAGTGTAAATGTTTGCTAGTACAATATAACAGGGTACAGATAAGTGAAATCAATGCAAATAGCATCCCTTTAGTTTTCATGAAGGTCAAAGTGATTGCATTTGGTGTTAATCTGTATTAATATATAGGTAAGTTGGCCTGTGGCTTTAGCATGACTTGGCACCAGGTCTGCCAGCATCACAACCATAAAAGCTTGCTGCTAAAATTGATCACTGCTAAAAAGATTTGGGAACGAATTATGATCGGAAGATTTAGGATTAACTGATATATTAATTACACAGATTTTTCATTCCTGACACATCATCCGAGATAAATCTTGACTTAAAAAGTGGCTTCCTAAACTTCTCAACTACTCTTCTTTCTAAAACTCCCCAGAAGGATCAGAATTTTCTATACTGATTCCTTCTCTAACAAGTATCCATCTTTCCCATTATTATTTTTCCAGTGATTTAATTTGAGTTTCATAAATGCTTTGTGTTTGTTGCAAAAAGTGGCCGTCTTCCTCCCATATATACCTGGAAAAACTTTTCTTGATATTTGCTGCTCTGCATAAAATCCCAGGGCCACACCTATTATCCATTTCTATTAGGCATGAATAGTTCTTATTGCAATTACCTCCTTGCTTCAGTATGGAGGGTGGGTACTGGATTGTTTGAAAGCAACATGTATGTATTCGTAGCAGATGCTGCTTTAGAAAGATGGTTGTCTTGTATCCTCCCTCTTGGTACGCTGCCTCAACTCTGATACATTTGTCTCCTTGAGTTAATGTTCTTAAATCCGTTCCAAACATACTCCAGCTTCCTAGTTTTACAGATTGATCATTCCACTCTTCTAGCAAATTTCTTGATTTATAAAAGAGAAACAAAGTGGGTGAGGTAATATCTTTTCTTGTTTCCAAAATAGAATAGTGGCTTTGCCAAGTTGCTCTTCATTGCAGTGCATCCATAGTCTGCAAACACAAATCTTCATTACAAACCAAAGGGTATACCCAGAATACTGGGAATAGAAGCCTAAATAATTACTATATAAGCACTTAGTAATTTAATAAAAGGACAACAAACAAAATTTCCCTCCCCCCCTTCAGCTCTTGCAGTAGATTAAAAGATGATGATTTTTTCCCCCTTCTTCCTCCTCCTGCCCACATTCATGTAGACTATAAAGAGCTAATGAGTGGGAGAGAAGTTGAAGAAATTAGTTTTGAATTTAGTTCTGAAATCCATGAGATTAGTGTTCATCCTTATTTCTTGTGAGAGTGGGTTCTATAGTTCGAGTCAGGCTCCCACGAAAGTTCTGGACCTTTTGGCTAAACACACGCTCTACTACATGAGCTCAAGGAGAACTTCTGTTACTTGTCCGAATGTGACTCTTAATCTTTCAGTGGGACAGCCCCAGAGGATGACATGACCATGCTAAGGCTCTGATGCTGAGAAGACCTCTGCACGTGCTTAACTTTATTCATTGCAAGCTGTTGTGTAGCTTCTTTCAGTGTTTAAAGCGTGAGCACCTGCATAAGACGTTGCAGGAATGAGATCATAATGAAAAATTACATTACATTGATATTCGGTGGGTCTGTGATACAACCATATAAAGCTACAATAGACCAATAGCAGTTAAATTTGGAGACCACTGAATAAAGAAACATGAGAAACAGCATAGTGAGGCAAACGAACAAGGAGTCCTGTGGCACTTTTAAAGACTAACAAATTTATTTATCACATGAGCTTCCGTGGCAGAAAATCCCGCTTCGTCAGATGCTTTGGAGATGGGGAATTTATAGAATGGGAGGAAATTAAATGCAGGAAGATGTATGACAGAATCATGTCAGGCTGTAACAGCAAATCAGAATAGGTGTTGGGATTCAAACACTGGGGAACAGCAGATAGAGGAAGGTGAGGTCAAATCACTTGCTGTAATGAGAATAAAATCCAAAGTCCCTGTTTAACCCTGAGGCAAAGGAGTCGAATTTGAATATAGTTCCAATTCTGCAGTTTCTCTTTGGAGGCTTTCCTTCTGATGTTCATCTTCTTTTGTATGTGTTTGCAAGGCATAAATATTGGGATGGGTTCTAAAGATTTTTGATCTCACAGCATCTTCAGCAGTCCATGGAAAAAGCCTTGTCTGTTGTTGGAAGTCAGACATGTCAGGTGTCCTGGGAGACAAAGTGTTCTGTACTGGATTAGAATAACTCTTGATTGTGGGGGAAGGAGAGTCTTTCTGGGGGTAGGTCCTGGGTAGAGGTTAACCGGATAGGGATCTAAAGGATTGCAGGAAATAAAAGGGGCAGGAGAAGGCAGAAGCATCAGAGACTTCCTGAGAAAATGAAAGTGGGTATAGTGCATGGAGTATGGGTTGAAAAGACCCAAGCTTTATCTCTGACTTAAAAAAAAAAAAAAAAAAAAAGAATGGGGGGAAGGGTAGAGAAATTCTCTAAAAGCTACTTTAAGAAAAGCATACTCGTGTTCTCCCTCATTACATGTATTGGCTGTCGTCCTCCAACTGGTTAGGCTTGCACTACAAACAATGAGACAGTGTTGAGTAAACACAGCAGTACCACTATTCATTGAAATCAATAGAGTCAGTGCTAAAGATCACATTGCTAATGAAAGTTTGTCCTTGAAACACAGAGGGGTGAGGAGGGGGAGAACTGAATATTGTGTGAGCGAAATTACATTTAGCCCAAGACTTGATTTTAGGAGGTATAACAAAAATAACATTAATTTGTGTATAGTATTTGTCTTTCAGGTTGAAATAACCTGTTCAGTCAACTTCATAAGTGCCCAATGTGGACACAGCATTCTGTAGGTCAACTTAAGCATCGTTAAGTCGAGCTAAGGTGCAAGTATAGATATACCCTTTGTGAGGACACAATAAAAGTGCTTATGTCTGCATAGCTTGTTCTGCACAGTAATCTTTAGGGTTTTTTTTTTTTTTTTTTAAAGATTTGGTATTGGGAGTTTCTTTTGTTCCCTCTTATACCATTCGGGTCTCTTCTTTTATACAGAGACACAACACGGGCAGGCTATTGAAGATGGTTCTTAATTTAGGTTTCTCTGTATAGGAATAGATAATTGCTTATGTAATTGAATCAAGTATGAGCTTGCGAACAGGGAGTTTTGCAAGGGAGTTCTCCAGGTGAAGGAGGAGCTACTGCAGAATCTGTGGGGTAAGTGACTGTCTGTAGTATTGGGGGGGGGGTGTGTGTTTAGGGGTTACTGCTGTGAGCTGTGTGCTGAGCTTGAGTTGGTGTCTGTCTGTGTGTCTGTTTGAAGGACTGTGTGCTAGGGGTTTGTGTGCTAGGGGTTTGTGTGTGTCTGTTTGAAGGACTGTGTGCTAGAGCTGGCAGTTGGAGGCTGTGAGCCTCAAAGGTAAGTTTGAGAGCTTGAAGCCTCTGGTGATTGGCTGAGCTTAATCAGCCTTAATCAGTGGGTGGGGCATTAACCCAGGCCAGGGCTTTATAAAGCCACACATAAGCGACCAGGGAGCTTGTGAACAGGGGCTGCTAACAGGGAGTTTTGCAAGGGAGTTTCAAGGGAGGGCGGGGCCCCATAGGTCCTCCTTGGTCCCCTGTCCCCATATAACCTATACTTCAAAACCATACTCTAAAACCCCTTTCTTTCAACCACCCTTTCATTAACTGGGAGACAATGCAGGCAGAAGCCCAGCAGCAGAGTGGGGGCTATCCAGTTTATTGCGCCGGGTGTGGAATGTATGAGTACCTGCCTTCTGGGCGGGTGTCGTATGTCTGCATTCGGTGCAAGGAGCTCCTGGCCCTCAGAGACCGCGTGTGGGCTTTGGAGGCCAGGGTGGCGGAACTGGAGGAGCTGAGAGAGGCAGAGAGGTTTGTCGACGAGGCTTTCAGGGACACTGTAGAATTGTCCCACCTCCGCTCAGACAGCCTCTGTGCTGTTGAGGAGGAAGAATGCCCAAGGGAAGCAGAGCAGTCAGCGGGAGCAGAGGGGAACCTTCCCATAGTTGGGACCCTCCTTCCAGATGATGCTGAGGCTGCCTCTCGCACGGAGGTTGCCTCTCCGGGGGAGGGAACTCCAGTTGCTAGGAAAAGGCAGGTGTTAGTAATGGGAGATTCGATCATTAGAAACATAGATAGCTGGGTTTGTGATGACCGGGAGAACCGTATGGTGACTTGCCTGCCTGGTGCGAAGGTTGCGGACCTCTCGAGGCATCTAGACAGACTTATGTGTAGTGCTGGGGAGGAGCCGGTGGTTGTGGTACATGTAGGTACCAATGACTTAGGGAAGGGTAGGAGAGATGTCCTGGAAGCAAAATTTAGGCTACTAGGAAAGAGATTGAGATCCAGGACCTCTATGGTGGCATTCTCAGAAATGCTCCCAGTTCCACGCGCAGGGCCAGGTAGGCAGGCAGAGATTCAGAGTCTCAATGCGTGGATGAGACGATGGTGTACAGAGGAGGGGTTTACGTTCATTAGGAACTGGGGTAACTTTTGGGATGGGGGGAGCCTATACAGGAGGGATGGGCTCCACCTAAACCAAAAGGGAACCAGACTGCTGGCGCTAAACATTAAAAAGGTTGTAGAGCAGTTTTTAAACTAGAGGATGGGGGAAAGCCGACTGCTGCAGAGGAGCAGCTGGATCGGACACAGACTTCTCTTAAGGGAGAGTCTGACGAGAGGGAATCTCCAGGTTATAGTTATAGTTATAGTCAGGAACAGAGGACAGAAAAGGATGGTGAGGGGGCCGGATCCGATGATAAACAGCCACATGACCAAGAATCTGGCACATTAAAAAAGGGCAGACAAATAAACAGGGACAGGTTTTTAAAGTGCTTATACACAAATGCTAGAAGTCTACATAATAAAATGGGTGAACTAGAGTGCCTAGTGGTAAAGGAGAATATTGATATAATAGGCATCACAGAAACCTGGTGGACAGAGAGCAATCAGTGGGACACAATCATTCCGGGGTACAAAATATATCGGAAGGACAGAACAGGTCGTACGGGAGGAGGAGTGGCACTATACGTGAAAGAAAATGTAGATTCAAATGAAGTAAAAATCATAAGCGAATCCACTTGTTCCATAGAATCGCTATGGATAGAAATCTCATGCTTCCATGACAATATAACATTAGGGATCTACTATCGGCCACCTGACCAGGATAGTAAGAGCGATGATGAAATGCTAAGGGAAATTAGGGAGGTTATCAAATTTAAAAACCCAATAATGGTGGGGGATTTCAACTATCCCCATATTGACTGGGAACATTTCACTTCAGGACATATTGCAGAGATAAAATTTCTCGATACTTTGAATGACTGCTTCATGGAGCAGCTGGTATGGGAACCCACAAGGGGAGAGGCAACTCTAGATTTAATCCTGAGTGGAGCGCAGGAGCTGGTCCGAGAGGTAACTGTAGCAGGACCGCTTGGAACTAGTGACCATAACACAATAGCATTCACCATCCCTGTGGGGGAAAGAACACCTCAACAGCCCAACACTGTGGCATTTAATTTCAAAAGGGGGAACTATACAAAAATGAGGGGGATAGTTAAACAAAAGCTAAAAGGTAGAGTGACTAAAGTGAAATCTCTGAAAACTGCATGGGCGCTTTTTAAAGACACCATAATAGAGGCCCAACTTCACTGTATACCCCAAATTAAGAAACACTGTAAAAAAACCAAAAAAGAGCCACCATGGCTCACCAACCATGTAAAAGAAGCACTGAGAGGTAAAAAGACTTCCTTTAAAAAGTGGAAGTCAAATCCTAGTGAGGCAAACAGAAAGGTGCACAAACAGTGCCAGCTTAAGTGCAAGAGTGTAATAAGAAGAGCCAAAGAGGAGTTTGAAGAACGGCTAGCCAAAAACTCCAAAGGTAATAACAAATTGTTTTTTAAGTATATCAGAAGCAGGAAGCCTGCCAAACAACCAGTGGGGCCCCTTGATGATGATAATACAAAAGGAGCGCTTAAAGATGATAGAGTCATTGCAGAGAAACTAAATGGATTCTTTGCTTCGGTTTTTACGGCTGAAGATGTTAGTGAGATTCCCAAACCTGAGCCGGCTTTTGTAGGTGACAGATCTGAGGAACTGTCACAGATTGAAGTGTCACTAGAGGAAGTTTTGGAATTAATTGATAAACTCAACATTAACAAGTCACCGGGACCAGATGGCATTCACCCAAGAGTTCTGAAAGAACTCAAATGTGAAGTCGCGGAACTGTTAACTAAGATTTGTAACCTGTCCCTTAAAATGGCTTCGGTACCCAAAGACTGGAAGTCGGCTAATGTAACGCCAATATTTAAAAAGGGCCCTAGAGGGGATCCCAGCAATTACAGACCGGTAAGTCTAACGTCGGTACCGGGCAAATTAGTTGAAACAATAGTTAAGAATAAAATTGTCAGTCACATAGAAAAACATAAACTGTTGAGCAATAGCCAACATGGTTTCTGTAAGGGGAAATCGTGTCTTACTAATCTATTAGAGTTCTTTGAAGGGGTTAACAAACATGTGGACAGGGGGGATCCAGTGGACATAGTGTACTTAGATTTCCAGAAAGCATTTGACAAGGTCCCTCACCAAAGGCTGTTATGTAAGTTAAGTTGTCATGGGATAAAAGGGAAGGTCCTTTCATGGATTGAGAACTGGTTAAAAGACAGGGAACAAAGGGTAGGAGTAAATGGTAAATTCTCAGATTGGAAAAGGGTAGCTAGTGGTGTTCCCCAAGGGTCGGTCCTAGGACCAGTCCTATTCAATTTATTCATAAATGATCTGGAGAAAGGGGTAAATAGTGAGGTAGCTAAGTTTGCAGACGATACTAAACTACTCAAGATAGTCAAGACCAAAGCAGATTGTGAAGAACTTCAAAAAGATCTCACAAAACTAAGTGATTGGGCATCCAAATGGCAAATGAAATTTAATGTGGATAAGTGTAAAGTAATGCACATTGGAAAAAATAACCCCAACTATACCTATAATATGATGGGGGCTAATTTGGCTACAACGAGTCAAGAAAAAGATCTTGGAGTCATTGTGGATAGTTCTCTGAAGATGTCCGTACAGTGTGCTGAGGCGGTCAAAAAAGCAAACAGGATGTTAGGGATCATTAAAAAGGGGATAGAAAATAAGACTGCAAATGTATTATTGCCCTTATATAAATCCATGGTACGCCCACATCTCGAATACTGTGTACAGATGTGGTCTCCTCATCTCAAAAAAGATATTCTAGCACTAGAAAAGGTTCAGAAAAGGGCAACTAAAATGATTAGGGGTTTGGAGAGTGCCTCGTATGAGGAACGATTGAAAAGGCTGGGCCTCTTCAGCTTGGAAAAGAGGAGACTGAGGGGGGACATGATAGAAGTATATAAAATTATGACTGATGTGGAAAAAGTGGACAAGGAAAAGATGTTTAAATACTCCCATAATACAAGAACCAGGGGTCACCAAATGAAACTGATAGGTAGCAGGTTCAAAACAAATAAAAGGAAGTTCTTCTTCACACAACGCACAGTCAACTTGTGGAACTCCTTACCTGAGGAGGTTGTGAAGGCTGGGACTATAACAATATTTAAAAGGGAACTGGATAAGTTCATGGTGGCTAAGTCCATAAATGGCTATTAGCCAGAAAGGGGTTAAGAATGGTGTCCCTAGCCTCTGTTTATCAGAGGATGGAGACGGATGGCAGGAGAGTGATCACTTGATCATTGCCTGTTAGGTTCACTCCCTCTGGGGCACCTGGGCACTGGCCACTGTCGGTAGACAGATACTGGGCTAGATGGACCTCTGGTCTGACCCAGTACGGCCTTTCTTATGTTCTTATGTTCTTATGAAGTAGTGCTGCCACTAAATGTTACTATTTCCCATTGCTTTTTATTGTGAACTCATGGGGGGGAGCGGGGAAGGGAGAGGGGGGGAGGGTGTTTCCCTGTGTAATCTGCATGCAGCCTCCACCAACTGGCAGTGTTCATGCTAGCAGGCAGTATTCGATAGAACATGTTTTCTTCGTTTTCATGAGACTTCATGGAGAAGATTCTTGCGAATCTTTGTACTCATTGTTTAGGAGCTTCAAATGTACTAATCAAGCCTGCTACTTGTAAAACTCATCCTTCTTCATTTTCTAACCATAAACAATCTTAAAATATGTTCTTGGCAGGCAGAAATATAGCTGTATCCAGGTTTAAACTTCAGCCCAGGAAGGGGAAAGGTATTAGTACTCTATTATGTATTACTCTAGTGATCATCCAGATATTCGCAGCCACGAGAGACAATTATTTTGTTCCTGGGGGGGCGGGGGGGCGGGAGGGAGAGAGAGAGAGAGAGAGAGAGAGAACCCTCTCTCCATCAACTCCCATGTTAACCATGGAAGCACATGGTGTTTTGCCGGGATGTGGGAGAATTTTTCATTGTTTTGGGTGGTTGTCAAATCCAGAAAGATAGGCACTACAGTTCCATCTTCTTCCCACACTATGTTTCATCTTCACTCCTTTTATACAAAGTTTCTAAGCTTCACTTCAATCCTATGGGCTTTCCCTTCGTTTTTGTCCCAAGGAAAGCCTTCTATTATGTGCATCACTAAGACTGGAATACTCAAAACTTTCTTGAAACTTTCTTTTGAGCCTGACTTCTCTAGCAAATTTATGCAGTAACTTGTTTAATTTCCATCACCTGATCCAACAGGAGATCTGGTCTCAAGATGTGAGGAATTTTTTTTCCTCAATAGGCAAACATTTCAGTATTTCTCACACCCCTTTATGATGGTACAGGAGCAAAAAAAGCCTAACAATATTGGAATATGAGCCTATTGTTCTATAAATCCTAGGAATGTGTTTTCTTACCCAAGTAGCACATCAAATAACTCTCTCTCTCATATATATATATATACACACACACACACATATATATATATATAATATAAAATTTCAATATGAAAATAATTTTTTTGGAGATTGGTTACCATGAAATTCTGGTGGCGTGAACCATAGTTTTGCTCTTTTTGCGTTACTATGTTACCTGAGCTGGATGCCATGGATGCCTGTAGCTGACAGGCATGAAAATATTCTGGCTCGTGCAGATTGCTACCTAAGAAATAAATAATCAAAATTAGTCATAAGTGTTCTAGAGTAGCAGGACTCTGGCAACTTTTTCTCTTGGGTGGTAATTTAAATGCTAGTCTAACATTCTTTCCTAGGAAGAATTAAAAACTAAGCAACCAGCTGCTGTTTACTTTCCAGAACCATATAAAACCCCAAACCCCAGTTAAACTGAGGCAAGAAATGTATATATGTTTGACACTCCTCTGATAAACTTAGTCTTGTACTGTTTGAGTCACTGTACTTTGTTTACCTGCTACTGTAAATTAGTTATAATGAAACAGTTTGTATGAGCTTCCTTTCCCACCCCCTTTTCAGCAGTTTCCACTTTTGTGTGTTACTTGACTTCCCCAGCCCATCTGTATCCAGTAAACTAATATTAGACCAGCTGCAGCACAGTTCATCTTTTAACCTTCCAGAACTTTCCAAGTGTTTTCCTTTATCATTGTACATTCTTCTGCTTTCTCTTGATTGAAAGGATCTGACAAAACTTTATTTTGGATAATGCCCATAATAATTTTTTCCTTGGATTTTGTCCCATCATTGTAACAACTACACAAGGTTTTTATTTTTCTATTTATTTTTCCCTAGACTCCATAATTACTCTTTCTCTAGCAGTAAGGCATTGTGCTATCAGTCACATCAACTCCTAAAACTTGAATTCCATAGCACCTGAGCATGAGTGAAGGGTGGAACATTTAAAGGGCAGAAAGAGTAAATTTTTTAAAAAATGACACTGAGGAAAATATCCATAAAAATGGAATTTTAAAATGTATGTCTTGATTTAAAAAAATAAAAACACACACAAACAATTCATGTTCTTTTCACTGAAGAAAATTTATTTGTTGGACTCTATAACATCAGAGATAAGATTTTTATCTTCTGTTTGCCAGAAGCTGGGACTGGGTGAAGGGATGGATCACTTGATGATTGCCTGTTCTGTTCATTCCCTCTGAAGCACCTGGCATTGGCCATTGTAGGAAGACAGGATACTGGGCTAGGTGGACCATTGGTCTGACCCAATATGACAGTTCTTAGGAACAGTGTTAAGATGTTTATCCTTCAACATATACTGATTATCAAGGAGGATGAAACAGGTTAATCTTCACAATTAACTGATTCTATGATACTTTAATCAGTTTCTTTTATATGAACACTGGACATAGACGAAATTATCTTGAAAGAAGAGCAGAAACTCCACTGTGTGTTAGTCATTTTTACTGGCATAGCAACAAATGCAAATACAATAGTAATAGGAGATAAGATTAGTATCCATTAGCAAGTGACATAATATTCCTCAAGGAAGATGATACATATAGTGACTGTAAACTCAGTGCTCACTTTTGCTTCTATCTGAGATTAGGGTCATATTATTCTCATTAAACTTACAAATTCTGAAACTGATTAAAGTTGGATTAGGATATGACTCAGTTTGGAGAAGCAATATATCAGTTTATAATATGAATCTTTATGGCCTTCATTATCAAAAGATTTGAGTGCCTTACATGTGTTTCTGACAACACTTCAGTCAGGTAGAATGTGAATTGAGACACAGAGGGTGCGTCTACACTTGTAAATTAAGTCCGATTTAAGCTTGTTTAAGTCGACTTAATTTACTCTGCATCTACACTGCAGTTTCCTTAAGTCGACTTAAGCAAGCTGCTTAAGTCAACTTAAGGAAAATAAAGTTGACTTAATGAAAATTAAGTCAACTTTATTAAACCTACTTTTAAGTCGACTTTCTAAAGTCGACTTAAGCCAGTGTAGACCTGGAGTAGCCCTAAATTGACTTAGGGCTCTCCAGGACTTCCCCACTGCCCTCCCTCCCAGGGGGGTGGCACAGGGAGAGCCTGGCATGCCACCCCAAAGGCCAGGGCAGAGCCCTGCCCACCCTACCCCTATGCCCTGCCAGGGTGCCTGTCCCCCTTTCCCCCATTGTACTCCGGTACAATGGGGCAAAGGCTGAACCCCCTGGCACTGGGCAAGGGGTGCCCCCTCTGCCACTGTGGACCTGTCCAAGGTCCCCCTACCCCCTAGAAGTTGACCTAGGTGTGGTGGACGCTCTAGGTCGACTTTGTAAGTTCCCCCCTAAGTCGACTTTAAATTTGTGTGGACATGCTAAGTTGACTTAACTAAGTCGACTTAGCTAAAGTCGACTTAAATTAACAAGTGTAGACATAGCCCGTGTGACTAAATAGTTGCCCAAAATTACACAGGAAATCTGTGGCAAAATAGAGAATTGAACCTCCATCTCCAGGCTATCACCCTAATCTTTCAATGGTGCTTCCCATATTTCTGTGGAATAGAGCAAAAGCAGAGCATTTCCACATGAAGAATTTGCCTGTCTTTTAGCTCTGAGAAGGAAAATCTAATATAAAATTTGAAGGGGGAGGGTTTGGTTTCTATATTTTCCCTCTATAATTGTTATTAACTTGAAGCTTCCCCCATGTGGAGGACTGTAACCACTAGAATATTTCTTTTAGTGCCAGGCCAACCCAGAAGAGTATACAGACACAGTAGCTCTTCTATTTTGCTAGAAGCAGAAAGAAATTAGCCACAGCTTGATGGATTATACTTTTTTGCACATGGTGATTTCAATACAAGGTCACTATGTACTCATTGTCAGCTGTGTGGAATAACAGTTGTTAGATGAAAAAAGGAAAAGCTTACTGTGGAGTCTTTGCTTAAAAAGTTACCTGGCATAATAAAGGTTTATCATGCCTGCAAATACTATAGAAACACTCCATGTAGTCAAATTCCAAAGGGGTAGCCGTGTTAGTCTATTGTAGAAAGACAATAGAGTCCTGTGGCACTTTTAAAGACTAATCTGTTAGTCTTTAAACGTGCCACAGGACTCTGTTGTCTTTATAGAAACACAGTCAACACATTTCTTTATAGTACTGACACGCTTTAAATTCCTTGTTGCATGGCTAAGGCAGACCTAGTTAAGATCAAAGGAGTAAAGCAGCAGAAAACTACTGGTTCAGTTTAAGGGTTGAAACTGAAATGTGGATCCTTCATAAAGAGAGGGCCCAACACCCACAGTCCAAATGGGAATATTCCTGAAGTCAAGAAGTGGTGGGACATACCTGTATTAATGCCTATGTTTAATAAACAAGGAGATGAATTGCTTTTTATAAGATTTAACATAATGCATTTAAGCGTTGCCAGTAACTCTAATTGACTGCTTTAAGGGCCACTGGAATTTTTGAGCAGCTGCAGCTCTCCTGTTAGACATCTCCAGTCCACTATGGCTTCTCACCAGCATGAGACTCTTGGAGGCTCTCATGTTATAGTGGGATTTGGGGGGGTGGGTTTTTTTGTTTTTGTTTTTGGGAGTCTTTAAGTGATGATGGCATCCACCTATGGACTCTTATCCCAGCCACAGCACGAGCAAAATGCACATATGCAGGGGTAAAGGAGGTCTCGTCTCGGGATCTCAGTACCTGCGGCTCCCATAAAGATTTGTTTATTTTATTTCTTATCAATAGGAGTTATTTAGTCTCTTTCAGAATCAAGCCTCAGGGCAAGGGTGACGATAGCCTTGCCTATCCAAGCAGATGCTGTAGGATTGCAATTGTCTTATCTTTCATTTCACAAAATTCAGAAAAGGTTTCTGTAAAAGATTTTGCTCTACCTTTACTAGGGTGTCCTACCTTTACTAGCGTGCTGTGTCAATGGCATGCAATGAGGCACAGAAGCATACCCACCCCACCCGGAGCTCCCAGGCAGCCTGCCTGACAGCACTCGGGGAGCCGGGGTGACACTAGCAAGGTGTAGACTGGAGCAGCCTCTACTTGCAGACTTTCACAGGGTGCAATGTATGATCACTCTGTCCAGTTGTATTGGTTGGTGTATACGGAGGGAGCTATGGTCATTGTCCTGTTTGTGACCCTCAACATTGTCATTACTAGCTTCATGCACTCAGCGCAAGGACAGCTGGACCTTATGAAGAGGAACAAAAGGTAGTGAGGAAGGTGTTCTTGAACACTTGGTGCACTTACACACGTGTAGTCACGATGTAGCTGAAATTTAGAACACAACTTGAATTTCAGTCACTTTGTTTGTGTGAGCAGAGTAACAGCTTGCTCTGCTGTGACTGTGTTGGCTCTGTGGGGCTAAAAGGAGTGAAGCCAAACACTTGCTTTAGTCATTAAAGCAAAGAATTGAGAAGCTGACGCATTTTGTGCCATTCCTTAGAATAGACCAGAACAATGTGTGAAGGATTGGGATGGCGTTTCACTCCTAGGCGTGGGTCACTCAATTGGGATCGTATGGGTGGATTCTGCAATTGAATTATGTGTTTGCAACATTTTTACATTAACTGTAGATGCATGGAACTAGAGCAAATGCAAGTGGCCATTCGAAGATAAGAGTATTTGAGGTTAGGGTAGTGGGGACAGGGAAATCTAATCAGCTGTAGTGTCTTATTTTAGCCCTATATAAACCATAGCTATGGAAAGAGCCAGCTGAAAAATCCTCACATTTCTCTGATATCTGCAGCTTGTTTGTTCAGTCATAGTGAAGGCAACATGAAGGGGGCTATGTCGTTTCAGCCACTTGGGACTGATTTGAAGAAAACATATCAGTCTGTGTTGGCTCCCATCCAGTATGCTGCTCGCTGAACATGTCTCACCGCTTCTCTCTGTACTCTCAGCTACATGACCAGAATCCTGTTCAGCCAGTTTTTCAATCTGGCATTCAAGAACTCTACCTCCCTTCCCCCCAAGAAGAGTCTTGGCTTCCGAGAGGTTAAGTACAAAGCCGCTTGTTTGCAACAGAACTTCTTTCTGTTTGAACTCTTTTTTTTTTTTTTTTTCCATAGTTGTACTACTAAAGGATTTCCCTATGCATGAAATGATTGATTATAGTGCACCATTAAAGTGACTGGTCCTACGGAACACACACACACAAAGATGCTCTCCATGTGCTGAAGAGCTTGCAGTCTAAAAAGACAGTGGCTGTGGACCCACACTATGAGATCTAGCTGACATCGTAGTGTTTTTCCTACTCGTGATGTGGTGTCTGCATGCTGCCGACAGACACTAGTATAGTTTGTGAGAATTGTGGAAGAGATGAGTTGTGAGGGAATATGCTTTGCATGTTAAGTGCTACCTGCATCAGGAAAGAAAGTATCAAGATGAGTACGAAGGTGAAGTGGATTTCATTAGTGGAGCCAAGGGCACAGGGGGAAAGTGGTAAGAAATGAACAGATAAATAGCTAGCCTGCTGTGCAAACTACACCTAAGCCCACAAAAGTCAGGAAACTATAATGTAAAGCTGACTGTGGCATTAATTTTCTCTGTAACTTGTTGCAGCGCACATACAAACGTGTGTAATGTAATTGATTTGACTTTGAGGATGGGCCCTGAAATTTTTAGGTACAAGAGGGAAAAGCAGAAGGCACCCTTTTATCTGGGCCTGGAAGCCTGAATTTCCTGGCTTTTATTTCCGGGTGGTTGGACAACCGCTTCTACATACATGTGCTCTGACTCCATCTGAATAGACATTGGACTTGGCTAGAGCTATTTCCCTGAAGCCATGAAGTTCCCTATGTGACATTGTGGTAAGGGGAGTTGAGACTGAGCTACAGAGTTCACATTCAAACTTCCCTGAGCACAGCGCCTGTTGGGATTATTAGGGGTGGAGGAGGCTTGTGGGACCAATCTCTGCTACTTTTTGTTGTTCCTCTAACAGTTGCTCAATGTGAGTTTATTAATTTAGCCTTTGAGTCTGGTAACTGTCACCTTTTCAGGAGGCAATTTTTATCTGGTATATTCTAAACCTGTTAATTGAGGTGGGTGATGATGTGAACAAACCTGACAATCCCATATCTCTAGCCATTCACATGGGTGTTGCTGCACTAGTTTTCACTGCTACTGTTTATAAAAATGCAGTGTAAACGCTCTGATCGTTTTAGAAGAACAACCTTCTGTGGACTAGGTTGAACCCATTTTGCAAATACTGCCTCTATTCCTCATCTTAATCCCCTCTGCTCATCTAGTATTGGGGTCATCCGTCACTCTGTATAACCACTCCTCATTCATAGTTGGAGAGCCTTCTCCACTAAGGCTCCTGCCACATGAATTAGTTGTCCTGTATCTCAAATAAAGAGTCCTGTGGCACTTTTAAAGACTAACACATTTATTTATTGCATGAGCTTTCATAGGAGAAAATCCCATTTCATCAGATGCTTTGAAGATGGGGAACTTATTTTGCTTCCAGTCTTAAGGTCCCTATCTTCAAAGTGACTGACGAAGTGGGATTTTCTCTGACGAAAGCTCATGCGATTAAATACCTTTATTAGTCTTTAAAGGTGCCACAGGACTCCTTGTTTGTTTTGCTGAATTAGACTAAGACGGCTACCCCTTTGGAACTTTTCCTGTATCTGTCTCCTTCACTAACTCTCCATTCAATTGAAAATATCTTCTGCTTGTGCTCCTTTTGTATGGACTCTCTGCATCTTCAGGAGCATCACTGTTGGCTTCTGTTCAATGAAGATCTTCGCAGCTAAACCCTACAGCTATTTCCAGCCCTCCTTTGCAAATATTTGTTCTATATTGTGTCTGTCACAGACAATAGTTACTTGTTTTGTTGCTGTAAAGTACTGCATCTAATAAGGAAATATCCTACTACTCATTTTCTATCTGGGCTGTGGATGTGGCAGTCTCTAGCACAGGGGGCGGCAACCTTTGCCGGCCCCTGTGCCAGCCCCACCCACCGCACCCTCCGCAGGTGCCAGGGGCGGGGCCAAAAGGGGGAGGGGTCAGGCTTCAGCTGCCTCTGGCCCTGCGTCCTCAGGGGTGGCGCGGGGCTGGTAGCCCCTGTTGGCCCTGCCCCCTGCTGGAAGGCAGGAGGGAGGGGAGCAGAGCAGGTCGCGTTGCCCCGGCCCGGAGGGTAAAGCCGGTCCCAGCCATGGCCAGCAAGAGGGTGGGTCAGCTTGGCCCACCCGGAGCTGCTGCTACTGGTGGGAGCCGGGGCCAAGAACCAGAGGCCACCTGCAGGCAGCAATGGCTCCGGGTGGGCCGAGCCGACCTGCCCTCTTGCTGGCCATGGCCAGGGCCGGCTCTGCCCTGCTGGCAGCGGCGCGGCTCTGAGCGGGCCGGGGCGATGTGACCCACTCCCCTTCCCTCCCCTTCTGCTGTACAGCAGGGGTCCTCAGCTGTGGTCGCAGCTGCTGGCCGTGCGGTTTGCGGGGCCAGCGGGAGAGCCTGAGCGGTGCTGCGTGCCGCTCTGGCTCAGCCCGCGTGCCAGCTCTGGCATGTGTGCTGGGGGTTGCCGACCCCTGCTCTAGCACCACGCTTCTAAGGGGCTTCCACTGCTCTGGAATTTCCTTGTCTTGCGTTGTTTATTCTCTAGTCAAAGTATTTTGAGCACTCTTACATCTTGATCTCTGGGTTTTATGCAGTGGCTGAAAGTCTTTCTTTCTTAAACAATAACCTGCTGTGGTATTTCATGTTCTTCACACCTTTGACTCATCTGCTCTGAGCATGCATTCTTGAACAGCAGGCTAAACTTTCTTGGAGACCATCCTTTTGACCCCAACTGGATAGGATAGAGCTAATTGGGGGGGGGGGGGGAGAATTTCAAAAGAAAATGAGATTTACTTTTTTTTTGCTTTCACTGCTTGAGAGCTTGGTGGTATTTTTGTGTATGAGAGTTATTTGTATTTTGTTCCAGTGAAGAAAATTAGAGAGAAGTGAGGGGGATGGGATATGGTCTCTCCTTTCACATTTGTTTTTTAAAATGAAAATTGAACAGAAATAACACTTTGAGCCCCCCCACTGAAAAAATGTGTGTGTGTGTGAGAGAGAGTGAGAGTGTGTGTGCAACACTTACTTTTTTTTTTTTTTACACCGGAAATAAATTTTTTTGTTCTTAAAATACTCTTTTCCCATGGGAGGATGGAGGCAAATGTGAACAAGTAAGAGAAATCTAAGTCTTTTCCCCAAACATATTTTCTCTTCTTCACTCCTTTAACAATGCAAGTGTGTGTGTGCGTGGTGGTGGGGGAGGAGGAGGCGCAGAGAAGAGTGTTTTAAGGTTAGAAAGTGAGAAAAGATGATTTTACTCCAATTTTTTTTTCCCCCCAAATTTCACCCTTGGAGGAGAACAGTAACTCTCTTTGAGAAATGGAAGAAATGTTTCACTATTAAAATCATTTTTCAAAATGTTTTAAATTTTCAAATTTCTTTAGAATTTTTAAATCCAAATTAACTTTTTTTGGTGGGGAAAAAAATTGCTTTGCTTTTCATTTACCCACCCCCAAACCTTAGTAAATAGTGAGACTGTGCTTGCTACTGGTGCAAAATGTGACTGAACCATTTTGAGATTTTTGGTTAATTTCTTTCCTGATATAAATTTCATTCAGCCCTATCTGAATGTGGAAGCCAACTGAACGTCTGTGAATGCTGGGAGAGGAGAAGGGAAGGACAAAGCAGAGTTTTTTAGAAGCTTCAAGCATACAGTTACATATATAAAATATGTGCAAATTATGCACACAACTGTATAGGTGCTAGAACTAGGAGTGCTATGGGGGATTGCTGCACACCCCCCCCAAAGCGGTTCCCATCATACTCAGTGAATCTCAGCACCACTGCACCGCTTAGTTGTGCAATTGCCATCATGGTAAGCAAAGTGAGCTAAGTATATCATTTCACAGGATTGTGTTGTTCCATATGTGTGCACAGCACCAAACACAATGGGACCCTGATCTTTACTCCAGCCTTTGGGCACCATTGCAATTAAAAAACAAAGAACTCAGGCTCTGTGTTAGATAGTGGTATTAAGAGTTGTAATTGCACATATAAAATGTCTCAAATTCTGGCCCTAAACCTTTAAGCTACAGTTTCCAGTGGTTGCCAGTGGCATACCAGGGATAAATACATTTTTAAATACATCTTTAGATATGTGCTGGGTGGGAATGAAAGCCTGAGTACTGATTCATGAAGGAATTATGTTGTTTGGAGCAGGTTTTGTAGGCTGACACACACTGTGCAGTTTGCTGTACAGAATCTTATTAAGCAGAGCAGCTCATATTTTGGGAGAGGATCTGTACTGGTCTTGAAGCACAGAGGTTGTCTTTTCAAGACTATATGTTGTTTGTGTATGTGCCTTCCGTTCTACTCTAGCTCTCTACAGTGGCTTCTGCCCCAGTAAACTTTTCCCCTGCATCTCATTCTGTGGTCACAGTATGAATCAAATGTTCTTTGTCAATGCTACACACCTATAAAACAAACTGTACTAAAAAACAGCTTCTCCAGTTATTTGTTTAATGTTAAAGGAGGATGTTTATCATTTTGCTCAATTCAATAGTATGCAGGCATGAAAAGTTAATGATTTGAGGCTACTACTTTGACAGCCAATGTGCTGAAATGAGCAATTTTAGGTCAGAGTAGCAGGTCACAAATAGAAACTTGTACTTTTTTGGCACGAGAATCAAATCCACTTCAAATTCAAACCCTTGGTTGCTTTGGGTGATTTTTGGTTTTGTTTTAATGGAAGGGATTAAAGTCAATTTTGAGTTCCTAGCTGCCATCTCCACATGGTGCCTAGGATAAGAGAAGTGGTAGGAGAGAGAAAAGCATCATTAGTGACCTGGCTGTTTTGCTAGGAAACTGTCATTGTTCAGTTTGTAGGCAGATAAAGGTATTTAACCTTCTTCCTTCACCTCTAATGATCCATCCATGCAAGATGAGGCAGAATACTGGATCCTGAGTCTGTTGGAGAGGAGATTGGGAGGTGCAAGGATGTAGTCCTGTCTGTCTGTCTGTCTAGCTCCTGCAAGGAGGAATGAAATAAGGGAAAGGAGTGTTCACTCATTTGAGCCAGGGACATGTCTCCTTCGTTCATCCCAGGATGCAGCATGTTTCAGTTATAATTAGAGGCTTCCATAAGCTCTTTTTCTTGTCTCTTCTTTTCCCTTTCCAGGAGATGGATTGGGAGAGGAGCTCTGCAACGGAAACCTCAGAAGAAAAGTAGAGGTGGATTAGGAGTCTCAGGGCCCCTGGGCCTCCTCCACCAGTGTGCCCCCCTTTGCCCTCCCATGCCACCTCAGGCCCCACCCCTCCTCCAGCTGGGGTGGCAGGGCCAACTGGTACATGTGGTGCAGTTTCTGGTGCGGCCCGAAGGTCGCACCGGGGTCCATGCTGCACACTTGCCTGCCCTATCCCGTCCCTGGAGTGGAGTGACCAGTCGCACTGGCCTGCCGTGCCCTGCCCCTGGGGATGGATCAGTTGGCCCAGGGGTGGGGTGGGAGAGCAGAGCCCGGCCTCTGGCCCAGGTGTCCCTGTTCTCCTGCCCCCCACCAGCACCAGCAGGGCAGATGACCACCACATTGTGTGGGT
Source organism: Pelusios castaneus (assembly GCA_007922175.1). NCBI lineage: Eukaryota > Metazoa > Chordata > Testudines > Pelomedusidae > Pelusios > Pelusios castaneus. The sequence continues at coordinate 2,983,046 of ML685783.1, forward strand.
CCCTGGGCACAGGCCCCATAGGCCTGTGTGGTAATCCGCCCCTGAAGAAAAGCCATCTCTGACTTGTTGGTGAAGTGCACAGCTTGAGGGAGATAGGCTGACTTGTACCATTTAGGATTACCATACAACTAGAACATGATTCACCGCCCCCCCTTTTTCTTTTGAGCCTCTATCCCAGTGGATTTTTCAGATAATGGCAGAAATCATCTGTGGTTTTTGCAGAAGAGAGGCTGCAGCTCAGAAAGCACCCCTATGGGTCCCTCCCCTGCAATGGCAGATGGTGGGTCCATTCCCTTTCAGCTACAACTACAAGCTCTCATCACTGTGGAGAGGTTCCCACAGGGAGACTTGTGCTCGCCAACCTGACAGGGAGTGATACAGGACCCCATCTCCACTGTAGAATAACCCCTGCAGCTCCCCCTCTTCCCTTCTCTGAACTACCCTTCTCTGAACTATCCTATTTTAGGGAAATTAAACTATGGTAAGACAAGTGCCAGTATCCCGTTCTTTGAGAGAGCTCCGTGGCTCTGACCTCACCCTATACATGGCCATTTCAGCTTTGTCTGCAAAGCTCACCTGACTCAATTAAAATATTAAAACAATACACAGTTAATTATCAGAAAAGTAGACCTACTGAGGGTGCTACAAAAAGTACCCTGGTTTGACCACCCACATGCCCTGGCCTCCTCTCTCCTTATGTCTTAGGGCCTGATATTGCAGCTCTTCTCACAGAGTTGATCTTCTGTGGCTTATGGTTGTGTGATAGCAGCAGAAATAAGCCTTTAAGGTCTAATGCCTGTTGAGCAGAGACTGATTGTGTTTATTTAGTGCCATGTGTGGCTGTGTATAAATGAATAGGTTAAACCAGAATGTAAAGAAACTCAGTATTCCACAGTGCAAAGGGCAAAGAAAAGCCACTGATGAGAGAAATGTGTGAATGCTGATCATGCTGTTAATTATTGCTGTTTGTGATACAATGCATACGTTTGTGCAGGGAGGGAGTTAGATCAGGGGGAAGTTTAAACTAATTGTTTGTCCCCTTGAAAATTATCTCTGCTTATCAAATCAGTAAATAGTAGCTTGTTGGTTATGGTAATACATTCGTTAATTATTATAAATAGGGCCCCTAGTACTGATATAGATCAGAAGAATAGAAATTAATATACGAGGATGGAAAATAACATTCAATAATCCAGAAATTAAGGGCAAACAATCCTTTTCCTAATGAGGAATAAACTTGTGGGGAGCCTGAAAAGACAGGATAGTTTTGTGTTAATGTTTGTTGTACCAAATCACTGACATTCTTTTGTCTTTGTATAGACTCTCATTTATCAAGACACCATACATCAATTTATTTGGTTTTGATTAGCATGCAGTTGTAAAAATATCGATTAAACCCTAAAAAGTAGCATTCTAGCTCTTAGGGTTTAATTTAATTCAATTTAAGCTTAAAAACCAAAATAAGACTTGAGGCCAATTTGGGTCAAGAAGAGGTGTTACAAAATCATTGTTATCCTTGGTCCAATGTACTCTTACTTTCCACAGAAAACTGGTTTGATAGGAACGCGATCAAATGTTTGAACCTTGCTGTTACAGCAGCTTCCAACAATTTTACCTCCACTCAAACACCATCTTTCTGGTTTTTTGGGGGAAGGGAGATTATCCGTGTGGTCTAAAACTCTGTCCTTGAAAATTCCTATTATCTGTCTGCTGCCCTTCAGATAATGGAAGCCCCACTTTCTTTTATCAGTTATGATCTTTCAAAGATTATTGCTGCATTTCAATTTCCTTTTTCTGCCTGGAAATACATTTTAGTAAATAAAATGATAAAGCAATAAGATGGACTGACAAGCTGAACCATGAATAAAAATTAACTTTTGCCTCTTTATTTTTAGTTTAACCAACTAGTATCCAGTGATTTGAAGTTACTAGGAAGAAGCTCTTTTACGCTCTGCACAGATGGCCAGTTGCTCATTCGGCAGGTCCTCCACCCAGAAGCATCCAAAAAGGTATGAGCTTGGTGTGAAAGAAAGGCAATCCTCTATTTCAGGCCAACAAAGAAAATATCCTGTATGTTACTCATACACTTAAGACATACAGTCCTTCTCTGGGAAGTAAGCTGTTTCAGTAATATTTATTGGTGGCCCCTGAAACTAATAAAATAATCCTGTTGGCTGACTCCAGAAAAGGTCGTGGCTACAATAATAGATTCTTAAAGGTGTTGCGTGTAAAGCAGAGAAAATATGGAAAGGCAATAGATTAAAAGGACACTTCATCCCTTCCTATATCCCTCTTCCTCCCCCTAAAATATTGGAGATCTACCAGATCTAGAGATGGGTCTCACTTAGTTGTGAGGTACTCCTCCCTCCCCACAACATATCTTTGCATCGTCTTCAAACATTATTAAAATCTCTTTACAACCCTCAGACCTTGGCTTTTGTAATTTCCCAATAGGGTTCTCATGACTTCTCTTAATGATTGGATCCTAACAAAGGCAAGGGCTATTTGGTTGGATTAAAATTGATCTTCAAAGCACTAGGAGAGAGAGACTGCTGAATTTAGATTGTCACCTTTTCACTTTAGCTTGTTTGTTTGTAGGAAGGAATAATGTTTAATGCAGCACTTTTTTCCAGGAATGTATGATGTCCTATATTGGACCAAATGATTGGAAAGTGTTCTCTACTATTTTTCATCCTGTGGTGCTTATCTTTTGGAGTCATCTTGCTTTTGGTGAGGGCACAGAAGAAAAGATAAAGTATTCTAAATGGCAACCTTAATATAACACCACCACTCAGGAGTCTAAAATTAGTAACTGTTTTGCATGGATTTACATCTGGGAAGCTATCCTGATTTGCTTCTGTAGAGGCCTATCCTTCCAGTCAGTGACACTAACTATTAAAAGCTGATGATAACTAAATTGGTGGCCCTGGATCAAATGAGTGATATGCAGGTCTGTAATTGGAGAGTAATTGTTTTTTATGATATATATAATTATGGCCAAGTACGAGCCTTGTTCAGCTCTAAAAATATTTAATTGTTCTTTACTGGGCTGTGGCGTTCATAATGTTAATTTATTTTCTTCCTACTTTATAGAACTTCCTGCTGTCGGATTGCTTTTATTCATTTCATGATCTATGCAAAGAGTTCCATATGTGCCACCCCAATTCAGCCCCCGTGAAGGATCAAACTATCAAATCCATGGCAGAGTGTATCCTTTGATGTCACTTCTAAATCAGAATTTTCCATTCAATTGTTATAATTTTCATCCCAGTAAATTAATCAAGAAGCTGATTTTAAAAATTCATCTTTGTATATGGCTGAAGGAGGTTTTTAACATAATATAAAAGACAGTGTTCCGGTTAGAGCGGTTACAATTTTCATAGAATTGTAGGGCTGGAAGGCAACTTGAGCTGTCTTCTAGTTCACTTCCCTGCACTCAAGGCAGGACAATATTTCACATTTAGCCTTCTGTCTAGTAATGAGATTTAACACAGATTCAGTACACTTACAGGGGTTTTTAATTCTCTGAGAGAGTGACATTAACTTGGCCTTGTAAGAAAATGCCTACCTAGCACTTGGGTAAAATTACCTTTTCTAGGATGGAGAGCCTGGAGCTGCATACCCCCATGCATTAGTGCTTGCAGTTGATAATAGTTCTGAGCATCTGATTCAGAGGCAGGTTGATGCAACACACCTCTTATTCCAAGGGAGAAATTTTGTGGCCAGCTGAACGCAGCAAAAGATCAGGTGTGTTTACAAAAGTGGGATTCATTCCTACTATGCCTGGTAAACGCTTAACGCTGAGGTGATGTCCGCTCTCAGTAGATTTCAGAATGTTGACCAGTAAAGTGAACATTAACTAGTTTAAGAGTAGAGTGACACACATGCAGTGATCACATGTCGCTGTTGAAGTCAACCCATTGGATTGCCAGTTTTGTGTTGACACTAGCAAAGCCTTATACCTTGTTGACAATTGATTGTGAAATCCTTTTTATTTTCTTTGACTGGCTTCATAGATATAGGCTTAGAGACAGATGAAACAGAGGAAGACTTTGGTGTCTGGCAAGTGAAAACCATGGTGGCTATTATTTTCAGCATGCTTTCTGAAACCTGCAGTAAGTGGGATATTTGTGTGGGGTACTCTTGTGCAGAGGCAAAATATCTTTAAAATTCTCAATGGCATTTTCACTGCTACTAAGATAGCTGGTGTTCAGGAGTATATTAAAACTGCATCTCTTATTAGTTACAGATTCCAGATTTACTGACCCTGAAACTGTGAAATACAAGTATGAAACAGGACCTTGGTAAGTGCATTTGTTACGATAGCTGTTTTAGCTGTTGTGAGTATTAACTACACTAGGAAAACTTTGCAAACATTTTCCATCATTGCTAACCAGTTCAGCCTCACTGGTGGTAGCACTGTTGGAAGCCCTAGTGTGAACAGAGCCATTGGTATTTTAAGCATGATCACGTAGCTCTGCTCTGAGCATGTGCAGCTGATACCGTGCATAAAATGCCGGTGGTCCATACACTCTGTTTAAATACACTGGTTTCAGCTCTGATGATGATGACTGGTCAGTGGAAGAGAAATATTTAGAAACTTTCTCTAGCATAGACAGACAATGTATCTTGTACACCTTAAACCAGTCTAATCTCTCATGCTATATACCATTTTCTTTCTTTCAGTACAAAGGGATGGTAAAAGAGAGCAATTGTACTGTACACTGTATTGCAAACTGCAGTGGGCGCTAATGTAAGAAACAGAAGATAAGTGTTGGAGGGATTCTGGGTCCTTGGTAGCAGGGAGCCTTTGCACTCTAATGGCAAAAAGAGTGAGAGAGCTGTGTGGTGTGTAAATGATGATTACTGGCTGCCCAGTCAGAGCCTATTTAGAAGTCTCCTACAGATTCTCTGACCTCTCCAGATTGCTGTTCTCACTCAAACTTCGTTTAAAAGTTGTTGATTAGTGCTGATGTATTTTGCACCTTGACTCTTCCTCACTTTTGTTGCTGATGTCTCAACCAGTGTGCATTTAGGTTCATCTGATGCCTTATTGGGTGGTGCACTGTGTATGTTAATGAGTGGGCATTCAGAATCTGGTGTGAATAATTCACAGGAGACCCCAGAATTATTTTTCTTTCTCTCTGCTGGAGTTTACCAATCACAGTCAAGTTATCGAAAGGAAGAGACTGGAAGGGATGGGGATAGGAAAAAATCTACCCCTTTCCAGTGAAAAGTGGCAGTTAAGATGAGCTTGCCCTTTTCAACTGTACCATGAAATGTATCGAGTTATATTTGATACCATTCTCTTTGCCAGGAGATTCTCACGCTATATCTTGATGAACTGTTCCTAAATTAATGTCGTTTTTTCATCTTCCTCCAAGAGGAGTGGAAGCTTTTGTCTATTTGTGCTGTTCTGAATTGTGGCTTGCGGGCGGGGAAGGAGGAAATCTAAACTGTGTTTTTTGCTTTTGAAAGAAATTTCAGTACTTTCTGCTGTCTAAAACCTTTATGATCTAATATGGTTAGCGTTGGTGTGCCACCCTGTCTTCCAATGGACTGGCTGTAAATCATCTCTAATAATTCCATACATTTAAATAAATTTCCTGCAGACTTGTTACTGTTCATTCTAGCTAATTTAAAACTTAAAAAAAAAACACCTTTTGGGGTGATGGGATGGCAACACAGAGTATCTCAGTGTAGTATGTAGGTGTTAGCCATAGCAGCTTGCTTCCCATTTCAGTCAAGAAAGGGAATGATTAAAAAAATCCCAACATCAAATATCCCAGTAGTATTAAGAGATTCTCTGATTCATGTGCCAAATTGCTACATGCAATGAATTGTGATAGTAATAGTGCAATGGAAAACTTGGATTAATTATTACCTTGAATTTTACTATTCTTTTCTTTCTGCAGTAGTAAATCTGAAGCAGTAGACAGTGAAACGGTAATACGTGCCAGAGGTTTGCCCTGGCAGTCTTCGGATCAGGATATTGCCCGGTTTTTCAAAGGACTCAATATTGCCAAGTAAGAGTGCCAGATTTGGTCTCATGCTGTGTAACTTAGTTTTTATCATCTGCCTTTATTTTGTAAAAGGAGGTCCTGGGTTTGTGTTGTCTTCCTCATCCTTGCAGTTCACAAAACTTAGGAATGTTTCAACAAAAGATTTGTCCCTACCGAAGAAATGGGGACAGAGTCACTTTTTGTTTAAACAACTTTCTAATCAATAAATATTATTGGTGGAAAAACTTTAAAAGTACAGGCTCTTTCTTAAAGCTTGATCTCTGTATTTTTCTGCTGAATAAAAGAGTGGGTAATTACATCAATTATAAGGCATTGATGATTCAAGCAACTTCGGTCCTTGCTTTTTCAGAGGTGGTGTTGCCCTTTGTCTGAATGCTCAAGGAAGGAGAAATGGGGAAGCCCTAGTGCGATTTGTCAATCCTGAACAGAGAGACTTGGCATTGGAAAGACATAAGCATCACATGGGTAGCAGATACATTGAGGTAAAGAACTACAGTTTGATGACATATCAGCACTGCTATGCTGAGAATGAAGCCAGTTGTAAGCTAGTGCAGTATTGACTTACTGCATAACAAGGGGGGAATTGTCTATCACTAACTAAGTGGTATATTAAAAAGAAACTAAGGGAGTTAGGTACCCAACTCCCATTGAAAGTCAGTGGAAACTGGATCTCTACTGTCACTCCCTGCTTCTGGAAATCCTGTGCTACATTTGACTGTTAAAAGTTACTTTTGTTGGTTGTTTAATGCTGGATAGCTATAAAATATGAGACATTCTGAAGTTTTACAGAGCTCTGGAAAAATGTTATATTTCAGTTTAGTATTGACCATTGAACTTCTTTTGGTTGTTTTAAATACAACTATTTTGTTGGTTTTAGGTTTATAAAGCAACTGGAGAAGAATTTTTAAAGATCGCTGGAGGTAAGTTATTTTAAGATACACTTTAGTAAATGCATTTAATGTTTACATGATCTGTTTCTACACTTCAGTTGGGTAAAGGACTAATCAAGTGACTTTTTCTGTTTGCACTTCAAAAGATCAAAGGGTCAAATACTGGCTGCTTTCCACTACAAGTAGACAATCACATGCTAGCTCTGCTTGGGCCAGTGCACTAAAAATAGCAACGTGGGGCCATGACATCTCAGATGGCTGGTCATGCTAGTGACATGAGTACAAACCTACCCAAACCCCAGGATTGAGTAGCTAGCCTGAGCCATGGTCATGTGCTGTCTTGGCCCCACAGCTATTTTTAGTGGGCTAGATTGAACAGAGCTAGTGTGTGTCTCTCTACCTGTGCTGGGAAGCACCCTTCCAGTTGCTGTGTAGACACACACCAATAATGCACTGGGACCATGTTAGAGAGAGACACCCCTTCTGGGAGAAGAGAAGCTTAGAGTGTTTCTGCTATGGGAGATTCCTTGAACCTAATACAAGCTCTTGGTTCTCGCTAATTCAAATAGACTGATGTGAAACACTTTCGTACACATTTTGTTTTTAAAGGTGCCACTTAAAGTAATGTACTCAGGAGCATGGAAAAGTGGGGGTGGGGGGAAGTCTCCATGCTTGTCAGTTGTTTTGTTGCTTAGTGTCAACTGCTAACCCTCATCTTGTTCTTTAACCATTTCATGTTGCTCTCCAGCTCGAAGCAACCAATCAGTGTGCTGGGGTAGCTTCCCAGTAGGATGTGGTTACTGAGCAACTCTCTGATCCCATGTACTGCACAGGACTGGGAGTTTATCAGGCAACATCCATGTAGTTTCCACCTACTTTGTGTTGGTTCCTCACTGTTTCCAACTAAACGGACACAATTTTATTCTCCCTCCTGCCAGGCACCTCCAATGAAGTGGCCCAGTTCTTGTCCAAGGAGAATCAAGTTATCATCCGGATGAGGGGCCTTCCTTTCACAGCCACTCTAGAGGAAGTCTTGGGGTTCCTGGGCCCTGAGTGTCCAGTCACAGGAGGGAAAGAGGGACTTCTCTTTGTCAAGTACCCAGATGGCAGACCCACAGGCGATGCATTTGTGTTGTTTTCCTGTGAAGAATATGCACAGAATGCACTTAAAAAGCATAAGGAGATCCTTGGAAAACGTTACATTGAACTCTTCAGGAGCACAGCAGCAGAAGTCCAGCAGGTTGTAACTACTGGCTACGAAATCCAGATAAATTATCTTTTTTCCAGTCATCTTCTTATGTTACCTTGTATTTGTAAACGTTGGCCTTCTCACGATAGGTCTTGCAAAAACAGTAGAGTGGAAGCAGCTTTTCCGTTACAGAAATCAAATTCCAGAAAAGACACTTTGACTATTGATTGCATCACTTTCCACACATTTATTGCACTGATTTTTTTCTTTAACGATGTCAATATCGTTAAATAGAAATAATCAGATACATTTCTTTTCCTTCACTTACCCTACATATTTGAGACGTTTAAATATAAAAATAAGTTAAAAAATCATCAGTGGACCCTAAGGGATTGGGCTTTTTGAAAAGCTGAAGCATTTTTCAAAATTGTGATGTCTAACCACAGTGTTTTTTCCAAACATTTTTTATTCTGTTCACTTTTATAGATAATGAGGGTTGATAAATTGTTTTACTACATGGTTAATCAATCATTAGAATCCAAAAAGTTGTTTATACCCATTTATATCCCCCTCTACTGATGTCTTATAACTCATCCATAATACATTCTGCTTGTATCTGTAAATGCTTGTAACAGCTATTATAATCCTTTATAAGCCATTTACAAATGGAACTGTAATCTGATGGATGATTAAAACTCAGATACAGCCAAGGATTTTGTTTAAAATTCTGTCATTTTTAAGGACACCTTAAGTTTTTGAAAAGTGCTTTGACACATTTTGAAGAAATAGAAATAGAATTTTCAATTTCCCAAAGAATAATAATTAAAAACAAAAAATAAAAAAATCTTTCCTTCCCTCCTGCACCACACCTAATTTCTCTTTTTTTCAAATTGTTTTCATAAATATCTACTAATATTTGTGGAATTTAACTCTGTCCCACTTCCATCAAACATAACTTCAGAAAGTAACAACATATCTTGTTACCAGCAAGCCGAGCCTTTAAAATTGCCACATTTAAGGAGATAGCATTTCTAGTTATGGCAGACTGCTTGTTTATAGGATAGTCATAGACTTTAGGGCCTAAAGAGACCATTATGATCATCTAGTCTGACTCCTGCATAACACAGGCCATAAAATTTCATCCAGTAATTTCTTCATTTTTTCCATTTGAGCTATATCATATGATGTGCTTTTCCTCAAGTAAGCAGTGATGCCAGTGGAAGAATATCTGTTGCATATTAATTACTGGTGTTTGCCAATGCTACTGTACCCATAGACATGAGAAAAGTCCAGCAAATTTGACACGGCACTATTAAAACCCATTTTGTAAATGCAATGGCGCTGGCTTGTGTTTTTATTGTTGGTGTTTTCTGGTTTTGAAGGAGGATAATTCTCCTGAGCACTTAAAACTCAAGTCATGCTACTCAAGTTTTCTTGGCTAAGGAGAAACGCATTCATACTGGATGAATATGCTGCAGCTTGCTTTTCCAGAGGGGTCTCTGGAGTGAGGCACTTTATACAGTGCTGATCCTAGGAGCAGCAGTCCACTTCTGGGAATTGGAGCCCAGTTGTTCACATGGCAACAGGGAGCCCTAACCATAGAGCCAGCCCACTGTCTAGTGTTAAAACAGTCACAATTGCAATAGCCAATACAATAATCATCTGATAGGCGAGAAATCTCCCCTTTAATAACATGTATGTTTGAACATTAGATTGTTGTGCTTCATTAGAAGCAACACAGGCAATCTAGGCTGAATAACTGCTGACAAAATTAAAGCCTGCTGTTGAAGTGTGCCTCTTATTTGCTGCACCTCCTAGCGTAATTTGTTTGTGTGCCCTAATTTATTTTGTTACTCGTACTCTGTAATTAGCTTTTCAACAATAAAGTCCCAGCAGCATCTTTGGGTAGTGCAAGGTGTTTCCAATTATCTTTCTCTCACTCTCTCTTTTTGCCCTTTGGGAGAGACCTGAGAGCAAAAAAAAAAAAAAATGTTAATGGAGGACTGAGAAGAGAGATCTTCCACAGATTTTGCTCTTTATTCAAGAACTCTACATTATGGATATGGGAGCATTGACTAAGTAGTAATAACATTAAGCTCTTACAAAGTGATTTACTATGGAAGGCAGGAGAGTAGAACTCTTTACTTTAAAAAAAAAAAAAAAAAAAAAAAAAAAGCACAAAACAAAAAATAACTTTTTAAAGATGCATAGCTGGATGTGAACTGCCTTAATTTAATGAAGTATCTGTAACTGGTGGTTGTACCAATTTAGGTTTGTCAATGAGACTGTTTTTAAATACTGCATTTGGGGATCCTGTAAAAGGACTAACTATAGTCTACTTTTGTCTTTAATGAGGTTGGTAGAAACTTAAATGGACCCTTCTAAATTGAAATTTGTCAGTGACTCTATTTAAATATTTCCCTTGTATTTTAAACTGATAAATGTCAAAAGGGTGGGAGGGGAGGGGGAAAGAGGGAAGAAGCAGCCTGGAATATTTTACCTATACGACATTTTTTGCTATTCTAAAACAGTTGAATGTCTGGAATGGTATGCTGAAGACCTATTTACTTCTAATACGGCATTTTAATTCTTACCCGTCCATTTATGGGTTTTTTCCCCCAGGTGCTTAACCGATATTTGTCAACACCTTTGATCCCCACTCTTCCAACTCCTATTATTCCTGTGATTCCCCCACCTTACACCATTGCCACTGGTAGCATCCGTGACTGTGTCCGGCTTCGAGGCCTTCCTTACACAGCTGGTATTGATGACATCCTGGAATTCATGGGAGATGCAAGAGCAGATATCAAACCACATGGAGTCCACATGGTCCTTAATCAACAGGTAACAGAACGTTGCAGGGAGGATGGACAGCCTTCAGATTAAATACCAAGACTGGAGTCAGACCTAATCTCTTTCTGGCTCTGCCTCAGATCTTATGTGACCTTGCAAAAGTAACTCCACATCTTGGTGCCTATTTCATCATCTGTAATACAGATAGTGCTTACTGTGATTTTAGGTATTGTGATGCTTTTAATAGCTCTCACTAATTCCTGCTGCAGAGTCATTCATAACAGTGGAAGGGGTAAAGGGAAATCAATGATTCTGAGCTCAACACCTTCCAGGTTTGGTAGGGGAGGGAACTGTGGGCAACCATCTCTACGGGTGGCTCTGCACCTCAGCTATCTGTAAATCTTCCTGCACATGTAGGAAGAATGTTGTGGAAACCACAGAGGGTAGGAACTGCACTGGAAGCAGTGTGCTTCAACTGGCTCCCTGAGTAGCAACAGCACAAGATGGAGCAGCAATAGTGTCAATAGAAAATGGCATTTCCTTATTCCAGGGAGTTCTCATAACGTGCCTATTTTGGGTGTGGTGCGCAGGGAGCCCTCACTTGTTTTGTCCAGCAGCTAAATTGGAACTCGCTTGAAGATTAAATGTTAGCTTTTGTGAAACATTTTGGAAAAGGAGAACATCTGTAGTTTTGTTTGAAATATCTCAGTTTTGAGTTGTGTGTGGGTTTTTTGTTTTTAATAAATTCAAAATGACTGTTTATTTCTAACTTAAAAATTTTGTTTTTTGGGAAATTTTGTTTTTTGGGTTTATTTCAGGGGGTTACATTTTGTCTTTCCCTCCAGCTTCTTCCTTTTTTCCCCCCACTAGTAGAAATTTTTTAAATGAATGCCTTACCTCCTTCCGTTTTTTTCCTACTAAAGGGAGAGAAGGAGGGCATGAGAGAGACCCCTTCTCCCCCCATTGAATAAACTTAAATTTCTCAACATCCATCCATCCATCCAGTTTGTTGAAAAGCCATTTTTTATCAGGGTCTTCTCTTGTCTCTGAGCAGACCCACGATGTCCTGTGCTCCAGAGTGCCACACACCTGAGAATCAATTTGTAACGTGGCTTTATAATTTACTGAAGTAACTTTTACTGTAGGCTTTTACTGACAAAGGAATTGGTAGCCTCCATTATTAAATATAACCCATGATTTAAAGAATAAGTTTGACAATCCATTCCTTGAAATTATTACTGGTTCAGCTGTTGGCAACAGGGGAAAAAGCTGCAGGGTTTCAATAAATACTTGATAAGTTCCAGAGGTGTAGCCTCTGGATGCCACTGACAAAGTGGGTTGCAGCCCAAGAAAGCTTATGCCTGAAGAAATTTGTTAGTCTTTAAGGTGCCATGGGACTTTGGTTGTTTTTAATAAAGTCTGAAATCATGAGTCCCTTATGCTCTGGGGCATCAAGTGACTCTTAACATGGTCTGTTCTCAATTCCATAGGGACGACCATCAGGTGATGCTTTTATCCAAATGAAATCTTCTGACAGAGCCTTTTTGGTGGCCCAGAAGTGTCACAAGAAAATGATGAAGGACCGCTATGTGGAAGTGTTCCAGTGTTCAGGAGAGGAGATGAACTTTGTTTTAATGGGTGGCACTTTAAATCGTAGTGGCTTATCCCCACCGCCATGTAAGTTACCATGTAAGTCTCCAATTCTTCTGCTCTCTGCTGCTAAAGGCTGACATGTGGTAGGTGCTCAAGCTCTGTGGCCTTTCACCTTTTTGACTTGGGATTTGCCATGATCAGTAATCATCCATCTGTATATAGCTGAGATTGGAAGTTGTTCCTTTGGGGCAATAAATGGGAGTGATTGAAGCATTATTATTGTGTTTTCGGTGGTGAATAGATGTCAGAAATGCCTCGCCAGTCAATTTGTTGCTCACTTTGCTTTTATGGGTGTACTGTTCTTCTGAGCTCTGCAGTAGATTTTGCCTGTAGTGAAACCTGTTTGGAATTGGATTTATTTATTTATTTTTAAATTGAAAGAAATTCTTTACTATAGCTGCCAGTGAATGCTCTTGCTATTCTGCCTCTGAGCATTGAGAAGGTGCTACTCTTGGGGATAGTTTGTTTTTGAAGGAAACATACATTGGGATACATTTCTAATGGACTGGGGTAGTGAAATTGGATGGATTTTACTGGCTGTAATCTGTGAACAGTATTACTCTCTCTACTATATACTGAACACTTCCAGCGAATAACAGCTTTGTCTCTTTTTTAAAAAAATACATAAACGCTACAACAATTTATAATTTAACATTTGGGGCTTTATTGAGGACTGATGATTTCTATTCCAAGTAGTTTGATTACCCAGTCACAATGTGGACAGTGGTGTGTATTTTCAAAACATTAAAATATAGATGGCCAAATTTTCAAAAAAAGCTAGCTTTGCAGTCACATGCTTAATCCTTTATGAAAACCCGGTATCTGTGCATGCAAATGCATCTAATCAGTCATTTGTATTTACAATACCCTGATATGTTTGTCACACTGTATTAGATATATGCAGACTGTTGGCTGAGAATGGCAGGCACACTTGTGTACCTAATTTCTTTGAAAAAATCTGTCCCACAGAGAGCAGCTTCTGCTAGAAGGAACAGAAAGTATAAGTGTGGGCATACATGGGTTCAATGCCCTGCATTATCTATGCACATGGCTTCATGCTTTCTTTGACTAACTCTGCAGCTCCCTATTATCCATTTTAATATGGCTGAAACAACTCATCTTAATGCATTTGGTAGATATTGCTTATTCCAAATATCCCAAATCTTGTCATTCATATCAACATGAGTGGAGCCTCCATTGAGAGAAGCTTTAGAGCAGACGTCGTATGAACTTCAGTTCATTTGGGGTCAAATGCTCTTAGTATGGACAGCAATCACATTGGAATAAATCATTCTCTCATCTTGTTTCCATCCCAGGCAGATTCCTGGTTTTGATTGGTCTATTTTTCTGGTTTGTTCTTAGGTCTTTCTCCTCCAGCATATGCTGCTTTCCAAACAGCTGCAGCAGTGATCCCAGCAGAAGCAGCACTTTATCAGCCACAAGCCCTGCTATCAACAACCAGGACTCCCCAGGCCTCCGCTGCTGCCCCTCCAACTGTTACATACTACCCAGCTCAGGCTGCTCAGCTTTATATGAACTACACAGCTTATTATCCCAGGTACAGTCGGGCTTGGTTCCCTCTGCTCTTGGATCTCAGAATCCGTTCCTTTATAGGAAGAAGAACCTCTGGGTTACCTGTGCATGTCTTCAGTTTGTATTTCTGATCTAGACAGTCCTGAGCTTTGCAGATATTTATTGACAGGGCTAATGACTGCTTAAGTGGCTTCATCTTGTCCTCTTGCTGAGACTTAGTTGTTGTTGGATGGTATTGACCCTCCTTCAGGCGAGCAATGATATTTTATGATATGACACACTGGGTATGTCTACAGTGCTATATGTGAGTGTGATTGCAACTCAGTAGGTATACTGGTGCTAGCTTTAATCTAAATAATAATATTCCTTCTGTTGGCAATTTATACCACCACATCAACTGTTTTGAATGGGCCTCTTCCAGCCTGATTGAATTGACCTTGGTAGCACTTGCCCTCCTCGTAATTTGTAACTCACCCTTGCATGTGTATTCATGCATTGATAAAGTGTGTTGCAGCCCACAAGAGACTCCCCCCTCCCCACACTCAATTTTTTTGTTAGTCTCTAACGTGCCACAAGACTCCTCATCATTAACTTTAATCCAGCTAGTGTGGTTAAAATAGCACAGAAAACATGCTGGCAGAGCCTTTAGCATGGGTACGTCTGCATTCCTAGCCCCTGCTGACATCCATACCACCTCATCTTCACAGCTCTTTTTAGCTGTGCCAGTTGCAATAGAGCCATAACCATTCTCAGTTTTTTTAAATAGCCAGTTCATTGTACTAGGAAGAGTCACTATTTGCTTGTCTGGTGGTTTACAGCTATTGCTTTGTATTGACTCTGATGCAGCACTTGGTAGGTTTGCCTGAGGGTTAGGAATGAAGAGCATTCAGGAGCTCCAAACTAATACTGAAATTTCAGTGAAATTGGCCCATCTCAAATCTTTCTGCTGTTCCAAGCCCTAAAACCTCCCACTGGTCACTGATAATCTCTCTGCTTCTCTTTTCTTTTCAGTCCTCCAGTATCGCCTACCACAGTGGGGTATATTGCAGCTCCTCCTGCAGCTGTAGCAGCTGCTGCCTCGGCCACACACACTCCGATGCTGCCCCAGCCTGGAGCTTTAGTTCGGATGCAGGGCTTGCCTTATAACACAGGAATGAAGGACATTCTCAGTTTCTTTCAGGGATACCAGGTCAGTATCCTATCCCTCCCTTCAGCATTGCCATCCGCCTTTCTTTGACTTGGGTTTCACATTACTGCTATTCTGTGCTGATCTTGGCACATCTTTGCTATGGGGAAAGGAGGGAGTAAATCTTTGCTTGTTCTGCGTTCGCTGTCATATGGGCAACATCTGCCCTGCACACCACTAGCGCTATGGTGCGGTGCAGGGTACAGGAAGGTACATGCTGCACTGAAAAGCAAGCTGCATCTACATCGCGGTGTGTAGTTAACAGGCGTCAGTAAAAGGTTCTGGAAGCTGGACCCGTTCACTGCTTGCCCACTTCCAGAGCTTTTACCCCCCCCCCCCCCCCAGACTTTCCCTTCCAGTGAGGAAACGAGAGCACACTACACCACTGAGAACAGCAGTCTTGATGGGGGAGGTATTGTTTTTGTGTGTCGAGAGTCATGTAACAGGTACTCAGAGGTTTAGGTGCATCTTTATTTACCTAAGCAGTGTCTCACCATCTGTGCTGCTGTTTGTGCTCACGCTAGTGAGATACGCCGCATATGTACTCTACACACTACTATAAGGACATGCCCGGGCTCAGCCAGCGATGTAGTGTTACACCGCGAGTAAGACAAGTTGTACAATAAGCATGTCCCAGTATAAATTTATGGAAATCTCCCCTTCTTTAGTTAGTCAGAACAATTCTGATTTTTCTCTCCTAATTTTAGAACAGTGATCTAGTGGTCAGAGCACAGGAGTGAATGATAATTTTTGTATTGAAAGGCTTCCTCTGTGAATAGGGAGCAACTGGGCTGCATCTATAAAATGAGGATGATTCTAATCTACCTGCCTGCCTCAGAGGCATTTTATAAGGCCTAGTTCCAATCTACCATTTAAAAAAAAGATAAAGAATCCATGTCTTTGAACATGTAGGTTAATACTCCCCTAGATGTTCCTGCACATATATCAGATGAGCTTTTTGGTTACATTTTCTGTCTGAATCTAAATGCTGTACCTGAATACTTGCAAAGGTAAAAATCATCCATTAATGTTGTTCAGGAGGTAATTTACTGTCTGTGAAGAGCAATGGTACAGATTCCAACCCTTTGCTAATAGGGATGAAATTTAACTGAAATCTTGGAAAACTGTAAAAGTTGATGTAGCTTGTGATGTAGCTGACCTTTACTATCTTTTAGAGACTGTAATACAGATGTTTTTTTTTTTTTTATGGGCAATGGCAAACTTCAGGCAAGGAAAACACTCAGAATAAAGAGAGAATCATTGAACATTAATTTCTCCAAGGTTCTTAAAGGTCTATAGTAGACTATTTTGTAGTGCAAGGTGTCAGCCATGTGATCTTGTTTGGGCCAGAGAAAATGTTTAGCTATATATCTTAGAAATGATCTCTTTGATAATTATGGATGCGAAGAAAACCAAGTCTTCTCCAGAACTAGTATTGCTTGAACTGCAGATATGGCCTTTGTGATGGAGTTGTTGAAATCATAAGTTAAACGTTACATAGTGCTTAGAAGTTGATAATTTAGACAAATTTTAGCAGATTTTACAGTTTTTGTAGTTAAGGGCCTTTAAACCATAAAAGTTTAAGTGTAATTCATGCACAACTTCTTGAATTCTTCTAAAAAATTAATCTTACTGGTTTTCTAGTCAGTTGTATGTTTTGCTTTACATCTCAGAATTTCTCTTCTAAGAAGTTCAAGCCAAATTTAATGTGTGCTCCTGTTTTGTTTTGTTCCCCCTAGAAATAAAAGGTAGCTCTTCAGCTATTACTTGCCCATTTATATTGATTTCAATTAACTTTTTAAACTTTATTTTTATTCTAATTTTAGTTTCCATGCTAGCTTTTAACATGGGTCTTTATTTTGAGGATGTAGAATTATGTCCTGCATCAAAACCTCATGTGAAAAAGTAACTAAATGTCAGAAAATGGAAAAAGTTGGGAAATGGGTGAAATTAGACCTGCCCCCATCCATGGGTGAGACTGCATTGCAGATTGTTCATGGGTCAATGAACTTTCCAATTCAGATAGCTGGGTGGAGGTGTTAACTAAATCTTCGATTTATAGTATACAGTTTTCAATTCTGTTGCTTGATTTTCTCCTTTCCGTCTCATTAGATACAAGGTAGCCAAGTTTAAAGTGTGTGAGTAGCATATTTAAAATTTTTATATTTATAGGAATGTGCTTTTAAATCAAAACTAGATTTATGCTCCTACTTCAACCTGTTCCTTAATCACAAGGAATAAATCCCCACCCAAATATTATTTTAAAAGTGAAGCTTAGTCATTATGACATTTAAGGAACTGGTTTCAGGTGTCTTTCATCATGTGCCCAGTTGAGTTATCTTCCTGTAGTTTGAGGTAAGGAACGTAACACAATATTTAAAAGTGTACACATTTTAGTCAGCTACTGATAATCAAAAACAACGACTGATTGAATTAAGTCTTTTAAAAAATGCTGCTTGAGCAGATTAGGGTTCAGAGTCTTGTAAAGTAGTCGAGCGCTCACTATGTGATATACTATTTATGTATTCATTCATTTATTTAATTTACACATGTGCACATGCTCACTCAGTCCTGCAGTGGTAATCTGGAAAAAAAAAAAAAAAAATCTGAAGACTTACTGTGTTTGGGACAGTGTTATGTCTCTGGTAAGAAAATCTAACTATCTCCTCCCTCCCTCTTCCCCTCCATTTCTTCTCTTTCTATTGCTAGCCAGAGGATGTATTGAATGATGCTTCTGGTCCTTTATAAAGTGAGCCCTTGTTAACCACCATTGGCTTGGGTATGATCTTAATCCCTTTGTGAAAATAATTGAAGTTGATTTTCAGTGGACACGGAAATTGGATCTGGGATGCTGAGAACAAAGGGTGATTTTTATCTTTTGTGTATTCCTTTCTGAAAGGGATGAGTTATGTTTTATTTATTTTCTGCTGTTCCTTGTCTGAATCTCTTTGGTCTTGAAGGGTTTCATGTACTGCATGTATGCACACGTTACTACTTAATTAAAAGCAGCTTTCACACCAGACCTGCCTCTAACATACAGACTCTTGGCTTACCATGTGCTTGAACAAGCTGGTCTCAACATCAGTACATGCTTCCAACAGTAGATAGAAATACTGAATTTTAACACTAGCAATTTGGCTCTTTTAGAATTGACTTCTTCTACTTAATAGCCCCGTACATTGGTTTCATCCTTTTATGGCTATCAGATTTTCATATAAATTTTTATTACTGTAAGAATTCTTCTGTCACAATTAAACATACATGATGCTTTCTGTTATCCTCACCAAAAAAAAAAAAAAATCTATAGAGCAGTTAATATAATTGTCTTTGTAGGTGCTTAAAAAAATCCTCTCTATTCTATTGCAATGTGCAATATGCTTCTGAATTTTAATGCTAATATATCACCATCCAATAGTCCATGATGGATCTTCTAATTATTATTGTATCACAGTGACTCCTGGGAAATCCCTCATGGGCCAGGACACCACTGGGTTAAGCACTGTGCAAATAACAAAAAGACTACCCCAGATAGCTACAGTCTAAGAATAGAGACAATAGGAGGATACAGATAGATAGATGGGGAAACACAAGGAAACAATGAGACAGTACTGGTCAACATGATTGGCAGTGGTTTCAGCACATCAATTCCTTAACTACTGTTAAAATGTTTTGAGGGATTTGGAGAACCATGAGCCACTCTGAACAGCTATCATTAAAGTTGAAAGGAATTGACTAAATGGTAAGTGAAAGTTTGAAAATCTGCTGTAACGAGCTTTTGTAGCAATACAGTGGTGTTTTTATGCAAGGGGAAACTCACGCAAAGTAAGTAAAGGTGAAAAATAAAGGCAAAAAGGGACATGTATTTGGTAAATCTGTTCTATGTTATACACTTTAGCCACTAAGCAAATGTAAGGATAATTAGTCATCTTATGCTGAGTAACTGAATCAATGAGATTAAAGGGAATGTTCCTAGACTCCAAGAAGAGTCCAAGCTTTTGTTTGCTACTTTAATTTGAGGGCGAGGGAGTGGTGCTGTTGATAGAATTGTGATGCTCTGGAATAAGCAAGCTTGCCAGCCCAGGCTATGTACACACGAGAACACTTGTCCCGCAATAAGTTAATGCGGGACAAGGAAAGCGCTATAAATATAGCGCT
>ML685783.1:3002867-3171759 GCA_007922175.1 Pelusios castaneus
GCCAGCCCCCTAGCTCAGTCCAGGGGAGCTGCCAAACCGGGCAGCTCCCAAAAATACTCAATTTCACTGCTCAGCTAGAGCAGTGAAATTGACATATTTGACAGCTCCAATGTCCCAGAGTGGCCTCGATTGGCACTCTGGGACATTTCCGGAGGCTGTCTATTGCGCAAAATGAGTACACACGAGCATTACCGCGGAACAGCTGTTCCACGATAATGCTACCACTCTCGTTTTGAGTGGTTTAACTGTTGTGCAGCAAGAGGGTGTTGCTGCGCAACAGAGAAATTGATCGTGTGTACTCTATTGGCTTTATTGCGTGGTAAGGAGCCTTACTGCGCAATAAAGTGATCGTGTGTACATAGCCTCAGTTAGCCTGGATGTCAGTGTGGTAATGTTCACTAGGGCACTGTTTTGCATTCAGAGCTACAGTCAGAAGTGATATGAGATGGGAAGATTGAATTTGAAGGATTGCAGTCAACATCTGAAACATGTTTTAGCTCCTAATTGCTGAGACAGGACTAGGGTGGAAACCTGGTGCCTGTTTTTAGTGTTTTTATATAGCATAATCTTAAAATAAAATTAATCTAATTATGTATACCATACCTCATCTGTAGCTATGAAGGGCTTTTGCAGTGTATTAATCCTCCGACTCTTCACAGACATAGAATTCAAGTTTAATTGCCTTTATTGGGTTTACAAAAAAAAAAAAAAAAAAAGCCATAATGATGAGGTGGGAGAAACTGACTGGTGGCAAAATTCCAGGAGCCTTAACAATCCCTCTCTCTCTCTCTAATATTAGGACAGCAGGCTTCACTGTTGCTGGCTTCCCCTTGATTAAGCTTTGGCTGAAATGTACGCTCAAACAAAGTAGTAGTCTCTGTTTCCTATGGGTGCCTTTTGAAATCTGGCACCTTTCACAGTCCTAGAGGAATAGTTTCTTCATCCATCTCTGTTGCATCCTCCAGCTGCTAGTTATGGTCACAGCATCTTGGATTTAGGGGGAGTGGTCCTGCTTTTAGCAGGGGGTTGGACTAGATGACCTCATGAGGTCCCTTCCAACCTTAAAATTCTATGATCTTCTTGTGGGGAAAGGGTTTATAATCTCACTTAGCATAGCTTTATGGGCAAGCTAGCAAGCAGTAAACAATATTGTTTAACTTTTCCCCTTGAATGGAACACAGCTATCGCTCTCAGACCCATATTGCTTTGGGTCCGAATTTAGATAAATCTTTCAGTTGGAAGCACTGCCTTCAAAGAGAGACCCTTTCTAAAACTTAGGATAGTAAATGTTGCTGTTTACCATTGCTGTCAGCTTGTCACACTTTAAGCAATCCAGTTAAGTGGCACCACTTTTAGGCTATTTTTGTTAGATAATTGGAATGATACAGTTTTCTCCTTCACTGTCTTCTCCATCAAACATTGATGGCACAATGCTTCAATACCAAATACACCTAGACTGAACCTGGGACTCAGACATTTGGGAATTCCTCCTCTCCCTAGGACCTACTCTCTGGTGTGGATTCACATTCTTACAGGAGACTTTCCCAGCAAACTCTTCAGGTGACTGGCTCTTTAAATACAGACTAGAATTGCTGTAGCTGAATCCCTGATGTGGCCATTTTGCATGCTGCAGGTTGCAACTTCCTTCCAGTTGGAAACTATTCCTGGCTCCTATTAAGTTTCCCCTTTTGTTTTTTCCTGTTCCCTTAGGACTTACCTAAAATCAGTTTCTAAACCAGTACCCAAATAGTGTGTGGCTAAGCCCTTATTTCTGTTTAGGTAGCCGATATTCTGAGCCAGTACAAGAAGTTGGGGAAGATGGAATTCAGTGCGGCTAGTGACACCATGGGTGTACCACACTAACCTTTTGCTTCTAAAGATTTTAGGTTCAAATTCATTTTTTAGGAAAGATGTGCAAAAGCAATATGGTCTCCTAACCACGGCTAATCTCTGCATAAAACAATAGGGTAGAATAGTAGAAGTACTGCTGCTCAGAAATGGTAAATGTTGGAAGAACTGTGTGAGAGATGCTTGTAGTTTTGGTTGTATATCACATGTAACATTTGAAACAGCAGAGGGAATATTTTTCAGCCAAAGAATGTGACTCTTGGGGTGGACAGAGATAAACCCAGCAAAAGTAATAGCCACTTGGTTACTGCTGGTGAGGGAGAGGTGAGTTTACATAGATGGCACATGAGTTTGCAGTTCTTGGGTTCAGTTTTTCCTTGGGATATCAAGTATGTATAATACTATAACTGGCCTCTTAAAAGCCATAAAATTGTCATACTGAAGACCTTCAAGTGAACAGATAAATATACTGAGAGAGAAGGAAACAGTGGTACAAGAATGTATTTAAATCTAGAGTGCAGGATCAAATAAATGTAGAACTGTTCTTATTTAACAGTACACCCCTGAGACACAACCTTTGTCAACTAGGGGATGGATTAACTTTTTTCTTCTTTTACTATTTAAATTTTTGCCAATTCATTTTGGGACACTAGAAAAGATCTCATGAGTCTGGAAACCACCATGATTTGGTCAAATAGCTACCTTTTCCCTCAGACTTCATAAATCTAATTTTTGAAGGAGATTTCTCAATATGAAAATCCAATTTGTCAGTCTAATATATCCCGAAATAACAGCCTCATTAAAATAGCCACTAAGAGATTGATCCTGCTCTCATCGGATCTAAATGAGTAAACATTTTTAATTTAAATTGAATCAGCCTTACCTTTGCTTCCTAAAAGGATTGACTTGTTCTTCCCATTTTAAACCAGTTTCGCTCCCTAGTGAGTATTCTGTCTTCCAGCCAGGTGCATTTTTCACCTGTCTCACTCTTTTGTCTGTGGTCACTCTACAGTGTTCCTTGCCTTATTTTCTAGACCACAAAGATCCACCACTTGTTATTGCTTTGTATTACTTTCTGCTTCCAAGCTACCTTCTTGATGCAAACTACTCTATACCTGGATCCCATCTTCCTGACCCACTGGAAGACCAGTAGTACAGGTGAGCAGCTGAGCACCATTTCCTACTATCCTTGAGCCTCAGGGTCAAATGAGGAACTCTTTAAAGAAACCCTGTTGTCATGGGGAGTGTGTGCAGTCTCTTCTTTCCTCTTTTCATGCACCTCTCTCCACTATCTTCAGCTGTATTTGATGGGCTCCTCAGAGTGAAAAAGGCATGTTTGTCAGTGATTGAAGGAAAAATCAATCTGTCTAAGAAGCAGTTCCCCCCTCTTCATCTTTATCAATAAGCAAGACTGTTCTGTCAAATATGATAAAACTGAGTCATCTGAATGAGTTAAAAATGCTCACTGAAGAGAAAATGTCTTTGAAAGTGCAACATCTATGTTCAGGTTGGATGTGTTGAGGTCAAACTTGATATGTCAGTGTATTTTTGTATAAAGCTATTTGAAGTGACTTCCACTTCTATTCATGCATCTTGTCTGGGATTTTCAAGCTGGCTTAATTAATTCCCATTGACTGCAGTGGAAGCAGAATTAGGCCCACTCTGAATGTGTTTGAATAGTTCACCTTTTGCCGATGTGAATGAACAAAAACAAAGAACATGCTTTTGTACACGACATCTTTTCAACAGCAGGAAACTGGGCTCGTGGCAAGTAGTTGTCTGCATTCAGAGGGTGACATGTTTTTTGTCATCAGTATAATATATGGATATGCCAGAAGTCATCCAATGCTGTAACAGTCCATTGTAGGTTATTTATAATTATTTCACTATTTTAGGTTGGTAAGGGATTGACAAAGCATAAGTCTTGAGCCTAAATTAAGAGGCTTAATGTTAATGATACATCCCAGCATTCAGAGCTAGTGACTTTGCAGTTTCACTTGGGGGTGATGAGCTGAGCTCAGGTTTGTTCCATTTGGTTTTTGGTTATCCAGTTCAGTAGCCATTTATCTCGGCCTTGCTAGTTTCGGAGGCTTCTGAAATACAGCCAATATTTGAAACGTTCATTTAATGCTCTATCTTCAGTAGTGTGGAGTAGCTGTCATTTTTTTCTCTAGAGAGAGAGCCTCCTTTATGACCTCTCCTATTGTATTATTTCTCTAATTTGATTTACAATAATGCCTTTTTTTGAACTTTTTAAGTTGGAGTTGTTCTGAAGCACTTACTGCTCCATGACCTCTGTTTAATTAACTTTGTGCAGTCTCTTCTCTTACATGTCTGCCCTCTAAACAACTGTGGGGGAAAATAAAACAAAACACTAGTTATTCAAGTTTCCTGCACATTTGAGCTCACAATTTAAACCAATCTTTCTTCTTGCCATTTCTGATACATTGTAATTTTCCCATTCCTCACTGTTTTCCCATTGCTTATGCATTTCAAGTGCTTTAGGGTTTTTTTTTTAAAATACTCTTACTAGAGCTACAAGGCTTTACCTACTGTAAATCTGCTGATAAATTATAGTATCTAAAGTATGTACGATATTGAGACATTCCTTCCAAAGAACAAACTTACTTTTTGTAGATTTATTTCAAGGGCAGGTCTGGTAGCTGATAATTAATATTTGCACAGCCTGGTTGCCCTGGTAGAGACTATCTAGAAAAAAGTCTTGTTTGTTTTTTTACTTAATGGAGTGGGTCTAAATGTGAAGGTGGCTAGAAATCTGTAGTGAAGATTGTGGGGGTTTCTTTCTCTTATGGTCTTTGGGCTCTTGGATGTTGTTCTGTGTGGTAGGTGTATGAGGTGGCCTTTAAATTTCACTTTAGGTGTCTATAAAGCATTTTTTCTTTTTTTCTTTTAAAAGTGCAATATTTATATTCTTCCCTATAAACTGGCAGGAGACATTTTCTGTGTCGAAAGGAAGAAAGAGCAGTATAGCACTAGAACGTTGCGTGTTGGAGGACAGCGTGATCTGCGAATGCATGTCGAGGGAGCCATTTAAAAAAAAAAAGAAAATTCTGCCTCTGGCTGCAGAAAGTACATAATGTAAAACGGGTTTTGCCTACCTCTTTGCTGTAAAGCAGCTTGAACCATGCCAGTGGTCTTGACGACACGGTCATGTGTTCTCTGAGATTAGTTTCTTTCCAGTATGCGTGTTTCTGGAGAGAGGCTGTATAAACCAGCATTTGGTCTCATCAGCCAAGGTCTGTTTCATGACTTTAGACACAGACTAGCACTATGCTCCATAACAGGAGACCCTTCTCATGCATTGTTAAGATCTCTGACCTGATTCTCCTTGCTTTGGCCTAGTCTGTGCAAAGTTTGGGTAGTGGTATAACTTTAATGCTTTTTGGGATTTGGTTGGTTTTTTTTAAAAAACCAAAATGGTTATGTTAGAACAACTCCAGTGTAGCCTCAGTTATATCAGTACAAAAGTGCTTTACAGTTCATTAGGGTGACCAGATGTCCCAATTGTATAGGGCCAGTCCCCATATTCAGGGCTTGGTCTTTTTTGCCTATTTCTCTCGCTTCCTCCTCTCTTTTCCCCCCCCCCCCTCACAACTTTTTACACTTGCTATCTGGTCACTCTAAAGCCTGTATGGGGATAAGCTATACCTACACAAGCACTTTTAAAATCATGTGAATGAATCCACACGTGGGAGTTGTATGGCTTTAGCTATGCTGGTATTAGGCCCAGAAATACCATTTTTGCTTTTGTGTGTGGACGAGGATTTGCACTGGCTTTTTTCACCAGTATAATTCCCTGTGCTTCAGTGGAGTTACTTATTTGCACCCCTGAAAGTGAGATCAGAATTAGGAACCTGATCTCTCCTAATCCTCCTCCTACCTATGTCAATTTGTGCAGTCTCTAGTTCACATGAGATTCTTTGCTGTAACATATCAGAGAGCTAGACAATGCTGACTTTATCTCATTTGTTACATTGTGCACAATTATTTCTACTATTGTCCTATGGCTATTAAGGAAAAAAGGGTATTTGGTTGTTTAAATTTCCTTAATAAGGAAGACTTGCATTGCAAATCTAATATATAAAAAAATATAATCTCTCCCATATTTCTTCCATAAACCTACCTCCAAATGACTCCTCAGATAATGTATTTTACTGATTGTATATAAGCTGTGTGTGTCAAATTCACTTTGTCTCCTGCCAGTTACTGTAGCTGATGCCTTTATTAAGGTTGCAAATGTAGTGTGTGTGGATTGCTGTACAAGAACTGTTCCTTCTATTGCTGATTATCGTATATCACACTTCTACTGTAGTATTCACCTGATGACTACAATGGCCTTATTCAGCTGAACGATCAAGCAAGGAGTGTGTTACAGGCACCGAAAGAGTGGGTCTGTTTGTAACTGTTTATAACTTCCAAAGAAGGTAAGATGGAACTGGCAGAAGCTGGGTCTCCAGTGGTGAACGGGAAGGGAAATGAAGGGCTTGGTGAGGTGGAAATTGTTTTTCCTTCCTAGCTTGTGTTTGGGAACCTCGCTCTAACCTTCTCTCCTCCTGTCTTAAAAGAAATAAATAAAATAAAATAAAATCAACTAATCTGGTGAAATGGAGGCCACTCCTGTGATCTGTAGCTGATGGGACAGCAGTGGTAAATGGTGGAGGCTATGTGACTGCTTGGCTTTGTGCAAAGACATTTCGGTTAAACTTTCACAATGGTTTATTACTGTTTGCTGAGTGTTTATGTAAGACTTTTAACCCAGGTTTTTTATTTTTCTTTGTTGGACATAGCAGGAAACTTCTAACTTTGACTTCAAAAATAGGAAGACACTCTTCTTTTTTTAACTGCGCCTGCCCCCTTCAGCTTTCTCCATTTTCTCACATTCTATGTATACTTGTCTAGACGTGAATGCTTCTCTAACTCTTGCTCACCTTGCACCAATGAGATCCCCATTCCTTAGAATGTCTGGGATGTCGTTCTATCAGTTTTGTTTTCTTTATATTTGTGAGTAAGTTGTTAATGGGGAACTATCACATTACAGTCTGATTACTCAGCATACACTTACACTTGCGTCTGAACTAAGACATCTTTGTGAATCATTCACATATAAGAGAGGTAACAAGAATTTGAAAAGTGTAATGGATATTAGACTACTAAATCCTTCTATGAACCTATTAAAAAAAGAACATATAGTTATAGAAAAAATCATGCAGTTTGAGGGCACAAAATGATGATACAAGATACCTTGTTTATTGTACTATAGGCTCAAATTATTTCTCTGATTTATGGTACGAGTGGAACAGAAATTAAAAGAAAAAGTACAATAGGGTAGTGGGCAGTTTAACTTTGAATCCTGCAATCTCTTTTGGTTACTATTTCAAGGTGAAATTCACCTTTGTCCAGGGCCAACCCCAAAACATTGCCCTTAAATAGGTGCATAAGCTTTGTGCAAGTCCCTCTGCTCACCGCTAGAGCATTGTTATATCTTGCTTCATTCCCATGTACAAAGTTTTGCTTCTGACCCTTAAACATTAAGCTAATCAACTTATGTTCTAAAGATACTTAGATTTATTTTTTAAAATAAATATTCTAATACTTACTTTCTGGAAGAGAAATTTAAAAAGGTGTGCTTAAATGGTTCTATTTTAAATCATGCTTTTAAATGTTCAGTTAATGTCCGATTTTTTTTTTTCAGCAGAAAATGTTGTTCCTCTGCTTTCATCATTATTGTAATGACAATAATGAATGTTGGCATTTGAGTGGAATTTCTTTGTAGCTATGCGTTCTAACCAATGTAACCTAGACTGTATTAATGACTTCCATGTCATCCCTTTTAGAAAATAGTGCAGATTAGTCATACTATGCTCCTTCCTTCTCCCACACTGCCATCCTGTTGTCATTTAGTTTTAAAAACAAATGACCTACAAAGAGTTGAGCTAATAGGTCATTAGCTTAGAGCAGGTTTTCTGTAAAGCCATTTCTTCCAGGGCATTGCATTTGTGTGTCATTTCATTACAAGGGCTGTGGCAGTGGAAAATATCACACCTGCTGGGGAGCAAGTCATCTGGAGGCTGTGTAGTCTCTAGTTTTCAAGAGTGACGCGGGAAAATCGCTGGTTCATTCTGTAATCCTGGGCAAATTGTTCAGCCTCCCTTGTGTTTCACTCATATCGCCTAGGTAATGTGGTTAGGAAATGGGCCTTGATGGGAGCCGAGTTCTCTCAAACTAACAGACTACAAAATGAGTTCTCGTGCAGTCGCTCCATGCAGGCTCAGCACTCTGTTATGAACATCTCTGGTGCAAACTGTCCCAGAGAATAAATATTTGCCACATTGTGTGGGCATATATTTATCTTCCTCTGAATGAAACTTCAGCTGTAATTCCCAAAATGAATGCATTTACTTAAAGCTTTTAAATTAAAGCCATAGTTCAGTGTCTTGAAGTGCACACAAACAGGCTTGGAAAAGTGTTAATCAAACACAGGTAATTCTGCCTCTTGCAGCACCTGCAGTCTCTCCTGTCTCCCTTCCAAGTGTTTGTTTAAAACGGGTATCCTGTGGCTTATGGTTGTTTGGTTTTTTTTTTTTTTAAATGAAGAGAGCGAGAGAGAGAACATGTCCTACTTAACTACCAAAGCTGCTATGGAAACTGCTTTTTTGCTGTCTCCTGTGCTCAGAGGTGTAATCCTGTTTACCATATGCTCTCAATTGCATTTGGGCCTGAAGTATAAGACTTGTATTCATGACTGATCCTAAATACTGTAGCTGTGTCTTAATCTGCCAGAGATTAATAATCACAGATGTCGGTGCAGCAACAATATTTAATGTGATTTTTGCCAGTGATCCTACCCAAATTAAGTGCATCTTCCTCTTTAAGTGCAGTAGTAATGTGAACTCTATTATAAAGCTGATTTCTAAGCCTAACCTGGGCTTCTTCCAGAAATTTTGGTTTAAGTTCCCTGAAGATTTTTCCGCATGCTGCTTTCCTAATTCATCTTGTTTCTGGAGGGGGAAATGTATCTAATAGCGTCTGTGCTAACTGCCCTGATAAATACCTCCTAGTTCCTAACATGGTTTGTTGCTTATAGCTTACGACTGCTTTTATTGCCTACCAAGCATTTGGGTAAGTGAAGTTCTGGTATGTGTTGGCTTTATTTCTACGCGTCAGAATATAAAGTTGGTCAGAAACTAGTATGGGAGGTAACCAAAAAGTGTGTGTTTTGCCATTTCTTTTACTTTTAAGCATACATGGTAGCATCATTTTGGGGGGGATAGGGCTGTGAATGTTTTTTTTCCTCTTTAAATCTGAAAGATGAAGACTCTACAAAGCAAGTATTAAGCTTGATCTCTCTTTTTATTCAAAACAAAACTGAGTGTGGTGGTCTAATGCATCAAGTGTTGGTGTTCCTTCTGGCACTAAATTGGCCCCATCTCAAGTTTCCAGCAAATTAATCTCTTGTACTCAGAGTTTTTGCTCCTTCAACTTTTGATTTCTTAACTCGGTTCAGATTTACTAAATCAAATGTACAAGTGAGATTTCCAAATTTGCTCAGCAGTGGCTTCCAAGATATCTGGTATGTGGGCACAGAGAAGCTGGGGCACATCTGCTGAGTGGATTTGATACTCAACATTTTGAAGTTAAATCTTTGAATATACCAGGAACACTGTGTTCCCCAAATTAAATTAACTATATTGATGGAATAGTCTCATTCCCCACCATTCTCTCCCCTCATTAATAAAGTTTTCTTTGATTCGACTGAAATACTGCTCCAAAGTTTACTTCTCTGGTTTTGGAGGATAATTTAGTTCTATTAATTCTCCTGCATCTTGGCCTCTTGTGCTGCTTTATCCATACTTCCCTTTCTGGTGCTACTGTCTGCCTTTTCTCCCTTTGGATTGGGGTTCATGCTGCTCTAGTAGTCCTCATTCTGTTTTTTCTTGGTCAGGAAGCCAGGTAGCACAAGCATACTTCACTGCAGGCTGAGGTGTCCTTGCTTGGCCTAACACTTATTAAGTTTTATACCTCTTCTGTCTTGGGCTGGCCTACGCTTCAAACTTAGATCAATGTAGCGACAGTGTTCAGCGGTATGGAAAATTCCTTCCCCTGAGTGCTAGAGCCATGCCAGCCTACCCTCCTCCGGTATGGATTTAGCTAAATTGATGGGAAAATGTTTCTGTTAGCCTAGTTATCATTTGGGGAGGTGGAGTTCTTACACAGTGATGGAAAAACTCCTGACACTGTTATCTGTATCTATAACACATGGTACACCACCATAGCTAGGCCACTGTAATGCCCCATGGCCTTGCTAACCTTAAATCTAAGTAATCTGAAATAATTCTCTACTAGACTTTCTTCATTAAGCTACTTCTGAATCTTTGACTTGTACACAGCAGAATTCCAGTTCTTTCTGCCCTGATCTAAAAGACAAAGCTCTCAGTTCAGTTGTCAGTCCACTATCCTCCTCCAAGCTTCGCTGTTTGTAGCCATGATGATCGGAAATTTAGCAGATTAAGTGTTTATAAAATTCTGAATAGCCTTTTTGTTGACCTAAAGCAATGAAACAAACCAGCAAGAGTACACAGCATTGGGATGGAGCCTCCATCTTTGGTTCTTAGTTGTAAGTTTCTGTCCTCCCTTTGTGTTCTTATATCCCTGCAGCTCCACACAGATTCCATCCTCGTGCTTTACAACTTTAGTGGCCAACCCAGTGGAGAAGCATTGGTGACTTTTCCAAGCCTGGACCTGGCTAAGAAAGCGGTGGCTGAGAAAAATGGACGGCTCCTGGGAAGTCGCTATGTAGAACTTTATCTGGTCTAACCAAAAGACTCTTTGGGGGGTTGGGGAAAGAGAGGGAAGGGAAGCAATACTAAACACTATGCCTCTTAATAAAACAAGAAGTCTTCCCTTGCCACCCTTACTGCAGAAAATGTGCCTTCTCAGTCTGATGTGGTAGGGTATGAGGCTGGTATTTGTTCCTGTATTTAATTTGAAAAATCTCCTGCCCTGCATCAAAAAGAGAAAGAAACAATAACTCTATAACTGGTTTCCTTAAGAAAGAGAAGGGAGCTTGATTTCATGCTACTTGTTCAAATACTGCCACCCAGTTAACCCATGAGGCAATGCAACAGCACTTCAGCTCTCACAGCCACCATGGGGGACTTCATTTTTGTTCTCTAGTGTTTGAAGTGGAAAGTGAAACTTTGTTTGTTCAGATTCTTTTGTTTTAGTTTTTAAGAGTTCAGCCTCAGCCAAATGTCTCTGGAAATGGTACTGGAAGCTGCAGCTTTCACAATTTCTAGCATAAATCCTATTGGATTTTTTTTGTCCCCCAACACTGGAAGATACCCAGGATCCCACCTCCAAATGGAATAGGGGAAGCTTCCTCTTGTCAGTGTGTTGTGTAAGGCAAAAGCCATATCTGTCTTTCTTTCCTACCAAATACATGCTGCCAATGTGTGAAGCAGAAAGAACCCTGAACTTTTAATTTCTACAGGACAAAAATGGCACATAAACATTGAGTACTAGTAAGTTATATTTTTTATTTAAGCATAATAGCTTTCAGATACTGTATTAAAGATTTTGCTCTAGTTTATGTGCATGCAATTTGTTTACATCTTTAAACTACTTTATTTGTATATTATGAAACAACAAAATTGTTGAAATCTCAGCCTTCTAGTGCATGCATTTTTCTTTCTTCCTGTGTGTGTATATACATAAGCTGGAAAAACTAGTTTTATGTCATGTAGCATGTGTTTAAAAAGACATCTGCTGTAGAAGCACTAAATGATTTTGTTTTTACTGTGCCTTAATTCAAGCCTATTCAAAGTGCAATACCAGCAGAGCAAAATGTCATGAGTCCTTTTGTGACAGGCTCATGGATGTCTGTGTACACCGATCTTTTTTTGTTAGTGTACAATTTGAGTTGTACTGAACAGAATGAATGATGTATGCTTCTTTATATTACAACAAATAAAAGAGATGCTTACAACCTGAGTTGGCTTATTAAGCACTCTTGTGCCTTCATCCAAATGCATCAAGATCATGTAGTCCCCCATTAATGTGTTGGTCATGTGACTGTTGCTTAGGCTGTCTTAACTAGATGAAGAACACTGAAATACATTGTGTATAAAAGGTAAGCTTGTTTATTGGTTTATTCTACAATAGCTAGTCATAGCTCACAGTGGGGACAATTAAACTAAGCCATAGAACATGGCTAGTACTCATCAAGGTGATAGCAACAACATAATACAAACCAGTCAGGCCTAGTCTTCTGCAGAAGAAACAATGCACAGAGTTGTTGGCAAGTAGCATCTGCAACTCAGTCTTCATGTTTTCATAGGGTGTTTTGAAAGAGAACCCAAGGTAAGAGAGTGGCTTGGCAGTATCAAATCCATTAATAGTTCATTGCAATTGAATTTACTAACCTCTTCCTGCCATGACTGGAGTTGCAGGAAGTTTCTGTTGAAGTAACAAGACATACAATTTTCTGCCTCTTAGTAAATGCCATCAGCTCAAATTGTGGAGGCCATCAACACATTATTTTTCTAAGAGTGCAGTTGTATGTATATTTTGTAAAAGAAATTAAGATTTTACAGTCTTGGAATCAACAAGCATACATGGATTTTGTAAAACAATTAGTCATCTAACTGTTTATCTTGCAATACAGTTCCATAAAGGCATAAATGAATACACATGAGATTTAGACATTTCCAAAGTTTATTCCAGGCAGATGAAATCTGGCTAGTAGCAAAGCAGGTCAATGAGAAATCGTACATCTGTGACCATTTCCTCTTGCTCTTACTAAATACCTTATTTAAGTAACAATGTTAAAAAGTCCAATTTATTTAGCCCTTTACTTTCTTTATGCTTAGATAGTGAACTAGACTGGTCACTTTCAACATTCCGGTTCTCCGCTACTTGATCAGGGCTGGTTGGTTGTGGCTGGCATTCCAGCACCACAGCACAGACTCAAAAGTGGAAGATGATGTAATCCAGGAGGAGTCAGCAGCTCAGCGCTATTCCAGCTCTGTCACTGACCCTCTGTGACCCGAGTACAGATTAGGGTGACCAGATGTCCCAGCTGTTAGGGACAGTCCCAGTATTTGGGACCTTGTCTTATGTAGGCACTTATAACCCTCACTCCCGTCCCAATTTTTCACACTTGCTGTCTGGTCACCTTAGCACAGAGAGGTAAAGTGACTTGCCTACTTTCCTCATCTATAAATTGCTAATTATGACACTTGGATTTTTTTTGTAAAGCACTTTTGTGATCTAGAGATGGACAGCAACATACCCTATTTATTAAATATTGCTACTGTGTATTGGTTTTGACTTTTAGAAACCTAAATGGGATGTGCCTGTCTGAAATTGACCTTTTCTCACAATTGCAATCAGCTGAGGAAATGATATGGTGTCCCCTGAATTTTTTTAAAAAAAGAAACTGATAGTGGCACAGTAAGTTCCATAAGGATTCCCCAACCCGCTTTCTGGGATCTGAGCATCAAGAAGTGCTTTGAAGTTTATCTAGGCTGTAGGGGAGGAAGGGGCTTGACTGCGGTTGAAATATGCATGCATTTGTGTGTGTTCTGCTGATTTTGATAGAAGTCAAAAATTGTTGACGGCAGTTGGGGAGGTTAATTGATGGATTCTAAAACTTATCCCAAAAGCCTCCACAAGAGGTCAGACTAGAGGATGATAATGGTCCCTGCTGGTCTTAAATCTGTGAAGCTAGAATGCAAGAGAAGTGTGTGCGCGTTTGTGTATTTCTATATATTTGAGTTCTGAATAAATCCAGTACGTATCAACACACAACCCGCTCAAATGTACCAATTAAAGAAAATACTTCATTTTGGAGGTAACTATTTCCAATTTAAATTTGGGGCCTATCTTGCCGATATAACTTAAACAAGAGCAATTGGCAAGTGAGACTATTACCTATTCTAGTGAAATTTTTAGTGGACGGCATTATATGATTTTTTTTTTTTTTAAACCTGCATTTTCTGGTTGACATGGGGTAAACAATTTCTAGTTACATATATGTTTGTGAACAAGGAGATGTGTACGTTAAATATTTCCCCTTCTAATGAAATGTTTCCTAGACAATTCAATTTAATGTGGGCTTGTGGGGTTTTTTTGTCCTGGTGCCAGAGATGAGAAACCCACTGGCAAAAAATAAACATCTGCAAACTTAATTACTTTATTTCACCTAATCAAAAATATAACCACCCCTTACGACAGTCAAGGAAGACGACTTTCCTGTGGTACAGGAAAAACAGCAAGATTTTTGAGATTGTCTATTTAGCTATAATATTCCCATCTCAGACTACCAAGGTGAAGTTTCAATATTGCAACTAAATGGGATGGGATGATGAAACTTGTGCCTTACTTATTGGAGAGGAAAGATCTCTCTCTAATTATACTACCCATGCTGAATTTCCTTTTTACAAATGTTTATCTCAGTAAATCCTGCAAAAAGTAGTTCGCAGGTCCCTTGCTGCTAGCATTCCTCTCTTTTAATATTGTAACATACCCATCATCTAGCTATGAGATACCACAGTCACTGTGCTGCTTACTGACGTTCCTGAGAAACTCGAGGAGAATGAATCTAGAAGTCTGATCCTCCTGTCCCAATAAAAAATAAAATCCCCACAGTGAGAGCAGGGTCTGGCCTCTGAAACATAGCTGAGCAGTTCTGATTCTTCCCGATAGAGGGCAGTGTTAGCCACTAGCCAATTCATTACTGTGTTGCATCCTGCCACATTTCAGTTGGCAAGAATTTGGCGGTGTCATCAGCTTTGCATTCAGTTAAAACCAATTTTCCTCCTTAACTTCTTTTGTAAAACTTCTGGCTATACGTTATGTGAATCTGGGGCTTAATCTATAAACAGCTTTACAGCAACTTCTACTATAGTCTGTACACTCTTACGCTCCCGTCACATGTTGGGAAATCTGATCCATAGGTTGGGTTCTGTAGCTCTCTACCTTCCTTTAACTGTTGTCTCCTTGGTAGGTTTGAATTCTAATTTTGAGGACTCCATTGATTAACACGGGTATCAAACGTGCACTCCATTGGCCGAATGTGGCCCATGAACCTCTTCCATCGGCCCCGTCTGTGCTCTGTGAGACCACTCTCCCTAATAGAGAGAGAGAGAAAATGTGGTCTTGCATACCCAGCACTCTGTGATAGTGTATTATGTGCTGTTCCCCAGTGTTTTGAATCCTAACACCTACTTTGATTTGCTGTTACAGCCTGACCTGATGCTATGTCATACACTCCCCTGCATTTAATTTCCTCCCACTCTGTAACTTTCCTATCTTCAAAGCGTCTAACGAAGTGGGATTTTCTCCCACGAAAGCTCATGCGATTAATAAATCTGTTAGTCTTTAAAAGTGCCACAAGACTCTGTTGTCTTTGTTTAATTATCAGTTTATTTCCATCTCTCTTCTACGGACACCGAAACTGGGGTTGTTTTTTAGATTTATTACCTAAAAAGAACGGTTCAAGTGGGAGAATCTTTCTCACATCCTCTTCAAAGACTGATACCCAATTTATTGAGCTTCTCTGTAGCAGTCTTGTCTTCCTTGAGCTCTCCTTCAGCACTGCTGTTCTCCAGTGTCCCACTGAGTGTTTGGCAGGCTTCCTGCTTCTGATATGCTTCACAAAAACTACTAACATGGGAGGCATTTTTTTCTTTAACTTAGGGGCATGCATTTAGTTTGAGCCTCTATTAGGGTGTTTTTTTTAAATAGGTCCATGCACCTTGCAGACATTTCACTCTTATGACCATTCCTTTTCATTTCCATTTAACTAGGTTCCTCATTTTTGTGTAGTTCCTCTTTTTGAAGTTAAATGCTACTGTGGTGGGTTTCTTTGGTGTCCACCGCCCCAATACGGTTGTTAAATTTAATACATTTGTGGTCAGTATTACTAAGCGGTTCAGCTATATTCACCTCTTGGACCAGAGGCTGCTCTCTGCTCAGACCTAAATCAAGAATTGACTATACCCTTGCGAGTTCTAGGGATAGCTGGTCCAAGAACCAGTCATTAATCATAACTAGAAACTTTCAGTGCAGTAAATGAGATTGTGCCCACTCTGCTACTGGACTTCTGCCTGCATTTTATTTTTACTCTGGTGGGGGTGGATATTGGCTTAAGTTTTTAGAGCAGTGTTTTTCAAACTTTTTTCTTGGAACCCAGTTGAAAAAAATCATTTATGCCTGAAGACCCAACAATTACATCTTTGAGCAATGCATTCCAGTCTTTTGGCGGCAGCAGCTGGGGGCGGCAGCAGGGTCTGCGATGCAGTACTGGATCCCAACACTAAGTTTGAAAACCACTGTTTTAAAGTATGTTTGTTAGGTATGTCTAACTCATACTGAAGGGTGAACTTCATACTGAAGGGTGAACTGTCAAGCTGGAGGGAGGTTACCAGTGGAGTCCCTCAGGGATCTGTCTTGGGACCGATCTTGTTCAACCTTTTTGTTACTGACCTTGGCACAAAAAGTGGGACTGTGCTAATAAAGTTTGCGGATGGCACCAAGTTGGGAGGTATTTCCAATACAGAGAGGGCTCAGGATACCATACAGAAAGATCTGGATGACCTTGTAAACGGGAGTATCAGGAATAGGATGAAATTTAATAATGGGAAGTGCAAGGTCATGCATTTAGGGACAAACAACAAGCATTTTTCCTATAAGTTGGGGACGCATCAGTTGGAATGGACTGAGGAGGAGAAGGATCTGGGAGTACTGGTTGATCATAGGATGACTATGAGCCGCCAATGTGATGTGGCCGTGAAAAAAGCTAATGCGGTTTTAGGATGTATCAGGAGAGGTATTTCAAGAAGAGACAGGGAGGTGTTAATGCTGCTGTACAAGCCACTGGTGAGAGCCCCATCTGGAATATTGTGTGCAGTTCTGGTCCCCCATGTTTAAAAAGGATGAATTCAAATTGGAACAGGTGCAGAGCAGGGCTACAAGGATGGTCTGTGGAGTGGAAAACCTGCCCTATGAGTGGAGACTCAAGAAGCTTGGCTTGTTTAGCCTAACCAAAAGAAGGTTGAGGGGGGATATGATTGCTCTCTATAAATACATCAGAGGGATTAATATCAGAGAGGAAGACAAATTATTTGAGTACAGCATGAATATGGACACCAGAACAAATGGTTATAAACTGTCCATCAAGAAATTTAGGCTTGAAATTAGATGCAGCTTTCTAACCATTAGAGGAATAAAGTTCTGGAATAGCCTTCCAAGAGGAGTTGTGGGGGCAAAAACCATAACTGCTTTCAAAACTGAGCTTGATAAATTTATGGAGGGGATGGTATGATTACCCTAATTTGGAAATGGACTGATAGTTGGCTATGTGTGGTGCATATACAAGTGGCCTAAGAGGGGAGAGTACATGGGGTGGGTTCTGAGTTATTACAGAGAATTGTTTCTTGGGTAACTGGCTGTTGAGACTCGCCCACGTGCTCAGGGTTTAACTGATCGCCATATTTGGGGTCGGGAAGGAATTTTCCCCCAGGGCTGATTGGCCTGGGCTCTGGGGGGTTTTTGCCTTCCTCTGTAGCACAGCACATGGCTCACCTACCGGTGAATTCTCTGTATCTGAAAGTCCTTAAATCATGATTTAAGGAGGTAAATAACTCAGTCATAGGTTGGTGGCCTCTTGCTGGAGTGGGTGGGTGAGGTCTTGAGGCCTGCATTGTGCAGGAGGTCAAACTAGATGATCGTACTGGTCCCTTCTGACCTTAAAAGGCTATGAGTCCTGCACAGTCTCTCTCCACGCCCCTGTTCATTTGCTCCTCTGCTGGTTACTTAGGAACTGGCTTTTTAAACCCTTCTTTTGTGAGAGAGCCCTGCCGCCATGTCCAGAGATTAGGGATCAAAGAACAGCAGGCTGGAGCTGGTAGGAAACCTCTGACCTAGTTTACCAGGCAGCTTGATTTAGGGCACAGCCCCCACGCATATATTTCAAGCAAGCAGCCAATACTCTCTCCCAGGGGTTAGGTAACACTTCACCTGGAGAACTCCCTCAGCAACAGGTGAGTTGTGTTCTTCCCATAGGAGGAATTCTCATCTCCTCTTGGCAAGGAGTGAGTTAAAGGTAAGGTCTCAAGGACAAAAACACTCCCAGCGCAACTGAAAGCTGTGGCTCCACTCCCCGTTTTAATCTGGAGTTGTAAGTATTCAGCACCACACTTCTTAT
The DNA here is from genome assembly GCA_007922175.1 of Pelusios castaneus. NCBI lineage: Eukaryota > Metazoa > Chordata > Testudines > Pelomedusidae > Pelusios > Pelusios castaneus. Next base: position 3,020,944 of record ML685783.1, read on the forward strand.
CTTGCATGTAGCTTTTAAAATATAACTGTAAATATTACACAGCTCTATAAAAACAGGGAGGGGTAAGGTATGAAAATACATATGCAGCATAGAGGAGATGGGAATATCTCCCTTGTGCATACACCACTCCAGTTCGAGCAGTTCTGGCAAAGTTTTTTTTTTTTTGGGGGGGGGGGGGAGGCCTAAGTGACTCATGCTTGGTTTATGTATCAACCTTTAGGGGGCACAGAGGTTGGAGGAGGGGTGGAGAGGTCAATACAGCACTTGGAGCCCTCCACTCCCAAAACGTTTTAGTAAAACGCCCATTTAGTTATATAGTCCATGCAACAAGGGATAACTTTGCCCAGCCAGTACATGCTTATAGCGGGTAGCTGACTCGCATATAGAAATTCAGCATGCAAATGTAACCTTCGGGTGGGCTAAATTCACTTAATTGCCCCTCTCCAGTGCCTCACAGAAATCAATCCCAATCCCTCTGGGGAAAGCAGCTGGAGACCCAGGATCCAGTCTGTACGGGACTCTCAGCAAAGATTGCTCAGAGTTACCACCCCACATTAAAATACTACTACATTAAACATAACAATGAACTTTATTAACTACTAACTAAATGAACCTTATCCTAAGAAAACAAACTACAATTAACCAAGAACAATCCCCCGCATGAAAGATACCCAAGAGTCCCAAAGTCTGCGCGGAGTTCACCCAACTCTCAGCTACACAGTCTCTGTTCCAGTGTGGAGGCTTGAGTGGCAAGAAATAGCTGTCCTCTTCTTTCTTTGCTGGGATCCTCTGTAGCATTACATGCAGGTTTTCTCTTCTTCTCTGCAACCAGCCCTCAGTCCCATATGCATGTCTGCAAGGTCTGGTGCAAATAACTCCTTTACATGGAGAAAACATCTTGTTCACTCCTGGCTCAGCTCCTCTCCAGAACACTGAGCACGTGGTCTCCCCTCAAGGCAGCTCCTGCCTGCTGTCTGCTCAGGCTGCTGCTCTCCAGACATCTGACTGATCACACCAGCAGGGTACACTGTGGAGCATGCTCAAATTGCTACCACTCCCTGCTACTGGAAGTTTCCAGTTGTGGGTCACTAATCTGCCCAACAACAGTAACCCACCCTCAGCAGGTCTCTCAAGAGATAGCCTTTTCAGGCATATGGGTTACACAAACACAGGACCATGTATGCAGAACCTGTGTACCTGTAGGCGGGGGGCTGCTATACAGAAAAGAGATTTGGGGCACAGGTTCCCAATCTCCTCCTATCCCACCTTCCCTGGCACCTGAGTTCTTCCCCTAGCACCCAAGTGCCCCCCCCCCTCGGCCCCACACACTGAGCCCCAAGGTTTGCGCACCTGCCCTTGGCCCCAGCTCCATGCACCTTTCCCTGCCCTGTGCCCAGCTCTCCCCCCCACAACTTCTTCCCCTCCCCTAGCCCAGCACTTACCGTTGCTGGAGCATAAGAGGGAATCTCCAGCTGCTGAGATGCGGCTTTACATTTTCCACCCTGGGCCACATGCCTGGGAATATAGCAGAGCAGGAGATTTAAAAAGGTCCCACCGATCCCAGCTCCCAGACACAGCTCAGGGCACTGTCTGGCCTGCTCAGGGCCCGTGCCCTTGTGTGCCAGTACCCTGTGCCGGCACTGCTTAGAGTTGGCCAGAGCTGTCCAGTTTTGCACCCTTGGCATAGTTAAGTGGCAGGTGTCACTGCAAGTGTGGCTGTGAGCCAGCAGAATTTGAGCTAGGCTGGGTCTAGGAGAGTTGGAGCTGATTATTGCATCACAGACAGGCTTCGCCATTCAGTATTATGTCATGTTGAAGATAGCGACTCTCACTCTGTGTAAAGGGAGTGGTGTACTCTCTTTGGTGTGTTCCTCTTCAGATCTATATTTGCATTTGGTATCCAAGCAGTCCTTTTTTTGTATAGAGTTAAATGTTGTGAAATAAAGTAGTCCCATTTAATTGGGGCTGATGCAGATTTAATTAAACTGGCCCATGCAGGCTAATGGAAGTCAGCTGTGTGCACCACTGCAAAGGAGCTGCAAAAGCAGGAAGAGGAGTGTTTGTCATTTCAAAGTAACCATATTTTAAGTACTAGAGATCTCAAGTAAAACAGCAACTTCTGAAAATTGAAATCCTGTTTCCTCTAATACTTTCACTCAACTTCTGGAAACAGCATGTGGAATTCGTGCCAGGAATGTCTTTACCATCGTCCCTATCCAGGCCTGCCTTCCAAATACAGTACTTGGCAATTTGCTGCCTCTCTGGGATTTATCAATACACTTTATGGATGCTGAGCTGGCTTCCAAATTCAACTGCTTTTTCAAGGAATGGAATATAAACATGTTCATCACACTTCCTTCCAGCTATAGTTTACATCATTTGAAAAGGTCAGCAACTTGGGGTAAGGCCTAAATATTTTTCTTTGCAGCATCCATTTACTCTTTGCAACTGAATTTCCATGGCATGGCAATTTCAAGGAAGGCTTTTAAAGGCATAGCTTTCTGTACCAAGTATATCATACATTAGTAGTTTATTGGAGTAAGGATGTTATTACTTGGTAACTTGTAAATCTCTGTAGCACACTAAAAAGGGAACTGTCTGTGGTGAGGGGTTTGGCATTTTTTTTTTTTTAAAAAGCAGTTTATCTTCAGAGTAAATAAGACTGAAAATATTAAACCTGAATTATTCCATTAAAAGGAAATGTTGAAATATGGGAGAGAAGTGTAGTTCAGACAACTAGTATAATTTAAAGATTTACAGTTACAGAAGGTTATTTTTCAATCTTATGTTTTTTAAAAGTCAGTTTAATCTTCTCTGGAATCACTAACACTAAAATTCCTTAATCATACCTTTATGTAATTACTGGATAGCACTACAGGAGAGAGTTGTGGTGGTTTTGGGGGCTTGACTACATTTCTTACCTTAATATATTTGCATTTCTTTAAGTATAATCTTAACTCTGAAATTCCTGGATTTATTATACTTGGGGAATAATACTTGGTCATTTTTCTGCTCTGAAATTTTAAACTTTAAATTAAATTGTTTTTGTTTGGAAGTTCTTTAAAACAGTGCTGCTGAACCCACACAAAGAGAACTTCAGTTTAGGATGAGTTGCAGTTTAGTGGGTGGAGGGTGCCCTTATTAAAGCCATGACAGCTTCTTCAGCCTTAGACTTGTTAAGACGCTCAGAAAGCAAAATGCTTAGCTTTCCCTTTGAATGGTTGTATTAAGCTGTGTGCAACACCATGTTTTGCTTCAAAGTTTTTATGACGTGTCATGTCAGGCTGGAATTGTTCCATCTCCTTCATGTGTTCTTCGCAGAATAATCTCATCCTGCAACAAGTCAGTTTGTGCAAGCACCGAAAATGTAAGGGGGCGGGGTGGGTTAGGCTTGGAAAACTATTTTGCTTAGCAAATTTATGTTCTCTCTCTGGGAAATGGTGAAAAGTTCAAGGCAAAACAGAGCTTTCTGTACAAAAAAAAATAAGGCCCTTATTCTGCCTTTCCTTTAGTCTCTCCCATATTAATTAAAAGCTAGCCCCTGCTGGCTTGTGCGCGGCCATGGTTCCCGCTGCTGTGCTTTGCAACTGGCGAGGGAGAGTTTCCCTCTATGGGGGAGGGGAAACGGTCGCTCTACCATCAAATTTAACTAGGAGGCTGTGGAAGTACATCGAGGACACCTTCAGTGATTTCAATGGAGATGATTTCTTGGCAATTACTGCATGCATTGATGCACTGCTCATGTAATGCGGGGTAACCCCCCCCATCCGAAAAAGAAAAGAAAGGATGAAACTAAAATCGCCTATTTCCTGCCCGCTCTTCATTTACCCGCAAAGCTTATACTGGTAGCATAGAAGCCACTGCTGATGAAACTTACCGGTGCTCCCCTCTGCTGCCTCCGAAGAAAGCATGGAGAGGAAATCTGGGCAGCTTGGGTCAGGCGGCGTGGAGAACAGCTCCTGGCTCCCTGGGTCGGGTGCACCGCTATCACTGTCCATGTCGTCTTCCTCCTCCGCGTCCTCGTCAACAAATAGCTCGTCACCGTCTGCTCTGGTGTCCTTTTCAGGGGCTATTGCCAACATGTCTACGGTAGCTTTTGGGGTGGTTGTGGGATCGCCGCTCAGGATTGCTTCCAGCTCCTTGTAAAATCGGCATATAACCGGTGCTGAGCCAGAGCGCCGGTTTGCCTCTCTGGCTCTGTGGTACGTAATCCGCAACTCCTTCACCTTCGACCGGCACTGCAGAGTGTCTCTCTCGTACCCCTTCTCCGTCATTGCCTGAGAAATCTGGCCAAAAATGTCGAAATTCCGCCGGCTGCCACGTAACTGTGCCTGCACGGCGGACTCTCCCCAGATGCCTATCAGATCAAGCACCTCTGCTGTTGTCCAGACTGGAGCACGTTTGCTGCGATGAGCCTCCATTGATCTTGGAGCACACAGCAGCAGCAGCACTCCACAGCAAGCGAACAGGAAGAGTGAAGAATTCAAAAATTCCCGGGACTGATGGGAGGGTGGGTAAGGTGACGTCACAGCCACAGAGTACAGAAGGAAGTGCAGAAGGGATGGAATTGGAATTGTGGGCCATTTCCGGAGGTTTCACATTGCGCGGTAACCGTACACACACGGACTATCGCGCAATAGCTGTTCCGCGTTAGCCGCTAGCACCCTCGTTTTGGTGGTTTACATGTTGCGTGGTAAGAGGGCTGTTAACGCGCAACAACTGTGATTTGTGTGTGGACGCTGTGCCTCTTAACGCGCAATAAAGGGCGTTATCGCGCAATAACTTTGTAGTGTGTACAAGGCCACAGTAGCAGACTTGAAAGTTGCCCGTACGTCGACAAAAAAACTTCAAAAACAGACTTCAGGGTGAAGCTGCAGGGCTAACTGATTTGCAAACTTGACACCATCAGACTGAGAGACTTGGAATAGTTAACACATTACAAAAAGTAATTGTCCCTGTTCACACATTCTCACCTTCTAATCAAGTGGTGTGAATGGGCCTCATCTATCCTAACTGAATTGACTTTGTGAACATTTGCCCTCCTTCACCCTGGCATGTGTATATATAACTCTCTATTGTAGTTTCCACTTCATGCATCTGATGAAGTGGGTTGGAGCCCACGAAAGCTTATGCCCAAAGAAATTTTTTAGTCTTTATGGTGTCACAAGACTCTCGTTGTTTTTGCTTTACACAGACTAACATGGCTACTCCTCTATAACTCAAATACTATTTGCAAGCCTTGAATCGAAGAGAGCCAGGTCTGGAGATAGAGGGAGGGAAATAAAAGGGTTATGAGAAAAATCAAAGAGAACAAAAAGGCAATTTCTTTCTTTCTCCCACCTGCCTCTTTACTGTTACACACCCTGGGTTTTTATTCAAAAAGATGTATTGTGAGATGGCAAGGACAGAGAGCCCTGAATGAGGAACGATCTCCTTTCTCCTCAACACCTCTGCCATGTACTTCTACCCCACCCTATCCTGTCATGCATATCTTGGTTTTTCTTTGATCATCTGGTCCTGCTATCCAGATGCAGATCTTGAACTAAACAATTTATTACTGGATTTCCCACCTAAATCCAGATATCCTCTCTTTGCATTGGAAGTAAACAGCTCACCTTTCTCCTCTGCAACAGTGTGTGCTGCTTCTGTCAGTTATGGGGCACCCTTTTGATAACCTGATGGATGACTGATTCAAAAGGAAAAGCGCTTCTTAAGCTGTGTGACTTCTATTCTTGGAGGATATATTGTATGAAATGACAAAGCACAAAAGACCCGATGAACACTCCATTTCGATACAAAATGTGGATAGGATCTTGTGCCTGTGTTTGTCCCCCGGCCTTGTATAGGGGCTGCATCATTGTACAGTTTGCACACCTCTGTGATCTTTGGCTATCTCCATTAGACGTCCTTTTCCAGTTACTGAAAATGAAAAATAAGTTTAGCTATACCTGCCAGTGACTCAGAGTCATCTCTTTTGAATTATCTAGGGTACTTGAACCTGGCAGAGGTGTGTCTGTAGCAAGGAGGACAGTTGGGACTATAACTGGTCAAAAAGCAGTACAGATTTTTGCAGAAACTTAAGAATTCCACTCTGCAGGTTTTGAAAGGAACAACATTTCATTTAATCAAAATGTTTGAGTTGTAAAAAAAAAATGTTTTCCCTGTCCCCGGTGTCACTGGAAAATCAATTTTTGAAAAGTGTCGAAATAAGTTCAGAAATAAACAAGCTTATGAAAGCTTCATTTAAAAAAAAAAGGCCCTGCACCTACCCTGCCCTCCCCACCCCGCATTTGAAAAATGTACGTAGGTGCCATTTCGGAATCTCCCCCCTGGTGAGACCAAGATGGTTCTTTACCATGGAGTTATGTATTCCTCAAACAGGAGCTAGCAACAGTGAACTTGTCAGGAAGGGCAGCCAATGCTAAAATACTTTCCTAATGTCTTGGGAGCCAGGAATCTACCTCCCCAAGCCTTGGCACACAGACATCCCTCATGGATGGCAGAACATACACAATGACCCGCTGTGCAGAAGAGGTGGATGCAGTTTAGCTGTTGAAGTGAAGGAACAAAGGAGCAATACACACTTCCTCTCCTCACTCCCCGGGATAAGAAGTTACAGTCTACATCATTTACGTTGGCAAGACGTCTCTTGCTCAGGGGGGATGTTTTTTGTACAAACCTCAAGTGACAAATGTTTTGCCGGGGTAAGGCCTTTGTGCTAGTGTTGGGTTTGCTACTACAGTTTGACTTGGGGAGTTTTTAAACGAAAAACCCAACTCCCTCTTATTAAAGAGAAGCTGCCCCGGTCAGAAAAAGATAGTGGTATAGATGCACTATTGGGCTTTCTCACATAGTCTAATTCCTGGGAAACACAAAAGATTTCTTTAAAAATCCACACAATACTACTTTTCCCCCCCTTAAAAGGTTCCTTTACAGTTAATTGTTTGCAGAGTTGTAACTATGTTGGTCCCGGGAATTGAGAGAGACAAGGTAGTGAAGGTTTGTTTGTTTTTGTGGTTTTATTTTTGAATGGGACCAACTGCTGGTGACGACAGTTGAAGCTTTTGAGCAACACAGAGCAATTCTTCAAGACTGGGGAAGACGCAGACACTGCGTAGCTCAAAACTTATGCTTTCTGCCAGCAGCACTTGATCCTACAAAAGATATTACCTCACCCATCATATCTTTCTTGTGTTACAATTAACTCTTAGTTTAAGGGATATTTAAAATACCTTTTTAAAGGTAGGAATCTGCTTATTGTAAGTGGTGTAAAGACTTCTTAAAAAACTTGGTATTTTTTGTAGGGGACAAGACTGATCACAGATCTCTCCCTGCATGAAAAGCAGGAGAGGTCTCTAAAAGCCTGGTTAGTTTATCCTCTACATCAGTGGTTCTCAATCACGGTGTCGGGACCCACTACTGGGTCGCGGCACAGGGGTAAGTGTGTCGCAGAGAGCTGGGGAGACGGCTGGATTTGGCCTGGGGAAGGTGGGCTGGTGTGTCCTGTAGGGCTGCAATATGCCACCAATGTGTCGTGACCTGCTCTACATATCAAACGATATCTTTCTGATGCAGCATAAAGTCACACGATTTTTTCTATTACCCAGTACGTCATGTGCCATATTTACTACTTACCATCCCTTAAAAAAGGAGGAGTTGACAATCACCTCCCTGGGAACACTCCTGGGGTCTAGGAAGCAGTAATGCAATGCAGACAAGTCCTAATCCCACAGTGGAAAGAAGCTGATGGAAGTGTATCTCTGGTTTCTGTGGCCCTTTTTTTCCTCCCTGTGAGCATGAGATGGCCTTGAGTTACCGCTGCTTATGTTTTCTAATTGAAGGAATGACTTCCTCGGCCTGCAGTGAGGTCTCTTCACTCTCAGTAAAAGCATAGGGGGTCTTAGCTATGGGGCAGGGTGGGCAAGTGCCCCACGCCAGCTGGCAGCCAGTCAGGGCAGGAGCAGCTGGACCAGGATCCACAGTGCCTGCAGCTCCAGCCGGACAAGCCAGGTGAGTTGGGGGGGGGGGGGTGCAGGCGTGGGTCCAAGAGGAGGTGGGGAGTGGCACCAAGGCCAGCGGAGCCGCCGCGGCCCCGGGTGCGGCGTGGGGGGGGGGGGCCAGTGGCAGTGGCAGTGTCCAAAGGAAGAGGTGGGGTGGACCCCACGCCACGAGAGGGGGTATCCTTGACTTTTGCCCAGGGCCCCAGATTCATTAAGACTGCCCCTGGGTAAAAGGATGTTAATGCCTGAAAGCTTTCAACTGCTGCAACCTCTCATTAGAGCGAATTGGATTCCTTTTCATGACATAGATGAGGAGCAAAGAAAGCATTCTAGTAGTTCCCAACCTCTTCTGGAAACTGCATCAGTTCACCATGCTGAAATCAGTTGTAGCAGCCGGTTTCTGCAACCACTCCCTCCCATTCAGTTGTACTGTCTGCTGTGCCTTACAAGAGAGGTGGGACTGTTCCAGATCGCAGTCTCTACTTTGCAGGGGGAAGCACCATTGCAGAGAGACTCCGCTGGATTGATTGAGACCTGGGCCACAGCTGACAGGATCAATAAAGTATGGAGGGGAAACAAGTATCAGCAATGGGACCCGCTACTTTAAAATAATCATTTACAATAAGTGCAACCTATCTGTTGTACAGTAACTTGGCATGAAGGAGACTGTGCACCACCATCAGCTCATGTTACTAAATAACCTTCTACTCCCTATGCTGGAAACTTTTAAAGTACTTTTGTTTTAAAAGAACAAGTGCTTATCCAGCAACAGTATGAAGAGACCACAGAGAAAGGAAATGAACATGCTAAGTCATAGCACTTAGCTTGTAGGCATCTCAGTTCCCATGGTGTTGTGATATGTGCCTGTGCAGCAAAGCATTCCTCTGTAAAAATCACATTAGACCAGAAAACTAGTTAATCAGTGCCCCAAAATATAAACCTCTGTCACTTGAGGTAAAGGGAATCTCATCTAGCTAACAAAGTAGTAAGTACCAGTTACAATCCATCATTGTTTGCCTGAGGTGCCCCACATTGTGTTGCCCCCTACTGAGAAAATTAAGTAGGTTCTGCTGTCTGCTTCATGAAGGTGACTTATTGAACCACAGGGATAAGGGGGGTGAAGGAGGGAACATATAGTGTGTGGGTTAAGCAGTCCTGAGGTAGGAATTTTAGGAACAGCCAGCCTTGGGAGATGATGAGAGATGAATCCATCTTAATTTCTCTAATATTGAAGTTAAATCCCAGGATGTGGCTGAGTTGGACTCTATGCAGTTTGAGGACTCTAGCTCAGATCTGAAATCCAACTGGAGTTAGGCATCTACATCTGTGGATCGGAGCTGTTCTGTTTTAGAACCAGTAACATACTCTGCTGTCTATTGTTTCAACCACTAGAGAGCAGCATCATACAAAGTCAGTGCGTTTATATATAGTAGGGGAAATCCTGGCCCTACTGAAGTCAATAGCAAAATTTCAGTAGGGTCAGAACTTGATCCAGTTGTGACTTCCTAACCAAATCAAATAGGGGGAATTGGGTGAAGATGCATGCTAGTAACTGATAACTGAGGTGAGCCCAGACACTTCCAAACTTTGGCAGAAGCCAAATTCTGAATATTGTGGCACTCAAGCCTACTTCTCATTACTGGATTGTTTAGGTATGCTGTCCAGACGGACAGCTCTTTCACAAGGATCTAGACGATTATATGCTTTTCTGATCCTTCGCAGGGAAACTAGGTTAGAAATATGCTGAGAAGACAATCTCTGTAGGATGCCTAGGTTTTGGAATGGGGTGAGGACATTGCTGCCAAAGAGGTAGTTGTCAGACATTTCTAGCTGGCCCATGGCTAGACAGTGCAGAGTCATACAAAAGTGAGGAGTAAACAAAGTCTGCTAAATGTTTTTAGCCTCAAGGGCAAGTAGTTTGGATCTAGCTCACCTAATCCTTTTTCTATGGGGGAAGAGATTCAGTCAAATTCAATTGCAGTTCCACAGTTACTTATATCAGCCCTTTCATTATGTACCTGGCCAGTGGGTCCATCAGGATCAGTCAACAGAAGCAAGATAAAACACTGGACTTGGAATCAAGACAACTTGACTTGCTCTTCATCTGTACAATCCATATTGCTGCTGTACCTCAGTTTCCTCCCCTGTAAAACAAGGATAATTGAATGAAGCATGCTTCCATATAACTAGTGCTATTTCAAAAGCACTTTAAAGTTGCCATATATTTATTAACCTATTTACAGAGCTGGACTTAGACAAAAAACCCCCCCCAAAAACCAACACACACACAATCCAAAAAAAAAAAAAAAAACACAACACCCAGTCAAATTGGGACTAATCCACTGCAGTAATTGATAGAATAACAATTACCAAATAAGAGATTTCAAGTTATAACTAGCAAACAATTTAGAAATACTTCAGAGTCCTAAAGGATTGTTACTACTGCAAGAAATACTCGCGCCATTTACTTTTGCTTATAGATGTGCTGTCTGTGAAGTGTAAAGAAGACGGAGTTGCTATTTAACAGAATATACAATTTAAAATTCAGCTTTACCCTATTCTTTGTGTAAGAGGGCATGCATTTTTGCACAAATAGTTAAAACCACAGCCTTCCCTTACACAAAGTGGAACATTTTTGTCTCCTTTTTCCTGTATACAATAAACAAGTCACTGCGGTTTATCTTTCATTTTTATTTTTTTACCTGCATGAACCACAAAGTAGGGTGTTTTTTAACTTTATTATTAAAAAAACCCACCCAAATCAAGAAATCTATGAGAGGAGTTTGGTATCTAAAATAGTTACTAGTCTTTATGTTTTGTTAGATACCGGTGGTGCCATGACACACTGAGACAAATTGCATGTGACCTTGCACATGAGAACCTCTCGGTGCAAGGAATAGTGTTAGGGCAGGGATAATGAGGCCGTTCTCTCCTTTGGAACGTTCTCCGGGAGCTTTCAGGTGCTGGCATGCTTTAAAAAGTAACTTTGTAAAAGTGGCATTGTAAAGTTTCATGCATTTTGCCTGTTAGAAACTCCAAATTTGGTCAGTTTACAAGCAGATAATTTTTCATAATGGCAAATGAAACCTGTGACCTGCAAGTCAACCTGGACTCTTTCCATCTCGCACATTGCCACCAATGCTAAATTCTGCAAATGGAACTGGGATAAAAATTTTATTGATCCATCACCTGGAAAATTATCCAGCTTGCTCACTATGGTGGCTCTGCATTTTACTCCTGCCAATAGTGCAATAACTTACTTTTTATGTGAAAATGTATGTGACTGAGAGCAATACAAAATGAAGTGAAAGCTATTGTGCCAATCTTTCCTGTTGAGTTTCTGATGAAACCCTCTTAAATGATAATTATTTACATCACTCGTGTACTAAAAGACACTCAAAAATAGTTAAACAAACAAGGAGTCCTGTGGCACTTTTCAAGACTAGCAATTGTATTTATTGCATGGGCTTCCGTGGATGAATCCCACTTCGTCAGATTCACCCACAAAAACCACATGCAATAAATAAAATTGTTAGGCTTCAAAAATGCCACAGGACTCCTTGTTTGTTTTGCTGAACTAGACTAACACAGTACCTCTCTGGAACATGAATAGTTACATTGCTTAAGAATAGTGGGAGTCACTCATCCAAAATTAAAATTTCCCATACCCTTGAGTACAAATGTGTTTATTCTCTTCTATCTAAAACCCCCCAGCTCTCATCCCAACTTATTGTTCCATCTGTCACCTCATTTCTTGTCTTCTTCCTTTGCTTCTAAATTTCCTGAACAAAGCTATAGACTTTTGCTTCTCCACCTTTATTTTTCTTGACCTTCCCCTTCCCCCACTCCAAGTTACGTTGGGCCCAGTCCACACCTACATCAACCAAGCTACATTGCTCACAGGTGTGAAAAAGTCATACCCTTGAGGGATTTAGCTAAGCCAACCTAAGCTCGACTGTAGACAGCACTGGGACAGTGGAAGAAGCCTAAGCTTCTGAGATGAATTTACAACAGGCAAAGAAAAAACTCCTTCCAACACTGTAGTAAGTGTCTACAACACAGCGGTGCACCTGCAGCTGTGCTGTAGTGTTCTAGTGTAGACATATCCTAAATGTTTGATTGTTTCCTTCCATTTGCTTTTGTTTCCTCTGTCATCTTACGTTTTTATTTACCCTCTCTTGTGCATCCACATCTGTTGAAGGCATATTAACCCTTATATTTCAAGGAAGTAGCCAACCTCTAACTTTTGGAGATATGGAGAAAATTTCCCCCTTTGAGTTGATTATACCCAGATGCATAGTTTTTGCACCTTCCTCTGAATCAGCAGGTACTGGCCATTGTTGAAGAGAGAACAGTGGACTAGAAGTAGACTTCTTTTGTTAAGCTAAACAAGCCAAGCTTTATGAGTGGAGACTCAAGAAGCTTGGCTTGTTTAGCTTAACCAAAAGAAGGCTGAGGGGGGATATGATTGCTCTCTATAAATACATCAGAGGGATTAACATCAGGGAGGAAGAGGAATTATTTGAGTATAGCACCAATGTGGACACCAGAACAAATGGTTAAAAACTGTCCATCAAGAAATTTAGGCTTGAAATTAGACGCAGGTTTCTAACCATTAGAGGTGTAAAGTTCTGGAATAACCTTCCAAGGGGAGTTGTGGGGGCAAAAACCATAACTGCTTTCAAATCTGAGTTTGATAAATTTATGGAGGGGATGGTATGATTAGCCTATTTTGGAAATTGACTGATATTTGGCTACGTGTGGTGGATTTACAGGTGGCCTAAGAGGGGAGAGTACATGGGGTGGGTTCTGAATTATTACAGAGAATTGTTTCTTGAGTAACTGGCTGTTGAGACTTGCCCACGTGCTCAGGGTTTAACTGATCACCATATTTAGGGTCGGGAAGGAATTTTCCCCCAGGGCTGATTGGCCTGGGCTCTGGGGTTTTTCGCCTTCCTCTGTAGCAGAGGGCACGGTTCACCTACCAGTGAATTCTCTGTATCTTAAAGTCCTTAAATCATGATTTAAGGAGGTAAATAACTCAATCATAGGTTGGTGGCCTATTGCAGGAGTGGGTGGGTGAGGTCTTGAGGCCTGCATTTTGCAGGAGGTCAGACTAGATGATCGTACTGGTCCCTTCTGACCTTAAAGTCTATGAGTCTATTAGATGGACCACTGGTCTGATCTGAAGGATGGGTCCTATGACTGAGCTCCGATGATGAATTCTCTCAGGAATGGGCTAGTCCTCTTGTGAACATTAAGGGTTTGTTTACCCTGCAAAATAAAGGTCTTTAGCAGTGAGTTGCAGAGCTCAGGTCAACAGACTTGGGTTCCTGGGACTAAAAATAGCACTGTGGATGTTCAGCCATGGCTGGAGCCCAGTTTCTGAAATTTGGGGAGGGAAAAGGTTCTTGGAACCAGGGCTCCCGTCTGAACACTTGCATTGCTATTTACAGCACTGGAGCCTGAGGCTCTGCTTGGTACTATGGGGTTTTTCTTTGCAGTGAAGACATAACCTGAGTCACATACCACACCTTTGGGTGAAATGTAAACAAGTAATTGTAATTTAAATTACCTTGGTGTATTTACGTGATTGGCTCAACATTTAATTTCTCAAGGATGAATTGGAGCAGAAAGGTGCTGTATCCTTCTTCTCCCTCCCCTGTTGTGTTACTATTTCAAATCTTTTCAGATTTTCATCTGTACCCACAAGGAAAATGGTTTTTTACTGTTGTTTTCAAGATGAATACGGTAAACCAGGTCCGTCTCAAACTCCTAGTCAGACCACATCTGTAACCCTTCGACTTCACTTATTTGAAGTACCAGAGATAATGTCCTTTTTATGACACGTTATGAAGAAAAAGCATTTTTCCCCTTTTGAATGAGTGCCTTAGCATTAATTTTTTTATAGGCACCATTTGTCCTAATGTAGCTTGCACTAAAAATGTTGCTAGTGCTGGAACATTATAAATGAGCATCCCTCTATAGCTGTAATAATTTAATGGACATTTCTGTGGTATTGAGAGACTGTATCGAGGGATGCCTCAAGAACAAAGGTGCATGTTTTGACTTTTAAGCGTTTTCTCACTAAACTGAAGTACTGCGTCGAATCCTGAAGATACTGGATGTACAATATATTGCTAGGCCAGCAAGAGTACACTTTGTACCTACTGTTCCCAGCCCCCACCATGTTCTGTGGGGGACTCTTCCTTTGAAGCGCTGTAAATATCTCTCCAGCTCTGTGAAATTAAAAGGGAGGCTAAAGTAGCCAGTGGAATGCCAACTCTGAGTGTGCAGGCTTCTTAGACCTCTCCAACTCTGAGCAAACAAAGCAGGGTTCCCAACCACCATCTTCCTTTGCCATCCTCTTTTTCATCTCTTCTTTTTTCATTGCCATCTTCACTCTAGCTCTTCAGCTCTTCTTTCACCATTTCTTTTCACTTCAGCCTGGCTAGGGCAGGGAGCTGCTGCTTCTTGCAGTAGAAGGGTCTTCTAGTTAAATAGCTTCTCTTAATAGAAGTCCTCACTGAACCTCAGAGATGCCTAAACTGTGGTGCCTGCATAGCCATCTGTGACACCAGCTGTAGTTACTTTCCATTTTCCCCTTACAAAGCAGATATCCTCAATCTCCAGTAAAAATTTTGGCTACCATGGCTGTTGGTTCTTCTGAGACACACTTCATTGTTGAAGTATGCAGAATTTTGTAAGCTTTAGGACACCTGAAGACCGAGAATAGTAAGGGCCAGATTTTTCAAAAGACCCAACTCTAGTATTTGCAGCCCTAGTCTATTTCTAAGTACAAATCAGGAAATTAGAGAGAGATAGGCAGCCTGATTTGCACCCACAATTAATTTTTCTGGGGCTAAAACCTGATCTAAAAGGTAAGGTGGGCCTTCAAATAGGGAAGATAGCTTTTGAAAATCCTAGCTCTACAGCTAGTTTCTTCACCATTGCATATGTTTATAATCTATGCTGGAGACCTCTTTTGGAACCAATATCTCCAGCAAGTGTCCCTCTCAGAGGTTGACAAGCTGTCCTAACAGGTGTTTAGTGCAGTGGTTTTCAAACCGTGGGTCGGGACCCAGTACTAGGTCGCAGACACTCAGGAACTGGGTCGTGGCGCCCCCTGCTGCTGCCACCAAAAAACTGGAATGCGTCGGCCAAAGATGTAGTTGTTGGGATGTGTGCATAAATGATTATTTTCGACTGGGTCCTGAGAGAAAAAGTTTGAAAATCACTGGTTTAGTGTGTTTAGCATTAAGACAACTATTTCACGGGGTTGAGTGAGTCAAGAGTGATTGTTGAAGGTATCTCACCTTCTGTCCTGCTTGGTAGCGGGGATGAGCATACGGAATGGAGGTGATGTCTCAAATGAGGCATAAAATCAAGATCATGAACCTTTTAAAAATGATGATCATACAGTACTTTTTTCATGAGCATGGTGTTTTGCCTCAGTGTCCTGGGCAGATTCCGGCTTGGATAATTGCATTTTGCCTACATGATGATTGATTAATTTGACCTCCTGCTTAATACAGGTCATTAATTTCAGCCATAGACTCATTTTTCCTGCCTTGTTGCCCCTGTTCTAAAATACATCCCTACTTTCCTATTTAATAGGCTGCTGGATGGTACTTAGTTGTGTTTTTCTTATGAGTAGCTAAGATAAAATGTTGCCCCCCTGCTGCATATTCATGATGTTTTCCACCACACGGAAATTTGAGTGCTTATCCTGCATCACCCTAGTGTGCCCTGATTGCACATCTAATTAATCTTACTGCCATTGACTCAAAATTGACAAGATACCAAGTGTAACCGATTGCAGAAGCAGGTATTGCAGTGAGAGACCAAATGGCTTCTCATGATGGCTTTCCTGCATGTAAGATATTTCACTTTGAAATCCTACTGCACGTGTTTAAAACAACAAAGGTACTCTTAGAAGGTTGTGTATGAAGCTTAGCATTTACGTAGAGTTTCCTCTATGCAAAGACATTTTTCCAGGCAATATTTTGCTGTGAGGGAACAGGCAGATGGCAATGGAAATATAGTGATTTTAAATATACAGAGCAGACAAACCACCCATCTTGTGTGTCTTGAATCTGCCTCATTTTAGATGAGAATATTAAAGCTAAAACTGATATGCTGTACAGTTTGTTTTACATGCAGTTTATAACTAGAGGTGTATTAAAAAAACCCTCCTTGAATTAAAGGTGGAAGCAGATGCAGCTACGTCTGTTTCATCTTTGAATGTTTTAAGTGTAGGGGCAGCATAGTAATTTTGTTAAAAGATGGGTGGTATTGAATTTTTTGCAGTCTGTCATGTACCACTGACCTCTGCTTGGCTTCGAGAACACACCAAGGGTGAGTGGTTAGTTCTATCTTGCTTTCCATTCCATGTAAACTGTTCTTTCACCCTTTAAAAGTGTTGTATATACCTCATTCTTTAGTTTTTCTTCAGAGGTCAGGTTTTCTAAGCCTTTTATCATTTTTGTTGCTCTCCCCTGCATACTATCCAATTTCTCTATGTACTAGGGAAGCCAAAGCCTTCCTGTTGACACCATCTGCTTAACCATTCATTCATCTCCAGGAGGCCCAGGCCCCTGCTTGGATCCTTACCCTCAACCAGGAGGATGGAAGATGATATAACTTGTGCCCCAACTCCTTTACCTTTACTTCCAGAGCGCTGATCTGCTCAGCGTCATTAGTGCCCATGTGGACAAGAGGGAGGGGTTGGGGTCAGAGGGACAGATAAGTTGTGGCAGGAGTTTAAAGGTAACTGACCCCTGGGTCAAGAATGCTATGCTTGGGTTCTGAAATGAATGCTGCTGTTGCTATTTCAATAGAGCTATATAACTGCTATATGAATCACAGGGTTAATTACAGCCAGACTGGCACCAAGCCCTGCAGACAAATATTCTTGAACTTTGGGGAAAGGAATAAATGTGGATCCAATTTCAGCCACTGGCTTCTATCTCCATAAGGGACCAAACCAAAGTCCAGCTCCAAAGACTTCAGGATGCATGAGATCCAGGTCTGAATATGGCTGCTCATCTCTAGTAATTAGTCTAGAAAAGATTGTGTTCTTTGGCTTTCGGGCTGTAGGAAAGCTGGCCCAAGACAGGTTGGTGGGAGGAAAATATATAAGGAGAATAAGTACAGTCAGGTTCTGTAATCAGATTTTAATACAGGTTATTGGATGAATGGAAGACGAAGGCCAGTTTAGTTTGTCTCAATACTTTATGAAGAATTTAATCACACTAAATATTTGGGGATGTCATTCATTACGGTACTTCTACAGCATTTAGATTGCTCCTTCCACTCTACATTTGAGCTGAGTAGAACCCAAGTTTAGCCAAGTGGTACTAATGTTAATTAAAGCTGTTGGAGTCCATGTATTATGTGAAAATTATAGAACATGTTCTAGCACATGTGTTTGTATGTAACGGATGCAGTAGAAGAATGTGCTAGAGGAAAAAAATCAGTTTTAATATTCTAAAATAAAATGTGGGGAGAAGAAAAGTAGCTGAGTAGCAAATGAGAAATAGTTAATTGCCATTGTCATCTTTAGCTCTGTTATTTATCCAAAAATAATTCAGTGTATTTTCTTTCTGACAAGTAGTATTGGCATCAGGGTTTATAATAGGTTTTCCTGCTCCTCACCATAATGTAAGAAGCGAGGCAACACCTTCTGTATTATTGCAGCAGGCACCCATTTAATGTCTTGTATGACCAAATTTTACTGTCTGACTGCTGAGTCGTCTTTCCTTTCCATTTTTAGCTAACGAAGCCCCAGCTTTCTTTTGTATCTTTATCCTTGTCATTTCAGGAGATGGACAGGTACCAAGGGTTCAACCAGTCAACATTTCAAATTCCTGCTGACAGTCACAAATGCCTGCCTCTGTATAATCCCTGATGTTGTTCAACCCAGAAACTGGCCAGGGCTGCATCCTTTTTGCTCTTATTGTGCACGAGCCTTTTCTCTGGTTTTCTGCCAATCATATGATGTGAGGTCAATGACATTCTTGGTATAGCTGCTTTTTTCAGATCCTAAAAAAGAGATCTTGCAGTAGAACTTAATTCATTTTTAACGTTGCCTTATTTGTCCTATTGGTCCCATGACTTACACTCCTTAACCAGCTGCTGTGACTACATCCAGGCAAATATTGCACAGCAATATTTGCCAACAGACACTCGAATAACAACCTCCCCCACTGCTTTTATTCACTTGTCATTAACATTTTATGAACAAATGTTAGTTCATGGGAACAAAGTGTAAGAAATATGGTGCAAGACTTTGTGACCCCTGAAGGCTAAATAATGAGTGACAATCACCAAAGCAGGGAGCCGAAACAATACATCGGTGAACGTAGGTAATCACACACCACTGATTGTGAATTGCAGCTGTTCTACGCAACAGTCACAACTGACGACGATTTGTGAGCCACCCAGACATTAGATATATTCGCCTGAAGCGCTTGGTTCATTGCAAAGCTCAACACCTGCAGCTTTCTTAGTAACTGAAGGAGTGGCTGAAATTAATGAAATAAATTATTGCAAATTGTTCATGCATCTCTGGCCACTGCATACCTCTCCTTATAAAAACCCTTCATCAAACACTTATTAAAAGAGATGAAAGCCAGTGATCTGTAACGAGTTAGACAGCAAGCAGAAGATATTATAAGCCTGCTCTCACACAATACCTGCAGCAATGTTTATCTAAAAATATGAGAAATATCTTGATTTGTTTAGTGAGAGTCTCCATAGCACACATGCTGTAGGTTGGCCATTATGGCCAGCAGGAATTCCATCGTTCAGCAAGGATACAAACCCTGATTCATTTTCTTTAGGCATATTGTGGGACGATTAATGGATGCATTCAGTGATCAATTCATGGATGCGCTACAGGCAACTCCCATTACAACATTAAGTGCAGTCTTCACATGTTGGTGGGGAGAATGTCTCCATCTTCCACATTACCCTGAGCCTAAATTTTCAGATCTAATTCTGCACATTACATCGCACCAGGAATGCAGCCACGGCATTTCATACCATAAATGAGTCCCATCTTAGACTAAATTCTGCAGAGTAATCTCAGTGTGGAAGCAAGCACTCTACCAATTTTACTTTTGGTGTCTGTTGTTCTCATGGGTATTACGCTAGGAAACTTAACTCAGTGACATTAAAAGATGAACTTGCCCACTTGTAGTGGAGAGCGGCCAAACTCCGTAGTTACATTTTTTGGGGGGAGGAGGGGACAAGAAGGAGGTGAAATTGGTTGGTTGTTTTTAAACATAAACATCATTAGATACACTGTCCTTCATAGTAGCCTTCTGGAAAGTCTATTTCCTTTGCTTTTTGGGGGGTTATTCAAACCCTGTTATAAGAAAGGCCCTTCCAACTTAAAGCATTTCTCACCCGTCTGACCCAGAATCTTAAACTCTAGAAATATTTCCCACTTCTTTCCACTACTCTATCCAGCTGAGGTCATGGATAGTCCAGTTTCTAACATCTCAGTCTTCAGGGTGAATGTGATCTGTGTGGCAATGTTAGCCCCCCTGCTCACTTCCCCCTCACTGAGTTGCATACGCTTCACTGTTTTCCTTTGAAAAGTAGGTCTCTGAATGCAATATTTAATCAACAAATAGCAAGGCACAGAGTGGTTTCCTTCTTGTGTGATAAAAGGAAGATGGGTAGGAAGGAGTAGGAGTGAGAGGGGGAGGATTAAAAACATATTAGTACAGTTGTTAGAAACAAAACTGAAGTTTGGTTAGCAAAGCAGCTAGGGTGTGTATAACAAGTGGGCAAGTGAGAAGAGCAGTGTTTGCTGGAATTCACCTTTCAAGATTTGAGCAGAAGTCTTCTCAAAACAAATGTCTCCACAGGCAAACAGGACTTGGCCTTTAAAGCATTAAACTTTCCCCTGCCTGCTCCACCAGGAGCCAGTCTTCACTAGATACCTATCTTAAGGCATCCTTTTGCACTATTCCTCTTTCCCTCCACTCTTGCATGCCATCTGAGTTCTGACTGTAGTCCACACCACTCCTCCTCTGTTCAATTCCAGCCTCTCCCTACTCTACATCCATTCCCTGGTTTTTCATGATCAAATTGAGGCCCTTCACTGAGACCGTGACTGGAGTTAACTTACTACCAGCTATAGCACCATGCTACCTGACTGTTCAGCTGCTACAGTTTTGGGGGTAGAATTAAGGTACTAGAATTGTTTATAATGGAGAATTTAAATACCCTTCAGGGGAAATTAAATTGGCCTTATAGCTCCCCTTATTATAAACGCTTTAATGGCAAGATTTACTGACCTTGTGTGTCTTCATACGAATCCTGAAGGAGGGAAACCCGCCGAGCCCTCCGCCGCTGTGTAGAGACTGCGAGTCTGAGTGATTGCTGTTGGGAATGGGCCCAGGTAGTCACAAATGTGCCGTCTCTGGGCTTGTGAAAGCAAGTTTTCAAAGAAGCTGGAAAGGCACATTGTCAACACATTTCATGAGGGTTTTCACATCAAAGCATGCTGTTTCCTTTCATTTACCGTAGCTTTTGGGGGCTTTACACCTTTCTGATTCCCCCTCCCCAAGGTTTACTACCCACCTTTTCACCAGAGTTTCATGTCTATGAGCACATGCAGTGGGGGTCTGAGTGGCATGGCCCCATAACCAAAGCTGTCAATTGTTTCCACTGTTGGAACGGCTGCCACAAGTGACTTGCTGTGTGGGTGAACTGCTAGAAAGGGCAGAGAAGGGATATGGCCCAGAATCTAGTCAAAGTATTAAAATGCTTGGTAGGCAACTAGCGTTGCCTTTTAGATGCCATCCTTTTTATACCTGGTTTTTTTTAAAGGCAGGTGCGACATTTCAGATCATCTAGTCTGATCTTCTGTCCATCACAGAGCATTAGATTTCACCCAGATACCTCCATCTTACACCCAAAAACTTTCATTAGACCAAAACGTTTCAGTCCTCCAGAAACTAATCCGTGTTAGAGGCAGAGAACAAAGTGCCAGACACCTTGGCAATGGTAGGAAATGACTGAGCTAATCACAGCAGGCTCCGTCCTTTAGCACAGGGGCTGGCAACCTTTGCCGACCCCTCCTCCTCGACTCTCAGCTGGTGCCAACAGCCCATTCATGGAAAGAAGCCACCTGGACCCCTCCTCTCAGCAGCGTGCCTGGGGACCCCTATCCCCAGTTACCTGGAGTGACTCCTTTTGATGGCAGCACACCACAGAAAGGAGCCACTCTGGGCGGCTTCTTTACATGGTATGCCTGGGGCATGGACATGGCAGGGACCTCCGCACTGCAGCCGCCCCCAAAAGAAGCCACTTGGAGTGTCTTTTGGTGGCAGGAGTGGCAATTTCTGTGGCACCACAGAGGATGCCGAGTGCCGCTCCAAATGGGCTTGTGTGCCACTGTGGGCATGCGTGCCAGGGTTGCCTACCCTTGCTTTAGCAGAAGACAACCCCTTTTCGCCTTCCCTGCCCCACTCCCTGCCAATCTGATTTGGGGGAGATTCCTTCCTGCCCCTGGAGCTCTGTTAGGTCGTGAACATATGAGGAGGATATGCCAGCCAGTTATCTGAAGATGCTCTACCACCTGCGAGAACTGGTCCACCTTGGCCAGAGTCATATCGCCAGCTCTGGCCAGCCTCTGATGCTCCTCCCTACTTCCAACCTCCTCTAGGCTGTTGTGCACGTTTGGGTGCGCCAGGGATGTTTCCTGATGCTAGGAGGTGAGCAGCTGAAGCCCTGAAACATAATTGAATGGTAGTCACGTTAACACAGCGTTGCGTCTGAGCAGTGAGGTGACTGGTTAAGCACTTAAGTAAGTCAAGCTAGATACATGTCTCAGGTAGAAGCAGAACGATGGACCTGAATGCGTGTGGTACACTTACACTGCTTCTGCCCTGCAAATTACAGGCAGGAGCTCTGTGCCTTCTTGGCTAATACCTTAATTTAGAGAGCGAGTTACTTGAGACAAGAAATAAGAGTTTCCTTCAATCCAGAGGTGGATTGGCCACACGTTTTCCTAGCCTGTCCCAGCAGATGTTGCTACGCTGACAGTGTTAGATGACAGATATTTTTGTTTTCTGCTAATGACAGGAAATGTAAAAATGAGCAAGTAAATCTGACAAGCGTGCCTGTATGGGCAGCCTCTGCTGAGCCAGGGAGAGGCCCTCAAACTGAAACACCGCTGTGTAAAGTTTAGCTCCAGTTCTATTTGCTAGGGATTAACTAATGCTACAGTATTTTTGCTACATCAATCTATGCAACAGAGATGGGCTGGACAATTACTGTCATAAATTAATAACTCAAGAAAAAAAAATGGACTGTCTAGGTCGGTAGTCTCCCATTGTGGTTCTTGCACTTAATACCTAAAATAGGAAAGGAAGGAAAAAAGCTAAATTATAAAAATCAGCTAATAGCTGTCCCGTTTTTCTCATTCCATCAATATCAGGTCATCTTTGTTTATGACTAAAACTACACTGAATCGGTATTTAAACTGAAATGTTTCTGAAATTGCCATTTCTTAGCCATCAAACCTTAGTAATAGCAAAAATCACAGTAGTGTGGGGGCCCCCTAGGATCAGTTTCTTTTATTTTAAAAGGTGAAAATCCAACAAATGCACTGTCAAAGTTAAAAGGGGGTGGAGGGTCAAATCACGGACAAAAATTGGAAGCTGGATTATGAATGAGACAAAAAGGCTCAGTGCTCACTTCAATCAGTGAAGCCTGCATCAGGTATCCCTTGATGTCTTTATAGCTTAGCTATAATAAGAAATTCTTATCACTGCTTCCTGCTATGCTGAGGTAGAGGGGCATAAAGTTAATTCAGATAATCCAGAGCTTCACCACATAAACTTTTTAAATATCCTTATGTAGTGCCTATACTTTAATAGCTTTCCAAACATGCAGGCCCATATGGTCCCTTCCCTGAAGAGTTAAATTTAAAGCCAAGAGACCTAAAGTGAAAAACTACAACGTATGATCAGGGTGAGGACTGGCAAACAAGTATGTGCCTTCAGAAAAAAAATGATCTGACGGAGTGAGAGGAAGGCAGAGAATGAGGCTGGTCATGGCGGCTTGTGAGGGAAGGGCAGTAATGAATGTCCAAGATAAACATTAAAGCAGAAGCCCAGGGGGTTGAGGAGGTTCGTCAGAGTAATTTTTTTTTTGGCTCTGATTACTCTATAGGACATGAAAATAGATGTAGGTGTCAGCTTGAGTGCTCAGGGGTAGTCAGCCAGTTTAACCATGTAATCTCCCCTTCCGAGTACATATTCTCTAACCCTCAGAGAACCGGCCTTCAAATGTCTTGTATCTGAATTACATGCAGTGGGTGCGGCAGTGGGGCAGTACCAGAATACTATAGACAAGTTGGGTGAGGAAGTAATTTTTTATTGGACCAGCGTCTGTGGGTGAGAGTGAGGTTCACACAGAGCTCCTCTTTCAATCACCTGAGAAAGAGCTGTGTAAGCTCAGAGGTTTGATCCAATGAAAGGTCTTACCTCACCTGTAGGGGAGCTAAAAGTTAATGCGAATAAATTAGGCCAGGTTTGAGTCACAGGTCACCATGGTAATGGGGTCGCTTCTCCGGCATTGGTGTATCCGTGAAAGTAGCATAGTTAAAGTATGTTATCTTTTCTTCTTTAGCCATTAGGCTGGGAATTGAGGTCTGGACTATCTCACTCTTTGACTTTTGATTAGGACCACCTCTTATCTCCTCCCCCTTACTCTCCCTGGTACCATAGCCCCTTAAAATGGTTAGGTCAGTGATTTGTGCAGAAAATAATGAGTTTGCAGGGAAAGCAGCTGCACAATATATGCAAACTCTGTCAACAATAAACAAGGGCGGGCTAAGTATATGCACTCTATAAGTATTAATACACATTTAAAAGAGGTTGATGTAACCATAAAAGGGGTCTATGGATGCTGTCAGTCATGTATGTATCTCCATATTGCTTTGGATAAAAGGAGTTGTTAAACTGCTCCTGCTCGCTCACGCGAGATGTCGAGGAAACAAGTGGTTAATAAAGGGTGCCATTCGACCCAATCCTCCTCCAGGACAACCTGTGTTTTTCTTTCTAACATCACCCACCTGGTCTCTCCTATATCCTGTTTGTCTCCATTTCTTTTCTCCAAGTATCTAC
The DNA here is from genome assembly GCA_007922175.1 of Pelusios castaneus. NCBI lineage: Eukaryota > Metazoa > Chordata > Testudines > Pelomedusidae > Pelusios > Pelusios castaneus. The sequence continues at coordinate 3,045,095 of ML685783.1, forward strand.
TGATCACTGACCTATATGGCTAGTGTTACTGTACACTTATTACATCCCTGTTGACTATACTGGAGAAACATGGAACTGTGTTCAAACGTCAAGCACTAGCTTTAGTAAATCTCACATAATTACTTAGCATTAAATCACTGGTACTGTAGTCATCCTTTCTGGTCTGTAAATAGAGACCATCAATAAATATACACAGTCAGGACACACTTTGAATAGGTGATTAATCCTAAATCGGTCAGTGCTTTCTCAGAGCTTTCATTGCGATCCATAGCCACCCCTCCGCCCCCGAGTAGGGATGGTTGCAACATTGCCAACCAAAGACTCTAGACTGAGCCTAAATTTGGAATTTGTTAAACCCATATCCCTCTCAGAGATAAATATAATTACACACCCCCCATGGCAGCTAGAAAACACTGAGCTCATAATCTTTCTGTAACTCACTGTGTTGCCTGGGAGAGCTCAATCTTTTCAAAAATCACTAACTGCATTGAGGTTTGTATCTTCCTCCACCACCAAGAAAACTGTAGCATAAGGTCACTAGTTCTTGGACTGACGCAAAAAACACAAACCCCCAAACAAAAAAACCATCCCCCATTTCATTATTTAAGCTCCCCAGTAGGGCTGTGGATGTGGAACCTCTGCACACTAGAGAAAGGGTCTTCACTCGACCATGGGGAATCATTCCATAAGCACCAGTTCCAAGGACAACACAGGGTAGGGGTGATTGGATCGTTAGTAACAGCCTCAGAAGCTTGAGTCCACAACGCAAGCAGGGAAGATGGACAACACTCTCACAAGCCCCTGTAATGGTCATTACTCACTTTTTGTTAGCGAAGTCGACTTCACCCATTGATTTTAATTCCCTAAGAATTTTGTTCTAAATTTCTGGAAGAATTAAGTTGCAGGTTAAGATATCTTGTAGAAATACTGTTTAGCTCTTGATATGCTCACTGTTTTAGGCCAGTTTTGACACCACAGTAACATACACATTGCAGTACAAGGAAACTGACTATATGTGGTAGTCAATGAGTGTCCTTCATTTAGGTAAAGGCTTCCATCAGGTCTAGGAATTATTTCTGTGGTTCTCAACCTGTTGTCTTGGAAACATTTCCATGCTGTCTCACCCGCTGTTGAAGCAAATGTTTTGTTTACCTAACGATGGCTAATTATAGCCTAGGCCTGGGCTCTTTTTAGTTTTCAAAGGCTGGACTGTTGCTTCGCCCATCCTTTGTCAATCACCTCCTGGCATCCTATGGGGCAACATTCAGGGTTTTTATGGTCATGTTTCTTTGGTATAAGTTCAGGAGTAATCAGGTTTCTGGCTGGAACCAAAATCAAGGGAATCAAACATGCATGAGGACAGAAGACTGCAGTGTAGAGAGGCTGCAAGCACTGAGCTTCAGTAGTTATATAATGTTGTACAGGGTAAGAGGAAATATACATCAGGTCCAAATATACATCAGGTCGATGCAAACAAGAAAGTCAACTCGCTTTAATATCCTGGATGTATGTTCATTTGGCATTCTTAGCTCTATTCCAGTATCCTTACATGCAACCAAGCCTTTTTTTTTGGTGGCTGTGAAATCGGGGGGACGGGGACAATATGAAAAAGCTAGAATGTACAACATTGAATATTTCCCACCTTTGACTAAAATACTGAAGAAAGCATCTTGCCTAGACTTACAGCAAATAAAGCTGTGTTTTTATGAACGATTACTGTGTACCATGGAGTAAAAATGTACACTGGTGAGTAGTATTTCATGATTTACTTTCGTAAATGGGAACATCTTTAAGTCGGAGAGCTTGGTACTCAAGAACCTGAGGGGCTAGTGGCTTCAACAGCCACTTTCATACTCTCCCATTATGCTTTACTGAGGTGAATTAATTCTGAACTATCAGGGTATTGCCATTTCAGTCCCAGGCTTTTTTGTACTGAAATATGCAGCCATTTGGTGATATTAACAAATAGCAGCTGAACACAGCTGCCCAGCATTGCAAGACTAGTGGATTAAAAACAACTGTTGCTTAACCCCTAGGTAGGTTATATATGTCAATAAACTGTGACACATTTCATTTTTTTTATTTTATTTCAACACTATGATTTAAGAGCCTAAAATACAAGTTCTTCCCTTTGTATTTCTGCAAATAGCACTGCAATCATAACTTACAAAATGTTTAAAATACAAAATGTACATGAAATTACAATACAAGGCTCTGTAAACAACTAGAACTTAATCTTTAGTCTTAATCTTTATTGTCCCATATTTTTAAATATAAAACTGCAATTTGTTGAACAATTTCCAAACCTCAAGGAATGACATCCATTATGTGTATCAAAAATAGAGTTTCAAAGCTTTGTTTGCATCAGAACAAAATTGTCATTTTTCTTTTTAATCTTTGGTTTACAAAGGATGGCAGTTCCACTGATATAATTAAAGGTTTAATAGAGGAAATCTGATTGCCAGGTTGGTGGTGATGTTCAGAAACCTAAATTACTTTTTCATGGCCCACATCTAATGTGCCCAATACTTCTCCTTAATCTTTATTCTTAACATTGATCCTCGGAGCCCTACTATTAAGGCTTTCCTTCAGGTTTAAAATCTAGGAGTCAGTCTGGAGAACTGACACCTTTGAAGGGGACGGAGGAGGAAGCAGGAGGAACGGCAAGTAAGTGGATGCCAACAAATGATCAAGTCACAAGGTACTGTTGTAAAATTAAATTTGCATAGTCCAATGGAGTGTGTGTGCTTTTAACAGTCTTTACAATATCACACAAGCCACAATAAAATTAAGACCCTTGTACTGAAGCTTTTACAAGGCAAATAGAAAAACTGCTTTAGTATCCAAAGCTATTTTTTTTAAAAATAGGAAAGCATCTCTAGGTCTACAGGCATCAAGGTATTTAAAGGCATCAGAAGATTTAGTGCATAGCAACTATGGATTGTAAGGGCGTCCATATTTTAGGTACAGGATGAATTCCAGCTACTCACTCAAAGGACTTGGAAGGAGAAGAGGCTGTACCAGTTAGGAGCACAAAACCCACACAAGTATGAAAAGCTCATAAAATGAGACTCCTCTCACAAATATTGGTTAATTCAACAGCCCTGAAAACTGGAACACACCTTGCTACCAACACCCAACGTAAAGACAGTTACACAGTTTACAGTGTTTTTAGAAGTGTTATAAACCATAACGAGCTGTATTTCTCAACACTTCAACACTGAAAGTTAACGTGAGTAGGGAAAGGAAGTAAAGAAGCACCACTGAGGGACAGTTACAATTATTCTTTTCAAATTACAGAACTGCCAAAAATAACTAGTTTGAGATACTTCCACTAATGTTCAGTACCTGAACGGAAAGGATGTTTAGTTACCCAGTACACATCGTTGATCAGAAATCAATCTACCTGTTTAGTGGCTTTGCACAAGCTTATTTGAAAAACAACAACCTTGGTAGTTCTAGATTATATTTAAAAAAAAAAATCCCACTAGTTTGTTTACAAGAAAGTTCCATTTCCACCCCCTTTTCAAATGTAGATCTTTTATAAAGGCCCATCAGCCAATAAATACACAGATATATTGTATAGCCTTTAACAGTATTACTAGAACATGACATCTAAACATAAAGCAAACTGATATTTCATAGGCAAGAGGTTCTGCGTAAAGCTTCCCCCCGCTGCTCTGCCAAAACATGTCCCACCACAAAGCCATATTTACTATAGTGGGTTTTTATTCCTATTGTCCTCAATAACGGAACCCATTTAAGACTTTTTCATATATTACTATAACTTAAGAACATCTCTAAACAGCCAAAACAGCTTAATTTCTCCATAACCAGGGCATGTCCTATACATGTATTCATTGCAATGAAAATACCCTCAAATACCTGTACAGTACTAATTCACTGTTGTCATCCCTTATATTTGGATAATCAAAGTTGAATGTATTTGTTTTTCATTTTCACCAGAATGTAATTTCAACAGAATAACAGAAATCTGGGCTAAACAATTTCAAGAATGAAAGTGTACTTGTGATCTTATTTTGCTATAGATGAATCTCTGTAATTTTTGTATACACTGTATGTTCCACATCAGACAGGTCTGTAAACTACAATCTCTTGGGAAATACCTAGCATGGCCTAACTAGTCAGTTTCAGAGTTTCTCCTACCTTTCTAATCCCAGAGGCCTGAGGTTTTAAAAGCCATGTAGTGTAAACATTACTATCTGATGAAGTGAGCAGGTGAGGGAAATTAATCTTTTTAAACAAACTGGAAGGGATTAATGCCACAGTCATTGTCTCATACTGTTTTCCTCTGAAAGAAATTTTACTTTACAAATTTACCATTAAATGTTGGCAAATTATTCATATGTACTTCCTTTAAAGCACATGCTCACAGTAAATTTCTCTTCAGCAGATCAGTGTTAACAGCAGTTCAAATTTAAGGAACTGTAATGTCAAAGTGGCATGATTTAGGCAGATTCTTATATAGAATAGGGATATAAGCAAATGATTTCCTACATGGAAAATATTACAGTCACAGAAGACTGCTGTATTTCAAAACAGTATTTCATAGGGATTAAACACTTCAGTCCTCTGCAAATATCACCCCTCCCCCCATCTAACATGGCTTTTAAATTAAGGTTCTTTACATCAAAATCCTAATTCTCAAATTTGACTACAAATGTAACATTTCTATGAAAGAGCTATTTCAGTAAGGAGCCTGTGCTAACAAAGTACAGGAAAATTATCCCTATAGTTATAAAAGTTACATTTTGGAATGTCATTTCTATCCCAACACTTCCATGATGGAATGGTCTCTTTGCAGCCTATCAAACAACATTTTCAGTTTATAGAGAAGTGCAGATCTATGTTTGGCTTTGCTTCCTATGAATCAAAGAAAGAAAACACTAAAGTATTTTATACACAATGGCTTCCAAGGCATTGGCTTAAGATGACAGTTTTGGTTTTTGCCTGTGGAAGATTTCATTATAAAAAGTTATTTCTTAAACAATATGCTTAAAGGCTGTTCAGGATGACCAAAAGATGTACAAAACTGTCAATTACAATTCTACAACCTCTTCTAAGGAAAAGGAGCACACTGAAGATGTGTATTAAAATTTTCTCCACATTCAGTACTGTGAATACTATAACAGCAAAACTAATATATCCACACATTTTAAGCACTTACAATATAAAAAGTATTCTATTTCAATTCAAAACAGCAAAGCTCAGTTGAAATTTTTAAAGTTAAAATATCTTGTCTTGCTTCTTTGTGTCCATTCACCAAGTCATTTTTTACAGCACTTGAGAAACTAGAGTTAGAAATGCTTTGTCTCTTACATCAAAATGTAACCCACTAAAAGGGCTATGAAGGATCCTCTGCTCCAGTTTATAAAGGCCACAAGAGTTGGAAGCACAGTAAATATAAGAGAAAGGGATGAAGAAATATTCAGAGAAAATTTGAAAGTTTTCATGGATGTTTAGTTGCATGCATAGCGATTATTGGACTCCATCCGTTATTCCCGTCTCCAGAGATCCGGGGCATGAATGTGGAGATTGGCTGGCCACTGAAATCTGTGACATATCTCTTCCTATGATCTCATTCACTAGAAAATAAAAAGTATAAAATTATACAATCATTATTTGATAGCACTGTAAATATACTAACCTAATGGCTGGGTATAACATTTTTCAGAAATGCATTACTCATTAGCATACCCTTTTGAAAAAATCTACCAACCCTATTAACTATGATGAAATATGTAGCAGAAGGTGAAAAAGAGAACAAAGCGTATTTGTATCACTATATCAGGGATTGGCAACCTTTGCTGACTCCCCTGCCAGCCCCTCCTTCCTGACGCTCAGCTGGTGCCAGCCGCCCCCTCTGCTGAAAAAAAGTGGTGTCTGCCTGAACAATTCAGCAGTGGCCGCAGCTTGAGTGAGGGACTGCTTCACAACGTGCCACTGAAAGGAGCTGTTTGTGGAAAGAAGCCACCCGGAGCGGCTCCTCTTGAAAGTGTGCCTGGGCACAGCGGTCCCCAGACATGTCACCTGGAGCAGCTCCTCTTGGGGATCCCGAGCTGCTCCAGGCAACTTCTTTCCACATCATGCCTGGGGCAGAGGCATGGAGTGGACCCCCCGCACCCCAGCTGCCCCGAAAAGAAGCCGCCCGGAGTGGCTTTTGGTGGCAGGAGAGGCAATTTCTGTGGCGCCGCAGAGGGTGCCGCTCTGAACGGGCTCACATCTGCTGTTGGCACACGTGCTGGGGGTTGCCTGTATTTATACTACGCTCATACCACAGACAACTTTGCTGAGTTAATGTGGGTTTAAGGAAAAATGGGACTAAAAAGAACAGAGCACAATGAATGCAGATTCAGTTCAAGTTTCTTCATGCAGCTGTTTTTGTCTGTAGGACTCACCTGACCAGGAATATTAGTTAACTCACTTGGATCAATGCACTATTAAGCCAGTGATCTATTTCATTGCCTCGCCCTCTTTTCCTCATTTGTTAACTCAGAGAGTTACAACGAATAAGCAAAGAGAAAAATTCCCTTCCCCCAAAGATTTGTCTTGGGACTGGTATAGGGTGCAAGCCCAAGAGACAAAACCTTAAATTCAACTGGAAGACAAGTTTACAAGTTATTCTAGAAATGACCTTACTTTTTAATAATTATTTCTAATTATAAAAGCAATCGAACAACACTCTTTTAAAGGGTAGACAATAACATGGTATAGCAGGCAGAACATAAATGACTTCAGAGAGAATATGGTAGTTTATTTCTAAGACGGAAATATACTAAACTCATTTATGAAAAAATTTAATCTGAAATTGTGGGAAGTTTCCCAAATAGTAAGCTTTTCTCTTCCCTCAAATACTTTTCTTTATCTGAATTTTAGTTTATTGAGGACAGCAGAATTTACTCCAAAATATGACACTAGTTTAGAGAGAGTAGCACTGAAATAAACATAAAACTGAACACCAGAAAACTTCCGGAGTGTTATTTTGATTCCCAGAGGAAACTATATGATGCAACTAAACTCAGTGTTTGGAAACCATAGTGGAAATATTTATTTTAACAGGCAAATTTCAATAAATACATACAAGTTGAGACCTACACACAAACAGAATAACACAAGAATATTGGATTAGCAATATTCAAGTGTTGCGTATTGGAAAAGCAAGGCATGGGAGCCCCGTGTAAGCTCAAACTGATTCTCACCAAGAGAAGTTGGTCTAAAAAGATATTGCGTAACAGCTTGTTTCGCTACTACCCAGGGGCTGACACAGCTACAACACTGCACACAGCAGAAAACATCAAAGTAGGAGCACAAAACAAACTACACTCAATTTGGAGAGGGGAAAAAAAAAGACACAATCCTCGACAATTTAGTGAGTACTTGTAAAGATTAAACTATACTCAGGCCTAGTCTATACTGTGGGGGTAAGTTGATGGGAGATGCAATCTGCGGGACATCGACGTACCTACTTCTACTTGACTGGGCTGCATCGACCAGCAGGGCTCTTCCGTCGACGCAGTGTTACTCCTCTTGGGAGGGTGGAGTAACTATGTCGAACGGAGAGCACTTCTGGGATCCATTGAGTGGGTCCACACTGCCCACTCAATCCATCCCACTGTGTCGATCCTTGAGGAACGACTCAGTTTTCTCAGTCTAGACAAGGCCTAAGATGTTCAAATAAGCCACAAAGGGTCCAAAACATTGTGAAGCTGGCGTGGCTGGTATTAGAAACTAGAACGCTTAGCTTCTTATTGTTAAGTTCAGTAACTGAAATGATAGCAGAAGTCAGATTATTGGGAGGAATTTAGAATGTTATAAATCAGATATTTATGATCTGAAATTCTTTAGCAGGTCAACAGGACTTTATATTAACTAGAAAAACAATAATGGAAATATTTATATGGCAGAGAAACACAAAGAAGATACATTGCAGCTGACAAGATGGTAGACTAGAGCCCAAGTAAATTACTTGTTACGAGATTCCTTTCCAGCATATGAAATGAAGCCACCTATGAAATTCATAATCTTAAATCAATTCTGTTTAAACACTGTAAATAATTGACCATATGTCATTAACAACTTGGAGGATGTGGATTAAAAACAACCGTTAATCAATAGTATCTCACATACATTTTGCTCCTGTATTCTGAACTTGCATGTTTCAAACCAGACTCTTTAGTGTGAGCTGCTTTGCAGCGCAAGGTGCTCTCGTAAGAGACTTTATCGGTCGCACAATCTTTCAAGTCTGAATGCTCGTTTCACAAAAGCAGTAGTTTTTTTGTTTTTGTTTTTTAAAGTGCTGGTACTCAGCCAGATCTGGCCCCCACCGGGGATGTGAGGCTGGGCCACAGCAGCCCAATCCGACCCTAGCTGGGAACCTGGGGCCACCAGATCCGGCCCCAGCCAGGGACCTGGGGCCTCATCACTGTGAAAAAGAGGTGCCAGTATTCCATAGCAGTGTGTACTGGTGCAGGAAAAGCACTGAGTGGTTAACAGTACAAAGGCAGAAGTTACATCGCAATATCTTATTGTCCTATATTCAGTGTGTGCTATTGAACAGGCTCTTGTGTACAAATCAAACATTGCTCAGTGCTGTTAAATCTTTGAGCAATAAAATAAAATTGAAAACCCAACTAAGAACCTTTATCCTTTGAAATACAAACGTTACTGTCTCCAAGTTATGATAGACGGTTTATTCTGTATTTGATGACAGCTATCAAAACGAAAAGGTTTCATAGAATCACAGAACTGGAAGGGACCACGAGAGGTCATCGAGTCCAGTCCCCTGCTCTCATGGCAGGACCACGTCTCCTCTTAAACCATCCCTGACAGGTGCTTGTCTAATCTGCCCTTAAAAACATCCAATGCTGAAAATTCCACAACCTGCCCAGGCAACTTACTCCAGTGGTTAATCACCCTGACAGTTAGGAATTTTTCCTAATGTCCAATCAAAACCTCCCTTGCTGTAATTTAAGCCCATTGCTTCTTGTTCTATCATCGGCGGTTAAGGAGAACAATTTTTCTCCCTCCTCCTCTTGATTGTACAGTTTATTCTATTGGAGATAAGATTTTAGAGGCTTGAGGTAAGAATATTCACTAACTGAATAGCAATAACCGAACAGCATTATATCCTTGCTCCTTAAATCACAATAGTTCTGTGTGTGTTGAACAAGCTGCTAAAGTTCTGAATAATTTGTTATTGGCCTTTGGTATTGTGTATTAGAGGGTTCTTTTATTTAATACTATTTACCCATTTCTTTGGTTTTGTTTTTTAAAGTTGAGTGGTAACTATGTATGCCATGCAGACAGATTCAATGAAAACTGTATTATATCGCTATACCAGTAAAATTTCAGTAGATAAAGCTTAAATAAATTTGAAGCATCTCCCAACCTCCATCTGATTTTGCTGGGAAGGTTAATTTCTCTCACTCTCCCATCCCAGAGCCTCTTGGGGATAGGCAGTTCTGTTGTTCTCCCACTTTCCAGAGCTTACATTTTATTTTGCTGCTACTTCAAAAGCTATGAGCACAGCAAAAGCACTGAAGTGTCAGTCTGTAGACTCTGGAAGTTAGTACACTGATTTACACTTGAGTTTTTCTGCACAACCACAAATACTTGAAATTTAGTTTGCTTTAAAATGAAAACTTAAATTCAGCAGAATTTGATGGCTGAGACTTCCTTGCCAACTTTCTTTCTTTCCAACTATAACTGGATTTTTCAAGCCTTGAACACATCCTAGCTTGAGGAACTCAGAGGCATAGTAAATATCTTTCAAAAAATATTTTTAAAAAGGTAAATAAAATACTTGGAGACATAGGAAAAAGAGGGAAAACATTTGACGACTTAAATGAATAAAACTGAGGGTACAGTAGAATTACAGAGTATTTCTCTTGCATTCTCCTCCATAGCTGCGACAAGGATATATTCAATTAAATTAAAAAGACAGAAAATTGAGAAGTCAAAAGAAAATATCTGTGGAGTTTACAAAAAGAGTAGCTTCCCTCCTCCCTCCCCCCCCCTCCCCACAGGAGGTCATTTAAGTAAATATTGTAGCAAAATTTTAGAGATCTGGGACTAACTATGACCATCCACTTTTTAATTAAGTAAATAATATTTCATAATATTTTCAATTTAATCATGCTTTATTTAGGTTCTCATATCACTGCATAGAGAAGGGAATATTCTCCCCAACTTCTCTACATTTTCCTGCACAGAATTGCCAAGTCTCCTTTTTAAATAGCTTTTCTTAAAGCAAAAATATACCATATGACCATATTATTTGAGCCTGCATAATAAATACATTTTGTTTTTCAGGATAGGGACTGTCTTGCACTATATATTTATATAGTGCCTAATACAATAACATCAAGAACTTGGAACCTCTAAACTGTAATAAGAATAATATTTTTATAAAACTTCCCCAAGGTATAGCATATCATTTTATTGCTTAAGTCAATCAATACAATTAACTCTTCACAACTTCAGGTTTTTCAAATACCAGTTTTTATACTGGGGGGGGATATGATCGGGAAAAAAAGGTTGCCTTATTTTTGCTCATATATTTGAATTAATTTAGCACCTTTGAAAAAGAATAGTCTTATTGATGATAAGTTCCAGAGGGGTAGCCGTGTTAGTCTGTACACAGGAAAAACGAGAGTCCTGTGGTACCTTAAAGACTAACAAATTTCTTCGGGCATAAGCTTTCATGGTGAAGTGGATTGGAGCCCAAGAAAGCTTATGCCTGAAGAAATTTGTTAGTCTTTAAGGTGCCACAGGACTCTTGTTTCTTGCTTATTGATGATGGGCACTGCAGAAAGACAACTTGTTTTTCATCCATGACTTGTGTAACAAAGTGACCTAAAACATTTTATCCCTCCCCCCCTCAATCAACTCAGTGGGAAGGAATTATTCTAGAAAAACGTCTGCCCTCTGATAATGGGGGGTGGAGGGGTGAGGGACCAAAAAAACCCCAAACCAACCCCCCCTCTTTTGTTTTTTTCTTTGGCGGGGGAGGGGGACGCATTGGTCAATGCTCCTCTATTTTTAATTCTCCTCCTTAGTAGTTGTTGCATAGTGGGAAGCTGCATGAACTGCAGGGAACGGACTGAGTGCCCCTCTAAGAGTAAAGAGAGGGATCTCTCTTTAGTATAAAGGCCATTATTCAAGCAGCGCAGTCTGGCAAAACAGCTCATTTGTCTTGCACAGTTCAGACTCAATTTGTCTTCATATAGGATTTTTGGGAAGTTGTGTAAATAAATTAGAATCAAAGTTACAATTGCACCCCTCCGCTCATAGCACGTTTTATGCTAATTGTTCTGGAAAACTGATTGCACAATAGAGATCTCTTATGAAGCTGAAAAGATAAGGTATTAAATTCAAATTGAAATTGGCTATGTTAAATGTATTATGAGAACAGGTTCTGCATTTGTGTGTGCATATAGATATAGGAACTGCACAAAAGTAAGTTATTCATCTAATGTTCGCACAATACAAGGTTTTTATTTATAAAAAGTTTACAGGGTTGTTTCAGAGATTCTGCATCTAGCATACTAGGCAAAATTCCTTTAATTTATTTGCATTATTGATAGTGGTAATTAGATTTAATGTATATAGAATGTAGGAGTTATTTACAAATTGCAAAAAAATTCAATGCAAGAATAAAAATTTCTGCTCTACAAATTCAATCCTACACAAAATAAAAAGTAATATGCATGCCACTTTTCAGATTAAGGCCATAAATTAAAGATGAATGTGTCAGAAGTACAAAACTGTACAATATCACTGTTCTATTGATTGAATGCCAAAGCTTGCCCCTACTCTTAAATATTTATAATTTAATTAGTTTTAAAAATAAACCCACAATTAAAATGAAAGAAATGGTTAGTTTAGTTTCTTACTTACGAAAAATGGTTCCTCAATTTTATTTTCATATTTTATCTTGAACTTGATCTAATACAGTTATTTTAGTAACTCAATGTTTTTAGTATTTGTTACTCTACATTTAAAAATTCACTTGCAGTTTGGGGCTACAGTTCAGATTGCAACAATCATCATTTTTGGCTTCAACATAAAGCAAAGAACATTTTAATGATAGAAGCTCTTATTAATATAATTCTGACATGAAAAAGATGGCATTTCATACTTACTTTACAACCTTGATGCAAATGACTTTTTAAAGCATGTGAATCTATCTTAAGGTAAATTAAGCATGATTAAAATTTTTACTTGTTGCTTGGCGTGGGAAAAAGTGTAACCAACATGAGTAACAAACCCTCACATGCTCTTCTCTCATTGCATATATAATTAGTATTTACATTATACAAACTAATTTAACCAATTTTTTTTAAAACAGCAAGGTCATATTGATCAGTGTTTTTGTTAGTGGAAAAATGTGATACTCTAATATAAGACTGCTGAAAATGGCAGGTTAATGTAAATCCTAGTACACAGAGTCAGTTCTTTTAGAAATTCATTGCAGATGAAAGTATTGCAATGGAGTTGAAATGCAAACGTTCTGGATTTAAAAGTAATGTTTGTGGTGATGGCCTGTTTACAATGACAGAATTAAGAAAGATTTGCCGGGACTACTCGCGGAACCAATATTCTGCATATCAGAAGAATATGTGGTGACATTCATCTCTAGATACAGAATGGACATGTTTCTGACAGAACAAAGAAAAGTATTCCACCACTTACAGTATGTATTTCAATTACCTATAGTAAAAAATGTGCAACAATACTCCACCTTTTCCTTTAAAAAGCAGCTTTGTCCTCAACATCCATCCTTTTTCAGTTTGAGACCCTCTGGACTGCTGCCAAACTTGTATGACAATTAGTGGGCCTGCCTGCCCCACCGTTTTACGTTTTACCAGAAGTGGTGTTCTGTGTGTCTGCAGAGGTACTGACGGAAAAGGATATAGGCAGCTCTACATGTTTCTCCATGCTGCTCCTCTTTTTTGCCTTTGTTAAAAGGCTGGTGAACAGATACCCTCCAAACAAGTACCCACTTAAAGCACTAACACAGAGAAAGATCCCAGCAACAAGGGACTCCATCAGCTGGTTCAAACAGAACAAAGACCTTTGGTAGAGGAAATGTGACACCCTCACATCAGTAGGTGCCTGCCAAGCACCAGGTTTCTTTGGTAACTGGGAAGCTACAAGCACTATTGGATCACACTGATGAAGTCGCACCAGAAGACAATCAGAAATGATCTCTGTGCCCAATGAAGAGGCATGCACTATGGTGTTGGACCCCTCCACCTGACACTGACTTCTTCGGTGCCTGTTTATACCGTACATACTTAATTTGAAACGAAAGGAAACCTACTCTCTCTCTTCACAGGGCCAGATGGTAGATCTAGTGCCACAGTCTAATTGTGCATTGTATCAAAAAGTATCCTTTCCATTCGTTTGGAATGTACCGTCTTTCAATTTTACTTGCCTTAATAAAAGAACAAATGAGAAGTGGCAACACATGTGCCTGGTCTATTCTCTATGCCAGTCATTTTATATCCTTACTGTATCTATTTTTATTTAAACCTTTTAAATTTAGAATAAATGTATTTATACAGACTGAGCTCCCCACCAGAACAAAATACAACATACAGCAGCAGATAATGATCACTCCCTTATACAGACCCATATCTCAGTCTCCCCACCTCTCTTCAAAGGCCTGATGAAACAAAATTAGTTTTTCACCATGCCCTGAAAATTGGTAGATCCAAGCTATTTTTAATTATTTAAAAGGAAAGCATTCCTGAATCAACATTACTTGGAATGCCCTACCTCCTTCCTTTCCTATTTCAAGGGGATATAGCATTACTGCCTACACTAACTGTAACCGTGGCAGTCTCTCACGAGGCTATTATCAGGCAATTTAGGGCTTGGTAACTCACCACCACCACCTTTAAATCTGTATGGCATCTCTCCGACAACCAGTGCAGATCCGAAGCACAGGTTTTGTGTACTCTGTAACACCCACGTTGCTAAATGGACATTCAGCAGCTTCTGAATCATTTAAGATAACGTCCTAGAACATATTTCATTAATCTGAACTATAAATGACAAGTACTGGGTCTCGTTTTACTCATCCTCTTGAAGTCAGTGTTTTTTGTTTTTTTTTAAAAAGCACCTTAGCATAAATGCGTGCTGCTTTGCCTTTGCACCAGTCTGAATTTGACCTGTTTCCTTTACAGACAAGTTTTTTTCTGAGAGCGCTAGGTCCCTAGAGGACTGTAGAAATAGAAATTTAATTTAGAATCCTATTTCACATTCAGGTTTCTAGGGAATTAGTATAACTAAACAAAACACTTTAAAATCTTTAACTTAGTGTAGTCTCTCTTTAAATATTCATTGAACAACCGTAACACTGTCACAGTAAGATTAGGGTTATTTACTGATTAACTGCTATTTTGTAGGGTTTCAAACTAGATTAAAATGGAGATCAGAAGCTTTTTTTAAAAAATGTTGTGTAATCTTAAATTAACACCTTTCACTTTTGAATTTCCAGTCTAAAATAGAGAAAGAAAAAAAGCTGCTTTAGAAAATAAATTTGAGAGCTTTAAAAATGTTTTAAATAGATTTTTATGCATATACTTGTGTAGAAAATATGAGAATAAGAAAGCATAAGTGAGACCCCCTAGCATGTGCCTATTTCCAGCATTAACAATACACTTGATGTTTATCAAACAGGCAGTGTACAATTTTTATTTTTAGATCAATGAAGGAAGCAAGTTGATGGATTTCTAAGGCAACAGCAGAACATTCTCCACCCCCCGTTACAGTACATCCAACTAGCCAGGTATTTATTAAATGTCCGTTAATTTTGATTCTTCAGCTGGTACTCCAATTTACCCTGTTCAACTTAGTTTATCCAAAGCCAGACCTAATTTCAGATTAGATAAATCAGAATTTTTATCTTTACGTTTAAAAAAGTTTGATACATAAACACCACAATGAAAAGTCAGACGCTATTCTGGCCACTCTCTGACCTCGTGCTGCTCAGCTAATAAAAACCAAGCCTTGAGCTCTCTGCAGCAAGTTACACTGTTTCCTAGATTCTGCAGCAGCTTCAAATCCTTTTTAAAAAATTGAGTTTTATTCAATTAAATAGGACAGCCTTACCTCAAACCTGGTTCATGTTACTAAGCTTTCCTTTGTAAGCTTAAAGGCTAGAAATAGGTTTGTTTTTTGTTTTTCCTGATTGCAGCAGATTTTTGTTCTGGAATTAAAGTTAAGAGTGAAGCTAAACTAAATTCCATGTCTCTGAATCACAGAATAAATATACATGGCCCTGTTTATAGTAATACTTAGTTATGATATACCACTTTCCACCTATAGCTGTTAGAACTACCAAAACATATTTCCCTTCCTTACTTTTGTGCTCCAATTTCAAACATTGAAGCATTTAAGTAGACTCACCCTCTAGATTTTCCACACAGGAGTTGGACATGAATGATGAATGCTGAGTCCATTTCTCTGCTGAACCTGATGGCTGGTATTCCAGGTCAGAGATAAAATTGTCTGTGTCAGAGAAGAAGACAGACATAACTACTGACTGGCCTAAACCAAGAAGTTATAGTTCACTCAACTTGGAAGTGAATTTCATTGATTCTTGTAATAGCACTGATTTGTCGTTTCAGATGAAGTATGCAGTTACATTCAAAGTAACAGTTTATTTTGAAGTGAATATCACTTTTATAAATTATCTTTTTAAAAACAAGATTAATTAGCATGTTATTTTTAGATATCTTTCAATTACAATATGGAGTCATAAAGGTAATTGATAATGTTTACATTTTTACCTAACAGGTAGGATGCCAAACTTTCAATGGGGTAGAGAAGAAACTCTTGTGAAAAGCTCCCTGCAGCAGAGGGTGAAAGTTATTTGATGCTTTCAAAACAAAGATATCTGCTCTCTTTGTTAAAAAGAGTATAAACATCACCCTAACCTTTGAGTAAGGAGGCACATTGTTTAGGTCATCTTAGCAAAGAGATCTTTTTTCCCTTAATACCATCTGCCTGCCTATAATGCATGTCAGTCCATCACCTGCGAAGCTTCAGACAACTTCTGTCCATATAGCAAAGCAGCACAGTTTACTGAAGAACATGCTACTCTGCTTCCCTGGTGATTAAGAAATTACTTCCAACCTCAATGCTCTCACCATCCTTCTGAACACATCCTGAAGAGGTCAATGCCAACTCTGTTCCCTCTATAGATTCTTCTCCAGGAGTGCACTGCTTGGTACACAGTGATGTAGGGTGTGCCCCAAACACTCATGCCCATTATGAAAGTCTACTGGAAATATGGACTGTGGAACTCCAATAGGATTGTTCTCTCACCAATTTTCTGTCTTAGTGAGCCTAACAAGTTCAAGATTTCCCTGTTCCTTGAAGGCAAAGCAGCTGTTGGAGTTCCCTGGAGTAGAATGGAAACCATGGTATTAGACACTAACAGCACATTATGTCCAGAGACAGAAGGGGTGAATTTAGCTTTGATCATTCTCTATTGTCCACATTTTTCTGGTCTTTCCTCTAGTAATGCCTCTGATTTTGTGCATCTGTAATGCAGAACAGGACAGAACAGGTTTCTGTAATAATTTAAAGTTTTCTTTTGATTAAGCACTAATCCTAGAGACTTGATGTGAGCAAGGTCCCTGGTGTGTAATGCCAGCTTCTGGATGGATGGTCAATAGTCTTGCATGGATGAGCCAGTCATTCAGATATGGAATGACAAATCCTGTTGAGGAGTGACCATTACCAACACACCTTGGAAAAAGTACTTAAGAGCCAAAGATAAAAAGGAGAAAACTGCCAGGTATCCACCATACTCTGCAGGAGCCTCTTATGTGATTGAGTAATATACAATAACATAACTGTTAAAAGTAAGCTGCAGTCACAAATCTTACAGCCATCAATCCAAGAGACAATTCAGAGTGTCTATACCTAGAATTTCTGCTACTTGATATCTGAAGTCCAAATTAAGTCTTCCCTCTGTGATGAAAGAATGTCTGGAATTTATGGTTCTCTTATGTTTGCAAGATAATTTGGATGTTCAGGTGATCGTGTACCTTTTTTATTTATTTATTTTAAAGAAGAGTAGGGGATCTTGGAATCAAATACTTGAGGGAGACTAGCTATCATAAACCCATGCTACCAGAAATATGTTGAATCATTATTCCTGAATAACTCCATCTGTACACAACCCCAGAATGGTGTGAGAAGTGATTCTGTTTTCCATTTGTTTCTTTACTATTCAGTTGGGCAAAGATTTTCAAATGTAAATTAGTGCCTAACTTAAGGGCCTAATGGGTGGGAGTGCACTCAGCACTTTCTGAAAAGTTAGGCACAAAAAATTGAAGTATGCAAAATCACCACTGACAACATTGCTTAAATTAAAAGATACACCTCTTGCATCTGCTTTGCATGAACATTTGAATGATTTAATTTACTTCTATTAAAACTTGCAGGAAAAGAAATCTGATGTTTTCATTCTTTAGTTTTGTTGTATTTGTTTAAAATGAGATGAAACATGACAGAGAACCTGAGTGCTTTAGCACAAAGTCGTAAGGACAACAATCTGATAGTATAATTTGCAACTAGAATTATACACACATCCCTATAATTAATTTATCATAGTCACAGAGTAGCAGCAGCCAGAAAATAAACCTCAGCCCCTAGTTTAAAAATATTTTAAGAATGATGCCTTGGTGAGGGCAGCCCAGAAAAGACAAGTTTAAGAATTGTAAAACTCTTATATTCTTCTTCACTATCACTTCTCCCTTAGAATTCCAGAAGGGTGCTCTGAAGGTCACCTGGTTATAGAAAGTTCCTCAAACATATCAGAAAACCAACACCATGTGAGTTTTGATCAAATCACAACCAATCAACACTGCTTCATTTTAGACTCATGCAGCAAACTGTATAATTAATCCATACAAGTAAGAGATGACAATTCAGAAGGTAAATACTGCTACTAAATAGGGAAACTGTGATCTGCTCATCTCCACCAATGGAAAAGACTGGTAAACCAAGTAAGTTGTTCAATGATTGCACTCTTTGAAATTAGTTTTATAAATAGTTGTGATTATGAGTTGCTAATGTGTCTTGATAGAGCTATCACTAATAGCAATGAAATCTCAGAAATCTTACTGTATTGTGTATTGCTGATTTATTGCATATTCTATATTTATAAAGGCTCTCTTTGTTAATGATTTATGATATCAAGTATCACAAGTGAGCAAAGCATGTATGTACTCTGGTGCAGGAATTTTGTTCCTCAAATGTTAAAGCCATGTATTCTTACAGACTTAGTCTGAACTGACCTTTAAATGCATATTTTTATATGTTTTCTACCTTAAATTCACAAATTATGTTCACTGCGAATTAGCATTAATATTTACAAACATATTTTAATGTAAGTATATTCAAAAAGCAATTGTATCATTAAAATATTCCACTAAATGATATATTTGAGATAAAATTGACTATTCCCTTATATCCTTAAACACATTTCTTATGGGAATTTAGGACATGCATAAAGGATTAGAGTAAGTAAAGTATGTCTTGTCATATTTAAGTCTCGTATTATTATACAGAATTGAATGTCATCTTGTATGGGAGGAGGAGAACAGTATTTTGCTTAAGCAAGACTAAGAAAGTTTAAGGCACCCCAAAACCATCTACTTAAAAAAAATAAAAAAGTGGGGCTTTTATGTCAAATTCATCCCTCAACTAGGGAATGAATCCTTTTGTCCAGTAATCTGAAAAATGACAGTCATCTGGTAAATTAAATTTCCAGGGGGTGGGAGTGGGGGAGGCAGCAAGAGTCAGCTAGATCTGTTTAGGGAAGTGAAGGCATTTTAAAATGATTTGAAACCATTTGAAGACACTTTCAGGTGCATACAAAAGAGGTAAATGTGCAGTCAGTGAAGTGAATCAAGGTCAGAAAATGAGTTTTTTCAAGAGCTTTTATTCTACGAGGCGCTGTGCAGGCAATGCAGCATAAACTTCTGTAGTCTGCAAGTTCTCTACATTTTACCCTCAGTGGTGTAGCATGGTTGAATTGAAATGAATTTGTGTAGTTCTTTTTGTTTTAGCAAATACGGTAGTATATGCTTTGTTTTGTATAGGATACATTTATTTTAAATAGCTACAGTTCGATTGAATTATAGTATATATGGATTTATTAAGATTACAAATAACCCTCAAAAGTTATTTTGGGAAGACTGCAGTATGTTTCCTCTGATATTGGCCTTCCACTTGTCATTTACATGTAGAGCTGTAACAGCTGTAGTTATGTTGAGCCCCTGGACCTACGCGAGATTAGTTAGTGTAATATATTTAGCTTAGTCTTTCCTTGCACATAACCAGAAGATACTTTAGTGTCAATTTTCACCACAGTAGCAGGCCAAGCTATAATTAACTCACATCCTCCTCCTCTGGGGAACAGCCAACTGAGATTCTATTGGTTTGTGATCCAAAGAGGGCACAGGGTAGGCAAAGTGCTCTGTAATAGCAAACTATAAAGTACCTGATTGATTGCCTTACAAGTTACATTAGATCATTTAAAAAGATGCAGCCCATCCTGCCTTTGACAATTCCCAGGTATATATCTACAAGATTTTTTTTATTAGAGTAAATAGTCTTAGGGTTTGTCTACATGGTACATTAATCTGCACCAGAGGGCATAAATTGTAATATACATTTCATGCACTAACTGGCCGATGTGGACTCTGCTGGCATGCATCAAAAAACACCCTAGTGCACATTAAAGAAACGAGACTACATCAGTGTACATTGACACGTGTACATTAAGATGTCCCATACTCTGCGTGCATGCCAGCAGGGTCCACGTGGGCTAGTTAATGAGTAATATGCTAACGCACTAGAACTTACACTGCTATGCTGCGTACTAATGCACTGTGTAGACAAGCCTTTGAGTCTTGGGGCTAAGACTCTGTGCCCTCACCAAAAGTGAATTACACAAATCATAACAGCATTTATCTGGCTGTTCACTCACACCACTTGTTGCTGGCTAACATTCACTTCTTCATTTGAAATCAAGCTCCCCCTTCATCTTCCTTTCAGCATATGCCAATTGCTGCCATTGCCCTGCCCCTTATATTTGCCAGAAACCAGAAGGAAAGGATATAGCACACTGATGTTGCATTGTAATGCAAAGCACCCCAGTTTTTGAAGTATGCCAATTTAGGCAGCAACATGAGAAATATTCCAATGCAATAAAAAAAATTAAATCAATAAAGCTATTACAGTATAGTCAGTAAAGAATTTCAGTTTTTGAGTATTTTCCAGTGTAAGATACGGTAAATTCAGCCTCACAACGGAAGTCCTGCAACAAAACTTAGTGGGCTGTAAAGTACACAGCCTTACTGTATAATTAGCAAAGTCCGAAGTCAGTTTATGGATCACTAGTTCAAAAGAGGCAGTTTTTGTTCCTTTTTTTCTTCAAGCAGGATTTTTTGAGTATTAGATTTCTTACTTCAGCATTAATGAGAGTTTGTAATGACAGCCTACCTCAAATGTACTGTATATACTGCTGATTTCTTGAAACCAGAATATATATATATAATAAATACAATACACTGCGTGTGTTCACATTCTAACATATTCAGGTTAACTTGCTCCTGGTTATTACTGCAATTCTGTGAAAGTTACTATAGACTCAGTCAGTGAGAGCTGATAAAATAGCTTTCCTAGGTAACTGTATTGATCCATAGACCAGCTAGCAAAGGGTCTGAAGAATCATCAGTGCTTTCACAAAACTGAACATACCCCCTAAACGATGAATTGATTGCAATACTGTTATAGGAAATTGATTTTGAGAAAAAAGTTTCAGAACTCTAGATCTGGACTGTATCTTACAAAGCAGCTCCATCATTCTATGCACAGAAAATTGGTAGAAGAGAATAGTTATGGTTTATAGAAAATCCCCGGCTGTTTTCTAATCTCCATCTTTATGTAATGAGGATACAACACATAAGGAAGTGAAAGAGGATTAGCTAAAAGGTCATCAATCTGATACTGAACACAACCCCAGGTTAATATAACCTCTTAAAAATGATTAACTATAATTATATATTAATCACATTCCACAAATGCTCAAAAAGAAAGGAAATATATTAAGACTCCAAAGTAGAAACACTTAATAGTTTAGGTTTTAGATCAATTAAAACAGTATTATATTTTACAAACTAAACTTTGATAAACACTTAAAAATTAGAAAGCCACCAAGGTTAATAATCATTTGCTACAAGTGAACTGAAAGAAAAATAAATGGAGAAGCTGCAAATCTCATCTTAGATACTGCTCCACATTTTGAACTTGTGACACCAGATTTTCAAGATGAAACTCCTGGATACCTGTCATGGGGTGAGAATGTACAAGGTACTGTGTCAGATGTACACGGCCCAACTAAATCAAAGGCTGAGTCCTAATCTCTTCAGCCAAGCAAACTCCATTCCACTGTCTCCATCATCTGGAGGATCTCACACTCTGTGCAGGGAAAAGGTTGGTCTGAGACAACAGTAAGAAAAGGGTATCAACTTGTGACAGACATTGAGAAGCACTTGTACTTACGCAGAGAAACACACAGAGTCCTGTGGCACAGGACTCTGTTTGTTTCTCTGCAATAGACTAACACAGCTACCTCTTTGGAACTTGTACTTATGCAGTTCACCAACTCAGATGACCAGTGGTTCTGAGATGGCCAATGTGCACAAGTTTTAAAAACTGGGACAATCCTGGTTTCAGGAACATATGGCCATTCCCTGTGTAGAATGGTACATAATTCAGTTGGCTCTGAAACTGCCACATCTTCCAAAAGGTGAAATTTTTAAAGGGATTTTTCCAGAACTGTCAGTATTTGTTATATTTATACATCATAATTCAGTATTTAAATTCTCTCTCATGTTCAATGTATTTGATCCAAAAAGATACAAGGCAACATAATTTAAAGAAAAAGCATCAAAGTGCTTTGCAATGCAAGTTGCCAGACTCCAAACTGTGATGCTACCTCTACCAGGGAAGCCTGCTATAGATAGTACAGTGGGTCTACATGTACACATACAGCGCAAGTGCTGGTCCTCTTCCTTCCTCCCATATCATTTTTACATTTTGGGATATATACTGTCAATAGACATTTTTTGCAGAATTGTACAACATGGAAAAAAAATCAGCAGTGAACCCAATCTGTTTCATCGCTCTCAGGTGTGCATAAACATGATGGGTGTGAAGTGATCAGCATAGTGGAATAAGGGTTCACAAATGGCATTGTACAACTGGTTGTCTGGATTTTAAGGCACCTAAGAGAGTAATGGGATTACTGAATGACTTAAATCAGCTCACAGGTGAATGGCAGCCTTTTGTTCATTCTTTGCAGGATAACTTCATCAGCATTAATTTAATGGTTTTCAGGTTTTGACATACCAAGCATAAAGCTGTGACTCTACAGTGGGGGGCTCAAAAATCTGACATTTCAGTAGCTAGATGATTAATGTTATTTTCCAAACATTTGTAAAACCAACCTTTTTTAGCTTGTAAATGTAAAAAGCACATGAAATGGCAGAGTTGGTTTACAATATCAAATGATGGAATTTTCACTATTGCACCACTTCATTTCAGCGTTAGCACCCCGTACCTCTCCTACAAAACTGGCCATTATAGTATCTCTGCTTATATGATGTGGAAGTATATGAAAGCTTCATGGTCCATTCCAAAAGAAGATTTAAGTCATTAAGGTTGATGGAATTTTCTGAAATTCTCTGCAGTAGCTCCAAGAACTGTTTCTGGAAACAGACTTCTTCCTATTTTAGATTTTTGTGTATGTGGTGACAGAAGGCGGGAGAGGGATGAGAAAAGAGACAGCTCAAAACCTGTTGATCAACCAAGAGAAAAAGAAAGGACTGATCTTTTCTGAGAGAACATTCAGCCTTTCCAAGTTAACAATGACTGTCATTCATCTGGAGAGCTTCAGAGAAGAAGAGGCCTAACTCAGGCCTTCCTCTGCAGAGGAGGCATTTTAGCCTTTTTATTTCTTTACTTTTCCTCATGTGAACTGGGAAATTTTCCCTTTGGGGAGCAAGGAAATTCTGAGAAAGACACAGAGAGCAAGTTCTGAAAGTGGTGGTGGGAGGAGTGGTAAGCACCAGTGTGCTACAATTAGGGGTCAAATCCTCATTCAGAAGCATGAGAACCTCAGGTATCAGAGAAAAGAGTCCCACAGGGCCAAGTGGAAGAAGCCACACCCCAAATCAACCTAGCCTGGGGTAGAGATAAATCAGTTTTAGAGAACATCCTCCTGTACTGATCACAGGCAAACATTTTAATTTGCACAGCCTGACAAATCAGAGCACAAGCATCCCTAGTCTGTGACACTGGGCCTGTGATGTATGCTAAATAGCCAGGAGTAATCGCACATTGGGAAGATGTCTCCCAGTTTCTTGGGCCTCTGCCGTCAGATCAGAGATACTCAATCCCTTGAACTGCTTAGATCCAAGAGTATAACAACAAAGATCCTTGAACTGTTCAGAAGTTTCCCAATATACCACAAGTTAATATATTCTGGAGCCTCTCTCTCAGAGCTAGCCTACACTGCACGTTTTACCAATGTAACTATATAGCCAGGGATGTAAGGTACTCAGGTACTCATGAGCACCTAAAAAAGCGTACTGAAAACTTCCACCAAAGGCTCCCATGCGTACGAACATATCCTGCACAGCCCCAGGCTCACCCACCCTACCCCTTGCCTGAAACCACACCCCCCATCGCGCTCCCAGTCCCTGCTACTGGTGGCCTGGCTCCCAGGCTGGATCTGGCCACCAGCCCCAGGCCAGATCTGGCCCCTGCTGCCCCTGGCCCTGATCCAGCTTCCGCCGCTGGCCCCTGCTCCCAGGCCAGATCTGGACCCCGGCCCCTGCTGCCACCTGGCAGCCCTGAGCCAGCTCCTGCCTTTGGCCCCGCTGATCCCTGAACAGGACCAGATTCTGTGACCAGTCTCCTCCCCCACACCCACCCAGGTTGGGGCCAGCCACTGCCCCTGCCACCTCCCTGACAGGAGGGATTTAACTTTCCTTCTCCTGCTCTGCATTATGTGCCTCTGCTCCATGCTGCAGAGCAGGAGACTTAAAAGAGCCGGCACACCTCTCCTGCCTGCGTTGCAGGCTCAGGACTCAGGGCACTGCCTTGGACACTCTGGGCTCGTGCCCCCTGTGCTCAGCACCAGCGATGCCCCTGGAGTAAACCGAGGCCTGTCCTTGTTCG
This sequence comes from Pelusios castaneus, assembly GCA_007922175.1. Classification (NCBI taxonomy): domain Eukaryota; kingdom Metazoa; phylum Chordata; order Testudines; family Pelomedusidae; genus Pelusios; species Pelusios castaneus. Next base: position 3,069,392 of record ML685783.1, read on the forward strand.
AGGCTGAGGAAGGTATTTAATACCCAACCCAGAGCCACTGTAAGAGACACGCTGGGTGATGCCCAGGCAGGGATTGGTGGGGTTGGTCAGGCTGCTGCAGCGGACCAGCAGCTGCCACACGTTGGGTAACTGCAGAGGTGGAGAAGTGTGTGTGTGGCGGAGATTTGCATGTGTCCCCCCCCCGCCTCACATCCCCCCCACAGGTACAGACCCTTACCCCCCTCCCCAGGGCAGGTGGGGGGGGGGTGGGGCCAGAACTCCTCCAAATATGACATCTGATAGCTGAGTACCAAACAATTTCTGCTGGTACTCATTGGACAACCTGATCTGAACAATGATGTCCGCCCATGTGATCGTTTGCCAGTCAAAGCCCCTGTGAAGATGCAGTTCTACAGGTGCCTTATAGCAACGGCACTTATTTTGGTTCCTGACCAGAATAACCCTACTTGTATAAGTACGTCTATAGCTGTGCAACTCTAAGTTTATTAGGGGAGTTTTGCTGCTTTAACTATGCTGGCTGGCACTGTTAAAGAGGCAAAACTTAAAAGACAGATAAGCCCGGAGAAAAGCATTGCTGTTCTATATAACGGACTCCAAGGGCTAAATATAACATTTTGAAGACATGCGTAGTAAATTATACTTAAAGAAACCCACTGTAGTTAAATGGGGATTATTCTACTTGGAAGAACAGTCAGAATTTAACAACAGAATGAATCTGCCACTGAAATAAGTCTCTTAGGCTATGTCTACACTTAGCATGTCCACACTCAAAAATTAAGTCGACTTAAACGTGACCTTGCCAAATTGACTTACAGCATCCACAGTGGACGCCTAAGTCGACTTCTAGGGGCTAGGTGGACCTGGGACAGGTCCATCTTGCCGGGGGGGGGGGGGCACCCCTTGCCAAGTGCCAGGGGGCTCAGCATTTGCCCCATTGTACCTGGGTAAAATGGGGGCTGGGCAGGACAGGGACACTGGCAGGGCATAGGAGTGGGGTGGGCAGAGCTGTGTCCTGCTCGGGGGGGCCCCCCCCCCCCCACACCAGGCTCTGGCTGTGCTAGCCACCCTGGCAGGGAGGGCAGTGGGGGAGCCCTGGAGCCCTTTAACTCGATTTAAAGTCAACTTAGAGCTAATCTGCGTCCACACTGGCTAAGTCGACTTTAAACAAGGTTTTATAAAGTCGACTTTAAATTTCCTTAAATCGATTTAAGCAGCAGCTTAAGTCGATTTAAGGAAAGTGTAGTGTGGATGCAGATTAAATTAAATCAATTTAAGCAAGCTTAAGTCGACTTAATTTGTAAGTGTAGACGCACCCCCCAGAAGTCAAGTTTTGTCACCACATAGAAAACTGACTTCTGACCGAGGAAAGGAAGGTAATTCTTATTGGCTGACTACAGTACATGACAAAGTTAGGTTCTGAAGTCCAGGCCTTCAACCATCTTAACAGTTGAGCCAGCTTTGGATACAAACTGGAGAACAGGAATCAGGCACAGGTCCCTTTTACCAGAAATCATCTTTCCAACTTACTGATTTTACTCCACGTGTTACCTGAACCTGGACTTCTTCATGTCTGGGAATGAAGTCAGTTGTATCTTGGAAAGTCCTTATGTGAATTTACTATGTTAGTTTTAATGAATATAGTCACTGCTTATTTCAAAGTGTGAGTATTTCAAAGACTGAACATGATTCTTGCTTGTTTCAGATAGCTGCACCATGCAATTTTCTTAACAGTTGTGTATTTTTGAATTAAACTTTTTCACAAGCCAAGTCAGAAGCCCTGTTTTTCACTAAGATTCAACTTCATGGAAAATTAAAGTTCTATTTTCTTCAAACTGAAGCAGTACTGAATATTTAATGCGAAACAAATCATGCTTTATGGAACAAAACCCTGAAAATTTGAGCTTGAAATATAATGGCAAATCAATAAATTAACAAAAGAGTCACAGTTGTTGCTTACTGTGAAATGGCATCAGGACATAGGTAACTTTGCTCAAGATTACCAATCGAAACTTGGGTACCTTCAAAGATAGACAGCAGCAGAGCAAGTGTTTTGAAAATGTTAATAATGCCTAAATGTTGGACTTTTGCAGCTTTAAGAGGCAGACTGTGGATGTAGCACCTCATGTCCTCCATATTTTTTTTTTTTTTTTTTAAAGAAATTTAAGAATCTAGTGTAACTTTTAGAGCAATCTGTTAGCAATCTTTAAGAGGAACTAACTGTTAGAGGACTTTTTTTTTATATGGAATGAGGAAGAAATGCATTACATAACTATAGTTTTAGTAATTTAATATTATTTTTAAAACTAATGTTACATCCATACCTAAAATGATACTTAGTAGACTCTAACTGATATTTGAGAATTACTTGGGGGCAACTTGCAATCTAACAATATTTGAAAATTAACTAATAATGAATTAAGATAACAATTAAAAATGCATAATTTTCAAATTAAGTATCATCTATATGTATTGTTTATAGTTACATCCTCTGAGATGTGGAACGCACGGTTTTTGTCTGAGTAAATATTTACGTTAATTATGTTCTACTGCAGGGCTGGTCAAATCAATGCGCTCATTTGCCAGGTGGTGTAATGAATGTTCGATGGCAAGTAGTGGCTCTCCAATCAATTTCTGTAGAATTTAAGCTTTCATTAAAAAGGCTTCTAGCCTTTGAGGTCGTGTCTACATTGTAGTAAAACATCCACAAATGGTTGTATCAGCTGACTCAGAGCGGAACTGCAAGGCTACAAAACTGTTGTATCGACATTTGGTCTCAGGCTGAAATCCGTGCTTAGGATCCTCCCCTCCTTATAGAGCCTGGGCTCTAGCCCGCATTCAGATGTCTATTTCAAGGTGAATCTAAAATGTTACCTAAATTTCAGTATTAACTGAACTGGTACGGGCATTAGGTTTGTCCTTCAAAACTGGGGTATTTTTACTTAGTTTGTGTCATGCTGTAAGTGACTGCCACTCCAGAGCTGAATTTCAAGATATTATTCAAAGGCTCCAAATGGCGTTTAAGTAAATCAGTTATATAACAAAAAAAGGACAGTAATATCAGACCAACAAATTATAAATAGAAGTGCCTTAAAACTAATTCCTTCTGTAGAAGGATGCATTTATAAGTTCCTGAATGGTAAGAGATGTTTTTAGAAGGGATTAGGCCCAAACCTTTATTTGTGCCCATAAAACAAGGTGTGAATGCAAATCAAAGTAAAAGTGCTTGTTCCTCTAACTACAGGATTTATACCCAATATGCAGTACAAATACAAGCAGTACTGGGGGACAAAAATGCGACTGCAAGTTTTGTGATGGAAGTTGTCTGCAAAAGACAAACTGTTCTGAAAATCTACTGCTTGTTATTGCTCCAATGAGGTTTCTAACATCACCAGTATCTTACAAAATCCCAACTGTCGAAAGTTATATACACTTACCATCATCTAGAGTGATGTCTTGCAATCCAATTGTTTGAAAATTCAACTCTCGATCTTCAGGTTCTGGTTTAATGTTAACAGCTACCCCGTCTGATGAAAATGGAGATGACACACACACACTCTGATGTACTAAAGATGAAGCTGCATTAAGACCCCGCAATCCAGGACTATGTGCTTGAGGGGAGTGTTGTCCCGAGTGACTTATAGCTGTTGGGGGAGGTGATGAGGCAGGTCCTGAGCTAGGAGACTGGTATGGCATAGGCTGTAACTGAGGAGAGGATGGTCCTGACAGTGGCGAATGGACCAAAGGATGGGAAGCTGTTGGGGATGGTGATGAAGCAGACCCTGGGTTTGCAGAATGGTATGTGACTTGCTGCATCTGAGGGGAAGATTGCCCAAGAGGTTGATCCATTGCAGAAGAGATAGAACCCTGCCCAGTATTTGGACAGTGGTATCCCATTGACTGTAGATGAGGCGATGATTGTCCTGAATGAGTTGGATGTGCCAAAGGATGCCCTACTGTACATGAAGTTGTCACTGAGCCAGGATTTGAAGAATGGTACTGCATTGGTGGCAGAGATGGGCAGCTAAGATTTATCAAATGAGGTACAGCTGCATCTTGTTGAAATGAAATAGTATCAAATCCTTGGCTGGAGGCAGAGTTCATAGGAAGACCAGGCTGTCCATTGTACATAACATTAGATTGCATAGGCTGGTAGGAAGGCCTCACAGGAGGTGCTGATGTTACTTGGAAAGACTGGTGAGCCACAGGAGGCGGCAAAACATGACACTCATCACCTGGACTGATGTTTCTACCTTGTATGTGAGACAAATGGGATACTGCTGATGTCACCATAGATGTATACGGTTGCTGACCTGGGCACACAAGGCTCCTGGGTGATGTAGAGAGTAAACTCTCATGTGGGTGGCCTGGATCTGCTGAAGACAGCTGAGTTCGGATGGAGTGCAGGCCCTGAACGCTGCCAGTATGTGGCAGGGACAAAGATGGAACGGCAGACAAATCCATTTCATCTCTGTGCTCTTGTTTCATTAAAACTAGAAAAATTAATAAAAAAAATAAAATCAAGATTATACCTGAATTCTAATATTACATGACAAAAGTACATACTCTCTAGTTATATAGCACTTACGTGCAAATGTCACGCCACTACTCTTGTATATACTCATGTCTTATCTACTCAGCTTGTTCTTCCCATCATCTTACCATTCTTTTTGTCTCACTCTTATTTTTCTCTTCCATTCTTGAATTTGTACTTCCTATCATGCTAGCCCCTATGCTTGAAAACAGTTTTTCTTTTCTCATCTGCTCATTTTCCTTCAGCTCCCTTCTTCCCTCTTCTCATTAGGAAAACCCAGGTTCTCCATCTCCAGAACTATTGCCCTGAGACCAGGGGCTGGACTAGATGACCTCCTGAGACCCCTTCCAACCTTAATCTTCTATGATTCTGTGCATTGTATTGATGGGGGGGGGGAGTGGGGAGAGAAGGGAGCGGGGTGAGAGAGGAAGTTACTGTACTACTGCTTGCCAGGAGTCTAAGCTCAGTAGACTATTACCTGTGGCTCCAACTTATACCAGGTCTACAATTAAATGTTTTACCAGCATAGCTATTTTGGCAAGGAGTGTGGGGGGTTTTTTTTCCTGACAAGCTATGCTGGAAAAAGCATAGACAACTTTGTTTTTACCAGTATAGCTTATTTCACTTGCTGAATTGAGGTCTCTAGGATAAACCATACTGGAAAAAGCACTTTGTAGCTAGTATTACTAAATTTGTTAGAAGAATTTTGCCAGTACAACTATATGAAATTGCAAGAACTATTAGAGGAAATTAGGTAGCAAGATCTAATCAGTTACTTCTATTCATTGATCAGTGTAACAGCTGTTGGCTAATCTGAGTTTGGTTGCTCTGTAGGAGTAGCTGTTGGGTGACAAATGAGTTCATTATAAGCTTAAACGACAAGAAATAAAAGGTATCAAAGATGCTTGGATCTAAAGAATACACATTAATCCATGTAGAAATGGCTACTATTTTTGTTACAAATTTTTAAATTTGAAATGTCTGTTCTAAAATAAGTAACAAAACTAAACAAAGGTTTTCATTTTCATACTTGTAGATCTGAATGACCTTCTTAATGAGGCTAGCAAGATTTTGTTTTACATATTGATGATTTAGCAAAGATAGAAATAAAACAGTATGATCTGGAGCCCATCTATTTATAGGCCCAAGGAAGTACTTAGTTTTTTTTAGCCACATCTGTAAACTGTATTCACTGCAAAATTAGCTGCAACTTCCAACACCAGCATAAAAAACCTCTCTGGATTACTTTGTGTAACATCACCTTATGGAGATCGATGTATTCAATATAGGTTATCTGTGGTCTTTTGATGCTGAGTACACTGTTGTGTATAGCTGCATTTCAATTAAATATAGAAACATTTAATTTAAAAATTACTGCAGCTTCTCTAAAGTCACCTATTAAGAAAAAAAAGTAGCATGGTGATGTCAGGTAATGCTAAGGCTTAAGCTGTCCAAAAACTTAGGCCACAGGGTCAGGGGTTTAAAAAAAAAAAAAAAAAAAAAAAAAAAAAAGAAAAAAAAAAGAGATCACAAAACTGTTAAATTAGATAAAACTGACTGACAGGTATAAAAGTGCAAACAGAAGGCGGGCTAAACTAGCCACAGAGAAAAGGGGAAGATTAACAGATCCCCAGCACTCCGGCTAGATAACCGCAAAAGAGGAGGAGGATCAGAAAGTGTGAATGGGGGATAACCATTCACCAGGTCTGGGACTAAATCCTGTGTGCAAGGGTGCACAGGTGAACATCGTGACCCAACGGGTGTGAATGAGGGATAACCATTGGCCAGGTCTGGGACTAAATCCTGTGTGCAAGGGTGCACAGGTGAACATCGTGACCCAACGGGTGTGAATGAGATCCCTATACAACAACACAAAGAGTTCTGTAGGTTTGTGTCTATTAGGCTCTGTTATACTCTCTATGTTATGTGTTTAAAGCCATAATTGATGCAAAACCCTCAATCTGTTTTCATGCAATAAGCAGTATTGTAGTTTAGAGTGTTTGTGGATATACTGCATGTTTATTGTACTACTAATCACTGCCTTAACCTGTGTAATTGTAATCATAGTGCCTTAATAAATGTCACATGCATAGTAAATAGACAAAAATCATTGTTAGTGGTGGTCTTTGCCTAGGGGCTTCGGGAGCTTCCCAACATCTGCATTTAAAGGACCAGGTATTTGTTTAGGCACCCTTCCCCCTTAAGGAGATAAAGCTTAACAGGTGAATGTAAATATTTGCCTTGTAGCACAACATTAAAAGTTGTACAGAAAATACCAGACTTTGGGAGAGATTTATCTACTAAAGCAAAGAATGGAGGGTGCACTGGTTTAGTCAGATGGGTATTTATTACGGTGAGAAAACAGAAGCCCAAAATGACCTGACGGACTAAGATATTTAGGATACGCTTTTTTTCATGACTACCATGCTTCCGTTACCATAACAGAAAGGAAAGTAAGAATAGTGAAGTCACTCAGTGGCAAAAGGAAAGTTTCCTTCTTCCTTGTGAATTTTCAAAACCCCTCATCCCCACAGTATGTATTGTAAGAAATTTCCCTTTCCTGCACTGGCTGAGGCAGAACAAATATTGACGGCCAGCCTGGAGCCAGAATGCTATATTGCAAAGCTGGAAAATACTAACTAAATACATTCATATGTCAAACATTAACACACAACTCTTGTAACAGAGCATTAGGAAATACATAAATATTCCTTTATGCAAACATCTCTTCCCTCTCTTAATCTTAGAAGCCAGCGGTGAGATCCAACTACTTTATTTATGAAGCAAGTAAACCCTTTTTGGGTAGGCCAGAATATCAGACATGGAGGGTATCAGACAGAAAACTGAGAGGCAAGAAATAAAGTTTTCCTCTCACATCCCCGTTCCAGTCTGACATTGCTCCAACTGCTCATACTCTCCCAACCAAGGTGATTGCTATTAAGAAAGCCACTTTGAGCGACAGAAAGTAGGCCAAAACAGAATGTAGAGATTCAAATGATAGTCTCCCAGCACTAAAATCAGGCTCTAGGAAGGAAACCTGTACATCACTGGAGGACTACCATGTGTATGTACTCTAAGGTATCTTTTGACATGGTGATAATTAGAAATCTCTGAAGGTTCCTTACAAAGCAGTTGCTGTGGTAGAGATCTATCTCCTCAACACATTGGGTTTGAGCTCTTTAGCCAGCTTATCTTGTACGAGCTCCAAATCATCTTTACCTTGGCTGCTTTGGTATTAACACACCTTTGTTACGGCCAGCACAGAATTTGTTTCAGGTGATCCCCTATGTTATTGGTAGAAGATTTCTGTAATACCAAAAGAGTATCCAGAACTTGAGAATTCTAGAGACCTCAATTTTCCCTTTACACCTTGCATATTATTTTTAGCGGAACTGGGTATGAGGAGTGGCTTGGCCTTTGGCTCAGAATTTCTTCCCAGGTTGCTAATAACAGAGGAGGTTCTATTTGCACCGTAAGTCAGAGAACTATGGTTGTCTGCAGGGCCAGCATGGGACTATTGTGATGACTAAACTTACCCTAAAGGAATGGACCATACTGTCAGTACCAAAGGTCTGAGGGCAGAGGCATAAAGTAAGCCTTTGATATAGAGCATTGACAGCTTCCTCTTCAGGTTCTTATCTCCTCAGAAGACCCTCACTGCAGGCCTCAAAATTCTCTGAGATTGTTTGTGTTTGTTGACAATTTTAGTTTTAACCAGCTCTCATCCTCTGAAGGAATTAGTATGTCTTTGAGCAAGGGGGCAGAAGCTTCATCACACACCTTTGCAGAATGATCAAATCTTGCTTGTCCTAGGGCAAAGTACAGAATGTCTCACTTGATTTGTTGAAACTCTTGGCTTTGAAAAAGAACTCCCACTCAGCTAAATTAGCTAAATTCTGCTTGGTCCAAGCCAGTTAATTCCTCTTCCTTTAAGCGAAACTGGGCTGGATGATGAGGCATCTTTTTTTTTCTTTCTTTTTTTTTTAAACTTATGTGCTTTAGAGGAGTGGTGTGTCTGTTCTTTTAAACACTGGAAATGAGTTGGAAAAGGAGAAGGTGGGTAGGGGAAAAAGAATCCCTCTTCTTTGACTTTTGCTTTTTCCAAGTGCCCATAGTCCTGGCAGAAACACATTTCTTTGCTTGGCAGGGGGATTTTGGGCCAGAGTCTGAAAAAAGAGCACTTTGAACTTGCACCCTTTAAAAAACATTTATCTTCTCTTTATCCCTGCAAGTTTCAGCTACTGGATTCCACCCTATGAGGTTCTCTCTGGTCTTCCAAAAGAAAGAAAGAAAGAAAGAAAGAAAGAAAGAAAGAAGACTGCAAGGGAGAGGAGGGAAATTATGGTTTGGGAATATCTGAACTCTGTTACTGAAGTGGTGGGACCCTTTAGGATGGGTCCTACTGAACTTTGCCCCAGGAAAATAGTGCTTTCAAAAGTATTACGCTCTGCAGCTGAGAGATTCAAGTTCTAAGACTCCTCGAAAGGAAGGAGTAAGACTTGAGTGCCATGTGTAGTCGGGGGGGGGGGGGGCGGCCCCCCCTTAACACGTATGCGTAAAAACCACTTCATTCTGTTTTATGAGTCTCCAATTAATCAAATTCATATTTTTTAGTAGTGCTGTCCAGAAAGGTTCTGCTACCAAAAGGAGACCTTTGATCTGCCAGATGCAGTCCCAGCCAGCAGGTTTAAGGGGAAATGCCCTGCAGTACAGACTGCCAGGCATGGAAGGGGTGTAGAGTGAGAATTTATGTGGAAGTTTGGGAAGGGAAAAATGGATGATTATTAAATACCATTTAACATATTACTGATATGGTATGCTGTAAATTAGTCAAATAAAGATCTTTCTATTGCAGAAAGGCTCTTTCAGTTAAGGAAGAGGTATGATGTCTTAGCAACTTTCTTCTGTTACCCACAAGGAATTATTTTTAGGTGCATCCAATAACACTTCAAAGAAAAAAATCCAGGTGATATGCATTTTGAATTGAGTGGGTCTTGTATCCTAAAAAATTCTCGAAGTCCTAAGGAGAGGAAAAAGAATGGCCCTTAGGTGGACAAAGTAATAGACCTTTCAACACCACTATCCACTTAACATTTGAATCTTTTAGAGAGAACATCCTATGAGATGCTCCTCACTGTTTTAATGTGGGGAGGGAGGTAGAATTAAAGGGCAGCACTGTTCCTAGCTCTCATAGACCATCTCATGGTTTGGTTTGATATACAAGGTTGACCAGCCCTGATTGGCCATGTGGACCATAAAGCAGACGTTCCATAAGGAAAGGTGACGCTCAAAAGAGGTTAATTTTTGGCCCTAATAGAATCAACAATTAAGCTCTCAAGGAAGTATTTGTGGATCTCAGTGAGAATGCTTGATCTCAATTTGCAATGAGTGAGACTGACTTGGAGGGCTCTAAAAACACAGATCTCTAATTTGAGGCGTTTCCACCTAAAGGAACAATGAAAAAGTTCTTTTTTCATTTGGATTGAAGATTCCAGGAATGTCACTCTAGTTTTCTTTATCCAGCACACTCCTCTAATCCCATAAACACATAGTATTGGAGGGATAGGAAAATGACTAGTCTGCATTGAAAAATGTTAGTAGTACAAGACCGCATGCAGGCATGCATACTATTTTAGTAATCAAAGCTTTCTAAAGTTCCACCCATAATGAGGCATGCCTGTGCACCCATAAGCATGAATATGGGCAAACAATAGTTATCTTTTATACAGAACAACTGAAGTAATCCCTTCCCCTCCCCCAGTGCTTAGAACCATGCTTGCACAGACTTATTTCATACACTAGAACCTCAGAGTTATGAACAGCTTGGGAATGGAGGTTGTTCGTAACTCTGAACAAAATATCATGGTTCTTTCGAAGTTTATAATTGAACATTTACTTAATACAATGTTGAATCAATACTATGCAGAAGAAAACACTGCTTTCATTTTATATTTTAGTAGTTTAAATTTTAAAAACAGTGCTGTATATATTTCCTTTCCCCCCCCTCCTCTCTGTGACTGCCTAATTATGTACTTCTGGTTCTAAATGAGATGTGTGGTTGACTGATCAGTTCATAATATTGGTGTTTGTAACTCTGAGGTTCTATTGTATTTCCTTTTAAGTCTCAGGTTCTTTTTAAAACAGACACAGAAGTTGTAGGTTGATACATTTTCAATTATTTGAGTCTCCCTTTTTTAAGTCAAGCTATGGTTCACTGATAATCACGGACCGTTGCTTTATAAGTACAAACAACTGTTTCCTGCCAACACCTGTACTAATCAATTACTGATTTACAGCATACATGTTAAAATGAAAACAGGAAACCCTTCAAATGGGCGTTAAGGGTTGTTGTAATATAGCTTCTGTTATAACTTCACTTCCTTCCTTTTTATTTTGGACACATTTTAAGCTGTTATGTTTCATTCCAATATTTTAAGAATGGTTTTTGCAGGAAAGTGCCACCTTATGATTATTTTGAGTTTAAGAATATTTTCAAGCAGCTGACATTCTTTTGAAAACATGATAAAGTATGTTATTTTACATATTGCTTAAAACTTTTGTTATTGTAGTGATAAAACTAATTCATACATAGTTAACCAGGTAAGTCTAACACTGTTTTAATTATGCTTAAAGGTACAAAATGTGCAACTTGGTGTATAATAATATATGAAACTGGATTTTGCCAGTCTACAGTGCCTGTTAGGACCATCCATTACTTTTCTGATATACGTATATCAAACATTCCAATTTCACACTAATAATGTGTACAAAGTAACTTAGAAGGGAACTTGCCCTTACAACTATTGTTAGTTCTTAATGAATTCCTGACTACTTTTTACAGTCTATTAGGAACTTTAAATCCACTTGAAAACACATCCAAAAAGAATAAATGCTAAATATCCTGCATTATGGTTTTTCTCAATATTAAAAATGCTCTTGCTACGACAGGTCAACTACAATATGCTATCCTGACAAAGTTCCCAGACCAGCTATCACCACACTGCAGAATATCTAAGGAGTATTTTTTTTTTATCTCATCTGATGTCCAAAGTTGTATTTTGACTACTGAGAGACAGACTGGACTGTCAAACTGGAGATGATCTATTCCTCAGAGGTTGGCAACACACTTGCCTATTTTGAGTGGCACACAGCGTCCTGCCCTGCCGCTGGCACCGCAGAGTCCACCACCTGTCACCGACTTGCCACCGGCACTGGGAGAGGTGTGGGGGAGGAGATTGGGCATGGTTCTTTGTAAAGGTTGCCAACTCCTGCTCTATGATCTTTGACTGTACTCCTGGAATTCACTACATAACATCACTAACTGGAGCCAGAATAGAATCATGAAAAAAGGGACCTCTGAGAATTAACATTCCACGGGGCCGAGAAGCTACAGGGATGATTTCATTAAAAATTGCCAAAATAAAAATTCTGAACTGTACGAGACGGTTCCAGTCTGTCACTACATTCTGTTGATTCGGAGATCAAGAGGGGATAACCCCAACACTTCAATGAAACTTTGAATTTGGGTCATTTAACCTGTTATTTGCTTAATCTTTTCTGGCTAAATGTTACCTTATTCATAGTATTTTAGACTACCTCAATGGATTAAAGTTTGTTATGAAATTAGACAAATTCCCAAACTATTAACAAAGTTAGTCATACCTACTTGTCCAAGGCAATGTATTTAGTATAGTATCCAAGAAATATACTCAATTTAGTAATTTTTAAAAGTGCACACATTAACTAGCTTGTAGTATAATGAGGAAGCTGTGCATACCTGGTGTATAAGTAAAACGTTGAGATTGGCTTTTTTTCCTCTTCCCGTTGCAAAGATAAAACTGCACCTGGACTGCAGCTGTAATTGTTTTGTTATGGTATGGAGGAACTTCAAGAACAATGTTCGCCTAAATGAAAGTTGAAACAAGATAGCATTACATTTAAAATGTAAATCTAATACACTTGTTAAAGAATACTGCATGAATGCTGACTGCAATGCTACCTCAAATGGGGATTTTTAGCTGGATGAAGCTATTGCTTCATGCATCTACTAAATCATAAAACAGAAACAGAACAAAATATAATTTAAGCCCTGAGATGGAGACATTTTTGCATATTCTAGAGACTGTGTTTTCATTAACAAGTCCACTTCCATGAAGTACTGATTTTTCTTCATGAGCATAGGAATACTATAGTAGCAGACACTAAAATTTCATACCATTAATCTTATAGGAAGGAGTCTAATGCAATGAAAATCACTTCTCACTTAAACAGTTATTCTAAATATTCCCTTCTACTTTTTAAAAAAAGTTTATTATTTCATTTTCTTAAGAAACAGCAACTTAATGACCGCTTTATATTATTGTAACAATTTGGGAAGTCTCCAAATAAAGTAAGTAAACTGCAAAACTTGTTCATATATCCTTTTAATAATTTACTTTATAGTAGGAGTCTAAATTGAAAAACAAGACAAAGAAAACCAATTTCTTACTTAAAACACAAAAGTGGCTTTCTAAAGAAAGAAAAATAAATTTCTCACCCCATGACACTTTTCCCTAATTATTTTTCCTTCTACTTCCCACTGAGGTCGTCCATCTGTTGAAAGAAAGTAAGTTTACAAGAAATTCAAGCAAAAAAGCATTTTCTGAAATACTCTGACTAAAAGTGAATGCAATTCAAAATATAAAATTTCAGGAACAAGAGGATATTGCAGAGTTATTGTAAAAAGACTCGAGCATTCTTAACTGTTCCTACTGTTGGAAACATCCAAGGCTCTTTGTATACTTAAATGAAATCTAACCAAAGTTTTCTTTCTAAACAAATCTGAATCACTTAGGATTTCTACATACATTGTATTGTCAGTTGACACCACATTCAGAGTATGAAAAGTTCTTTTACACCGATTTTTTTTAAAAAGGAGGAGAAAATTCAGGTTTTCCACTGTGATTTTAGAACAACTAGTACATTAAAATAAATGTAAGGTCACATTCTTAACTCACATGAATTAGTGAAATTTAACGTCAGCTGAATATCTGGGCTATTTTACTTAAATTACATAGGTTAATTAAAATCTATTTAAATATATGTATAAAAAACACACTGATAAAGCACTGTGATGCTTGTTTAAATGTGTATATATTTTTCACATATAAAAAAATTTATACTTCTAATTCTAGAAGCCAGCATGTGTCCACAAAGCTGAAGAGCTGCTTTTAAGTTTGTGGTATGTTACACAAACCAATATAGAACAAATACCAATTAAAACAGTATTGCATATAAGAGCTATCAATATGACTAATGAGTTAGAGCACTTTAACTTAAACCATAAGCATTATGGAACTAGTGAATTTTCAGTGTCTACAACAAAATTAGGCCAAAAAAACCCGAAACAACTTATTTCTTACATTTCAGTTAAAAGGCAGGACCACTTTTTCCAGTGCGTATGAAAGTTACTTCAACCATAGTAGTGTCATTGATTACCATGGTTTTGCTTGCATAAGTCAAGCTATTCATATCCAGATGTTTAATCCTTTATCTTTGAATCTTTAACTTTTAAATGGAAAAGGTAACTGATTATTTAAAGTCCAACAAAGAAAAGCCTATTTTAGGTAAATAATATTAAATATGCAATTTAAACACTCTACCCATGCCTTTATATGATTTCTATAACCTAATAAAATACTCTTTACCTAGGAACAAATATGAAGTACCATGTAATGTTAAACTCAAAAAATTTCCTCCTTAATATATGGATATGGAAGCTGGAAATCCAGCTAAGGTAAAGACAGAATTCTAGAAGTCTTGGAAAACAAATTTCTCAGGACATTAGGTATTAAACAGAATAAATTTATAACAAATGCTGATATCCAGAGTTTAACAACTCCTCTATATTTAACCAAGAGGGATTCAGAAAACCGCTGGCAACACAGAAAAAGGAGATGGTAGTGCTCACCTCGTTGCTGATTAAAGCACTTACTCTGGAATATGAGAGAGCCAAGTTCAAATCCCCCACTGCCTGATGTGGGACAGGGATTCCAACTAGGGTCTCCCATACTACTGAAGAGCACCTTAGCTGCTGGGGTGTAAACTATTCTGATGTGGGTTTTTCAAGCTATTTCACTGTGTAGTCATTGGTGCAGGGACTTGAACTCTGGTATCCTGCATCTTGGATGAGCACCCTAACCACCAGGCTATAGAAAGATTCTCACTCTTGTTCCCTGGTCCACTCAGTATTTAATCATCTTGAATTTTTATGCAAGTATCAAATACCAAAAGAATGGAGAGAAATATCTTTAAAATAAGAAAACAAGCAGTATCTGAAGCTTTTTAGTTGATGAGATTTCAAGTTGTCAGTGTCCCTGTAAAAATGTAAATATATACTATAGGCACTGTGTCAACTGTGCAACTGATCTGAAGAAAAAAAATTTAAAAGAGAAGAAGTATTCCTTTTTTATGTCCCGATACGAGTGTTTTAAGCTACTTTTTGCGGGGGGGGGGGGGGGGGAGGAGGAGGAAGAGAGAGATACGTGGGGAGGGTGCAGCAACAATGCTTGCTGATATTAAGACAAGTTCTCCAAAACTTTTGAATTTCCATTCCAATTAAAGACCCCAGGATAAAGCCCAAACCAAAGAAGTAGAGAAAAGATTTGCAAAACTAAATATGCCTACTAAACAGCTGAATTGATTATGCCTCACACAAAACTGATTCTTGAAGTAAATTTTAAACTGCAGCTTTCACTTGAAGAGAGTTACTTCAATAATATACAGCTGAATCTACTACTCAGTAAAACAAAGAATGCTTATCAACCCTGAAAGAAGTAGGGCCTCCAGATTTCCTATTACCAAACTTAACATTAAGAATTTGCTAGCTACTGTAAGTTAATTTGATACTACTGTATTATAAATGGTATGAGAGCAATCTGCAGTTGTTCGTTTTTCTGAAATGCACCAATACATTTGAGTTTTATGAAGAAAAATAATAAATGCATTTAATAAAAGGTAAATTAAAGTAAAGAATATATACAATCTAAACCCTTGAAAAGACTTTGTTTATAATACAAGACAAGAATTTTGGCTCATCAGTTCTCATCTTTATTAGTCAGTAAGCCATTTAAGATATAAAAGTTGAAACCCTGAGAAAGAGGATCAACAGGCTATTTACATGTATGATGAAGGCAAGACCAGATTTTTAGGCACTCATACATTTGCTTGACTCCTTATACATGCAAATACCCAATATAAATGCACAGATTGGATATGGATATAAGCAGGCGGCCAGTTCAGCACCTAGCTCATTACATATTGCAAGTATCTGATTTTCGCACACAGCTAGCATTATATTTACCTATGCAACTTATGCACGCAAATACACATGCTTAACTTTAACAAGAAAGATGTGTGAACCAGATTTTTACAGGTCTATTGAAGCCTTAATTATTTTACGTAGACAGCATTTTTGATTACTTAAGATTTTAATTTTTTTATCCTCTGCCTTTTAATTGTTAGACATATTTACATGAACACAAAAGTCTCTGTTTTAAGAATTTTTTGTGATGTTTCTTCCTGTATCTGAGGCCTCACCTGACACGAACAACACACGGAGGGTGACTTCATTTCTTGGAGGATAAAATTAGGGCCATTTAAGAAATTTTTAGGCTAAAAACAGAATAATTGTACTAAATAAGAAAAGTAAACTGACTGGAGGCTAAAAAGACCATGTCTGAGCCAACTAAATTAAGATGGAGAACACCCAACGACTCGTTTACTAAAAAGAACAAGATAAGTTAGGAATAGAGATGAGGTAAAGACTAGGTTAAGATGGACAATGCATGGTGCATAGTAATAGTTCCTGCAAAGTAAAAGGTGTAATGCAATGTACAGTAAATGCACACAAAGCAAGAATTTTCTGTGCAACTCTGGATGTGTGGTAGGCCCTATACCTACCGCGTGTGCTTGAGTCTGATTAAGTCAGCATAGCTTGCTGTATGCCAAAGGAACCTGAGTGACAAAATCTGGAGTGGAACTGAGTTTTTTTGGATCCCAGGGAATTGAATGAAGTGTTCTTCCAGAACTGGATAAGGTGTTCTGGATAAGCAAAGTGGAAAAATTCTCAAAGGGAATCCAACAATTCCTCACCTGAAATCAGGTTATCACAGCTAATTTACATGGCAACACATGACTCAAACAGGCAACAAATAACTGGAACAGATGTAAAATAATTCCGTTTATACTTCATACAAAGTTTTTTCTAGTAAAACACAAGAGAAGGAGAATTCATAAAATATAAAATGTATAAGCAGTATTTTCTCTACAGTTCCAAATTTTCATTGAGAGACCAGCTGGTCTGTAATCATCTTCCTGAGACAGCAACTGTACTATTTTCATTTATAGCAGTTAATCAACAGAACACAGATCACTGATAAAATTAAAGTCTCAGATTACAATATGCAAAGGTTTTAATGCATCTGTTGCTGAAACATTCATAATTCCATCAGTTCTTCTCAAAATTAAAACAAAAGTAAAAGTAACTTACCTTGTCCTTTCTCAAGAAATATAATTTTTGATTCTGGAAGAAAATTAGATCCAGTCATAACCATTTCATGGCCTCCATTTACTGAACAACTGTTGATGCTGTACTTTTCTATCTGAGGAAGTTCCTGAGCAGATCGCTGAGCTTTTATTTTTTTTTTTTTTAAAAAAAAAAAGGATTGAAAAAGGAAAAAATGTTTAACTACTTTCATATTTTGAGTTGAACTGAAATTACTAAATGACCTATGAAGGCTGATATAGTATGCAATCATGAAACCTTGCAACAGGCTAACTGCATATGACAGATACATATTTCAGTTTAGTGATCTCTGTTTAAAGCATTTCTGAATTATTTTAAAGGCCAAAATAATTATTAGCAGAAACCACTTAAGATTTTTTGTGTGTGCCTCATTTTGGTATTCTTTCACCTGTCATTTACAAATGAATGCCCCAAAAGAACTTGAATTGTTCAAGTAGAAAAACTGCTACTTAGTCTTTAGTAAAGATGCAGAATCTGCCAACTGAAACCATTTATTAGCATTTTTCCTAAAATAGAAGCTTTATAATTTATGTATCTTAAAAGTCAAAGTATTACTTTTTACCTAAGACCAAAATGAACAGTGATACTCTTATGTGGAAACATGACTGTACTAATGCACTTTCATTTAAAAATAACATTTCCATTTATTTTACAACTATTTTCTGTATTAACACAATGACATATTTAAAAGATTTTAAGTCAATTTTAATACTGTAAACTTACATTTGAATCTATACTGTTCCAACAACTCTAAGTATCTTTGGTTAGCAAAAGATTGTGTATTTACTGTAAAATCTCAGTTTCAAAAGTAATTTCACAGACATAATATTCAATTGGATTCTTCTGCCTAAAATTCTATTGGCACATGAAAGTCATTGCATCTATAATTAAGAGATTTTATGTGTAAGAGACTAATTGTTACTAAACTTACAGCATTCAACAGGAATGGAAGCAGTCTGTAGAGACAACACTTTTCCACTAGGCTGTGGGATATGAACACGAAACACAAGTCGCACTCTGGTATTCTTTCTTCCAATATCTGTCTCTCCTTTACGGAGTTCTATATCTGAATTGCGGAGTTTCAAAATACCTGCACAATCAATACTTGGGGGATAAGGGGAGAAGAATGATTAGAAGAAGGATGGACCAAAAAAAGGCAGATATTACTAAATTTTCAAAAGCATATCCTACAAGCCTCAGTAACTCTTTTGCTAAACTAGAACTAAAACTAACTTCATTTTGCTTTATGCCATTAACTTGGATAGCTTCTACTATTAGAGCAAAAAAAGGAAACTCTTGGTTTCAGCTGTCACATTATATTCTGGGAACTTTACCTGCTGTCCTTTTGACTTTCTAAATGCAAAAGATCAATTATTTGTGTTACAGTAATCTTCCTGATGACCATTTTAAAACAAGTCACTCTGAAGTGATAACCATGTGCAATTCTGCCAGGGAAACAGTGTTAAGTGACCAAACCTGCAACTAACCAGCTAACAAACTCCTTCTGATATTAAAAAATGGCACTTCATTGTTTATTTGTGACAACGATTATATAGTCAACTATATAATAAGCTGTGGGATAGGACACAGCACTCTTATGGGTCAACAAACTACAGAAGCCAATTTATGGAAAAAGTCAAGTAAAGTTACACACGTTAAAACCTATAAGTAAACTCTGTTGCTTCATTACATGGTAGTCTATATTTTTCTTCCAAAAATTACTACTCATGAGAAGAAATATGCATATTGAGCCAAATCAGTATATATGCTGAACTTAATAGATGTAAGAAACAATTTATGGTGCTCACTTGACTTCTAAGTAATATAGGGTAGCATTTAAGTTGTGCTAATAGCTTTCCCCTTTGTGCATTAAAACAACATTTATTACTCCATTTCATATTCTTCACAGAGGACTGAAGAAGATAGGATAATTATCTAACTACAGGTAGCAAAAAGACAACTTAAAAAAAACAAACGAACAAAAAAACCAGCTGGCAGAAACAAACCAACCAGACACTACATAAAGCAGACAATAACAAATCAAAGCAATTATGGCTATGTCAAGCCACCCTTAAAAAAAAAAATCACGTCATTACTGCTTTCAAAGGATTACATCAATGATTAACTTGCTAGTTTGGGAGAAATTCTGCTACACACCTGGCTGACATATTATTTTCAGGAAGAAGTGGAATTTCCAGTACTTTTGTGCTGGCAATTATTATCTCTTGACTAGCAGTAGCAACTGTTTTCCCAGTGATTCGGTGCACCTGATAGAATGCATGAGGTCGTAAGTAGCGATCATCCGCTGTGCCAATGAACATCTGTAGATTTACTGGCTTCTCACTGTAGCCTAGGAGCTGATTTAAAAAAAATAAAAAAATAAAAATCTAAATTAACTGGATGTTATGATGTTTGTATTATTGAGTCTAATTACATTTTTATTTGCATATAACTGTAAAAGGGAAAATATTAGAAATTAATAGTTATTCATAGATTTGAAATGTTTCAGCCTCTAATGTGAGACAAATGATTTTACAAACAGCAAAGGAACAGATGATGCATAGATTGCTTGTCCTCCAGGACAGATTAGGAGACGAAATATTACAAAAGAATTTGTTAGGGCTTGTCTACTTTGGAGCTTTAAACTCCTTCCATTCATTCTAGGGGCTTGTCTATATTGAGACAATCAGGAAAATCAATCAAAATTAACCAAAGGTGTAAATTTACAGTGGATTATTTAAAACGCATTAAACTCCTATGTGGACATTCTTATTCAGAATTAAAATAGCCTTAATTCACTTTAAGAATGAAATAAGTGAAAACAAATTAAGGTCATTTCAATCATGAATAAAAGTATAAGCCACCTTAAAACAGTGTGTAAGTAATCCACTTTAAAAAAGTCACACTTTTGGTTAATCTGGATTAATTTTCCTGAGTGTCTCAATGTAGACATGCTCCTAGAAGCCTCCTATTTCCATAGCAGAAAATGCAAAGTTAAACAAGTTTAAAACTGCATGTTTCCACAGTTAAATATTTCAGATAATTGAAGTTATTCCAACAAGCCAGAATGTTATCTTTTTCCCTTCATAACTTCCGAGGGCCACAGATATAATTTTTACAGCCTTGAAGGGCCACCACTCCACCAAAACAAAACCAAAAAAACACAGTTTGCCCTCCTTGCTCATTGATCTCCCATCTCCCTGGCTGCCGCAGGGAAACCACACACATCCTGTAGCTCTGCACACTCTATCTGTGTCCCAAGCCAGTGGCTCCCTTCTACATCCAGGGGGATGGAAGATCAATGCTCCCCTCCCCTCGCCCTGGCTCCAAGGACCCTAGCACCTATGGACCTAAGCAAAGTGCTTTGCAGTGCTCCCTGCTACAGCCAGGGGATGGGAGCGCTAATCACCTGTCCCTTTGGCTACAGCACTGGTCTTTTAGCCCTGCAGAAATGCGCTTCACCTGGGTCCTTAGGCAGTGACTTCATTCTGCAGCCTGCAGGAGGGAGCCAAAGGCCACTCTGAAAGCCCCCCAGGGGCACTTTTGTCCCCCGGAACACAGGTCAGGAACCACCGAGATAAACGCTGTTCTTAGCATTTAATTTTTAAAAAACTCGTATTATAAAGAAGTTTATTTTAATTAATATACTTAATTCTGAAACGTGTTCTAAGTAAACTTATTTATAAAAGATTCAACTACGATGAGAAGTTAACGACTGCATGTTCTGAAACACAAAACATTTCAAGTAGTAGCTTCTTCTTCTGTACCTATCTATTTGCAACTGCAATGACAATAAGTAATTCTGAATTTAAAAGCAAGTTTTGCAGCATATGGTTGCTAAATTTTGAAAAAAGTGGCTTTTCCAAAAATTAAATTTACTCCTTTTTATTAGTAATAAGCAAAACCTCTGTTCTATAAAAATGTAACCACAAGAATCAACCCCATCCTTTTGTTGTAATGCCTGAAAAAAGTAGGAACCTACTTCAAAGAGTTAGCCATATTTTAAAAAAAATCTGGATTTTAAACCCAAAGAAAACAAATTAAGAAACTGACCCAAAAAATCTAGAGAAATTATTTTAATTGTACCACCTCAAATAAATCTGAATCCTTATGACAGTAGTCCCCCTCTCCAATCTAACAACAACAACAAATCATCCACACATTGGGCTAGAGCCTCCCTTGCATTTAGCAATATGGCAGAAAGAGAATGGTCATGATTTAGCATCACTATACAAGTGCCCTGGGATTTATAGCTCCCAAATTGAATTGAGGTTATAATACTTAAAAATTAATCCATTCTAAAATTATAAAAGATTGTGTTTCTAAACTGTCAATTAACTAAGCTTGTCATTTGAAAGTCAACCTGGAATATTTCAGGGTTTTAAATCAACTCAGGCAGATAGCACTTAAAACCCACTCCCACTCCTCCCCCTCCCCCAACAAACTGAACTTAGCAGAATAGAGTACAAATTTTTCCCCTCTAACTGTGCGAGTTCTGCAGTGCTAACAGACTACTAACTAAGCAAAATATTTTTGCTTTTTAAATTAAACTGCATAGTTTGATTACAAGCAAGGAACAGGTCTATTCAACAGGAAGATGTTATTTCAATTCTATACCATCTATAACAAAAATTTAATAGTTTTCTTACAGTAGATGCAAGAAGATACAATTCAATTGGTTTCTGCAATCAAAACCTTTATATTTTCCAAAAAGTGCCACAGAGTATAATAATCAAGAGCTGAAAAGAAGGAAGCTTTATTTAGTAAACTAATATGTGGGGCTTTTAGTAAAAGAGCAACAGGTCTGCAGATATCTGCATTTGCACCCGCGGATGCGGATATCTGTGGATCTGCAGGGCTCTAGTTATAATAGCATAGACTTACACTGTCAGACGTGCAATTTTTAAGATTTAAGAAAAAGAGCAAACCCCCTCAAAAAACAACAACAAAAAGACTTTCCTACACTGGCACTTAGTATACTAAATCTCAGTCTGTGAAAATGTTTCTGTCAAGGCTCACTCATTAATTTTCAAAAAATCATGTTGCAAACATAAGCCTATTGCGTCATAGTTTGTGTGTGCTAAAGCACCCTAAACTTGTCTGTCTACTGCAGAATAAATATTTGCCGCCTATATTTACCAATTTCTGTAAATGCAAATGTCTTATGTTGGGACATCATAGAAACATAGGGATGGAAGGGATCGCACGAGGTCATCTAGTTCAACCCCCTGCTAAAAAGCAGGACCACTCCCACTAAATCACCCCAGCCAGGGTTTTGTCTAACCTGGCCTTAAAAATCACCAAAGATGGAGATTCTACCACCTCCCTAGGTAGCCCATTCCAATGCTTCACCACCCTCCTAGTGAGAAAGTTTTTCCTAATATCCAACCTCGACCTCCCTAGCTGTAATTTGAAACCATTGCTCCTTGTTCTGTCCTCTGTTACCATCGAGAACAGCCTAGCTGCCTCCTCTTTGGAGCACCCCTTCAAGTAGTTGAAGGTTGCTATCAAATCTCCCCTCAGGGCTTGCCTACACGAGCACCGTAATCCGCATTAAAAAACATTACCGCGCGTTAAGAAGCAAGCTGTACAGACGTGAAATGTTGTTGCTGCGCACTAAGCGCCTTGTTGCTGCGCATTCCAACAACCACTCCGGCGAGAGTGGTAACAGCTGTTGCGTATCAGCTGCTGCGCGTTTGTGCTCGTGTGTTCGCTTTCCGCACATTGATCTGCCTCCGGAAATGTCCCATCATTCCCAAGCCGTCCTCTCTGTGCTTCCCCCCACCCTCTCTTTGGCAGTGACAAAACTGTCCCCGCCTACAGAGGGGAGATGTGACGGGATGCAACATGTATGTCCAGATGTGAAGCATGATACAGGGTTCAGACTCTCAGAACTCTCTCTAGCACAGTGGCTGGAGGTTTACATGACAAAGGGAATGCTAATAACCCTCCCTGGCTCAGGTCGAAGTGAAGAGAATCTCACAACAGGACAGTGAGGGGAGGGACTGTCAGCAGTTGTTTACAACAAAGACACAGAGACTGTGTGAGGGAGAAGCTGCAGGCTGACTCCAAGCGCGTACTCAGGGAAAACTGGAACGCTGGGATACGTGCCCAGAATTCAGTTCGCTAATGCGCATCACAGCGAGGAATCCTGTGACGTAACAAGGAGCAACGTGTGTACAAGGTACAGCGCAATAAAATCCACGTGCTTCTTACAGCGCAGTTCAGAAGTTGCGCTCTAATTTGATCGTGTAGAATAAGCCTCAGTCTTCTCTTCTGTAGACTAAATAAGCCTAGTTCCTTCAGTCTCTCCTCATAAATCATGTGCCGCAGCCCCCTAATCATTTTTGTTGCCCTCTGCTGGACTCTTTCTAATTTGTCCACATCCTTTCTGTAGTGGGGAGCCCAAAACTGGACACAGTATTCCAGATGCAGCCTGACCAGTGTCGAATAGAGGGGAATTATCACATCCCTCGATCTGCTGGCAATACTCCTACTGATGCAGCCTAATATGCCATTGGCCTTTTTGGCAACAAGAGCACACTGTTGGTTCATATTCATCTTCCCGTCCACCATAACCCCCAGGTCCTTTTCTACAGCGCTGCTACTTAGCCGACCAGTCCCCAGCCTGTAGCAGTGCATGGGATTTTTCCGTCCTAAGTGAAGGAGTTTGCACTTGTCTTTGTTAAACCTCATGAAGTTTCTTTCGGCCCAGTGTTCCAATTTGTTCAAGTCTCCCTGGATCCTGTCCCTGCCCTCCCGAGTATTTACCATTCCCCCCAGCTTGGTATCATCCGCGAACTTACTAAGCACGCAGTCTATCCCATCAGCAAGATCATTAATGAAGATGTTGAATAGAACCGGCCCCAGGACCGACCCTTGGGGCACTCCACTCGTTACCAGTTGCCAACTAGACATCGAGCCATTGATTCCTACCCGCTGAGCCCGTTGATCTAGCCAGTTTTCTATCCACCTTAGGGTCCACTCGTCCAACCCATACTTGCCAACGAGAATGCTGTAGGAAACTATATCAAAAGCCTTGCTAAATTCGAGGTATACCACGTCAACGGCTCTTCCCGCATCCACAAATCCAGTCATCTCATCGTAGAAGGAAATCAGGTTGGTCAGGCAAGATTTGCCCTTGGTGAATCCATGTTGACTGTTCCTGATCACTTTATTTTCCTCCAAGTGTTTCAGAATGGATTCTTTGAGGACCTACTACACGATTTTCCCAGGGATTGAGACGAGGCTGACCGGTCTGTAGTTCCCTGGATCCTCCTTTTTCCCTTTCTTGAAGATGGCTACTATATTTGCCTTTTTCTAATCCTCCACGACCTCCCCCGTTCGCCACGAATTCTCAAAGATGATGGCCAGCAGCTCTGCAATCACTTCAGCCAACTCCCTCAGCACCTTCGGATGCAGTTCATCCGGCCCCATGGACTTATGCACATCCAATTTCTTTAAGTAGTCCCTAACCTGACTTTCCATCACCGAGGGCCGCTCTTCTCTCCATTCCGCGTTACCCTGTGTAGTAGCCTGGGAGCTGGCCCTCCCTGTGAAGACTGAAGTAAAAAAAAGCATTGAGTACTTCAGCCTTTTCCGCATCATCCTCCACGAGGATGCCTGCCCCATTCAATAAGGGACCTACACCACCCCTGATCCTTTTCTTGTTGCTGACATACTTATAGAACCCCTTTCTGTTATCCTTCACATCTCTTGCTAGCTGCAACTCCAATTGTCCTTTGGCCTTTCTGATTTTATCCCTGCAGTCCCAAGCAGTATCTTTATACGCCTCCATTGTCATCTGTCCAAGCTTCCACTTCTTGTAAGCTTCCCTTTTATGTTTCAGCTCCCCACAGAGTTCTCTGCTAAGCCACGCTGGGCGCCGTACACACTTCTGTTCTTTCTGCACACCGGAATGTTATCTTCCTGTGCCTTTAACAGGGTTTCTTTTAAAATACAGCCAACTGTCTTGGACACCTTCCCCTTCAGATCAGCCTCCCAAGGGATCCTGCCCATCAGCTCCCTAAGGGAGCCAAAATCTGCTTTTCTGAAGTCCAGGGTGTGTGTTCTGCTTCTTTCCTTCCTTCCATTGATCAGGATCCTGAACTCTACCATCTCATGGTCGCTGCTGCCCAGGTTGCCATTTACTTCTACTTCCCTGACCAATTCTTCTCTGTTTGTGAGCAATAGGTCTAGAGGTGCAAGGTCCCTAGTTAGTTCCTCCAGCATTTGTACTAGGAAGTTGTCCTCAATATTCTCCAAAAACTTCCTGGATTGCCTGTGCACTGCTGTATTGCCTTCCCAGCACATGTCAGGATAATTGAAGTCACCCATAAGAACCAGGGCCTGTGATCTGGAAACTTCTGTTAGTTATCCATAGAACGCCTCGTCCACCTCCTCCTTCTGGTCTGGCGGTCTGTAGCAGACACCCACCATGACATCCCCCTCGTTGCATTCTCCTCTAATCTTAAATGTTAAATGTTATTTGGTTTTCAAACAGCAACTGATCTATGTAACTAATTTGCAGTGCAGAATTTAAGCAGCTGAAGAAAAACATCTGATAACATGAAAAGTTAATTCAGATGTCAGTGCAAAGTAAATTTCTCAGATGTATGACTGTGCAATTAACAATATATTCAAATGGAGTAAACTGTCCTTTGAGAACATATTGCTGAACTAACATTCTGGTTAACTACTGCTGTAACATAAAGATGACTGACAGAAGAAAATAATTTAATGTTTAAATGAAAAATAAACTAAATTAAACTCCCCAAATACCTCCTATTTTCAATTTTGTACTCATTGTAGTACAGTATTTCATACTACCTAGAGGTCTGAGAGAAACAAATCTGACACCAAGTTACATTAAAGTCTCTTTTTATTCATAGAGATTTTTAAACTGTGTCCTATTACGGAAAGATTCACAAAAGGATTTAGGCTCCTAACTCCCAGATTTAAGTACCATCAATATTCACAAAACCCTTGCTCAGGTGCTGTTTAACCTGCCAAATCAGTGGTTCACAACCTTTTGTGGGTCAAGATACACTAGGTCAGGGGTCCTCAAACTATGGCCCGCGGGCCGGATACGGCCCGCCAAGGTTATTTATCCGGCCCCCGCCCCTGCTGCGGCCTGCCCCATGCGTCTGGGGCAGCGGGGTGGCCGCGGCCAGGGCAGGCTGCCGGTCTCCCACCCACCGGCCGCCTCGACTTCCCGGCCCAGAGCCGACCCCGCCCCGCTCTCCCGACAGCGTCGGCCTCCCGGCACGGGGCCAGGATCAGGCTCCGTTGCCGGGGTCTGTCTGCCCTGCCGGGGCCGCGTTCGGTCCCCGCCGGTGCTCCCTCCCAGCTGTGCAGGCTGGGCCGGGCTGGGGAGATTTAAATCTCCCGCCCTGAGCATGCGCAGATACAGCGTGCTCAGGGCGGGAGCGACCTGGCCGGCAAGCAGCTCTGCCGGCCGTCGCTGTAGTTCCCAGCCTCCGGCCAGGTAAGGGGGCTGGAGGAAGGCCTGGAGAGGGGTGGGGGTGGGGACAAGGAGGGACCCCCGCGCAGGCCGGCAGCCCCCACCGCCCCCTCCAGACCCCCGGGGCTGCTTCCTTTCTCTTCTTTCTCTTCCTCTTCCTTTCCTTCCTTTCCTTTTTTCCCCCTCTTCTTTGTCTTCCTCTCCCCTGCCTTCCTTCCTCTTCCCTGCCTTCCTTTCTCTTCTTTCTTCCTTTCCTCTTTTTCTTTTTCTCTTCTTTGTCTTCCTCTTCCCTGCCTTCCTTTCTCTTCTTTTCTTCCTCTCCCCTGCCTTCCTTTCTCTTCCCTGCCTTCCTTTCTCTTCTTTCTTCCTTTCCTTTTTTCTTTTTCTCTTTTGTCTTCCTTCCTTCCTGCTCTTTCTGTCTTTGCTTCCTTCCTTTCTTTCTTTTTTTCTTTCTCCTCCTTCCTTCTCTTTTTTCTTTCTCTCCCTTCTTTTTTAAAACTTTTTAAAAATTAATTTTAAATAAAAACCTTTCTTAAAATTAGATTTCAATTCCAAATTCATTCCAATTAAATTAAACACAATTAATTAATTCTATTTACAATCACTTTATCTTCAATTAATGCCTATAATTTCTGTCTTGTGAGTTTTCCTCAAAAATTTATTCTGAAAAAGTTTTTCACACGGCTTGAAAATTTTGCACACAAGCCACCAAACCTAGAGGGAACATTGGCTACTAGTTGCGTACACAACAGCAGGCCAGCAGGCTAACATCGGTCAGTCCCACACTCTGGGCCTGGCCGGAGCCCACAGCACCAACAAAAAGTGTGTGGATGCATTACTGCCTGCCACCCAGTACCCAGAAACACAGGCCAGCAGCAGACGTGATAGCTACGCATTCACGTTTTTTTCTAATTATAATACGGCCCCCCAACAGTCTGAGGGACCGTGAACTGGCCCCCTATTTAAAAAGTTTGAGGACCCCTGCCTTAAAGCATAGCACCCTAGGTGACCACCTAGAATGATAGAACCTTAGAGTTGGAAGGGACCTCATGAGGTCATCTAGTCCAACCCCCTGCTAAAAGCAGGACCACTCCCACTAAATCATCCCAGCCAGGGTTTTGTCTAACTGGGCCATAAATGTTTCCAAAGATGGAGATCCTCCAGGGTAACCCACTCCAATGCTTCACCACCCTCCTAAGCTATGTTCACATTGGCAAGTTAGTTCGAATTAAGGAAGCTTAATTTGAACCAACTAAAGCCATGGCTACACTAGGCTTTAATTAGTTCGAATTAAGGGCTTCCTTAATTCAAACTAATAACTTCAAAGAGGGTATTAGAAGTAAGGGTTAATTTGAACTAACTAGTTCGAATTAACCAATGTGGCCATGTTAATTCGAACTAAGTTCGAACTAACCGGCCCATTGAAATCAATGGAGATCACTAATTCGAACTAAGCAAGTGCCATGAATGGCACTTGCTTAGTTTGAACTAATTTTTTCTAGTTCGAATTAAGCTAATTAACTAACTAATTCGAACTAATTTTAGTAAGTGTAGACATAGCCCTAGTGAGCAAGTTTTTCCTAATATCCAACCACGTCCTTCCGAGCCGCAACTTGAAACCACTGCTCCTTGTTCTGTCCTCTGTTACTACTGAGAACAGCCTAGCTCCCTCCTCTTTGGAGCACCCCTTCAAGTAGTTGAAGGTTCCTATCAAATACCCTCTCAGTCTTCTCTTCTGCAGACTAAATAAGCCTAGTTCCTTCAGTTTCTCCTGGTAAGTCATGTGCCCCAGCCCCCTAAACATTTTCCTTGCTCTTCGCTGGACTCTTTCTAATTTGTCAACATCCTTTCTGGAGTGGGGAGCCCAAAACTGGACACAGTATTCCAGATGCGGCCTTACCAGTGCCGAATAGAGGGGAATAATCACATCCCTCGATTTGCTGGCAACACTCTTACTGATGACCTAGTTCACCTATAGGGTTGGGCTGGCCCTGCTCTCAGGCCAATAACTAGATATTTACTCAAGACCAGGAAGATGTCCATTCAAGTCCTGTCAGAGCAAGCGGAGAGAGGAGGTGAACCCACATCACCCACATACTGGGTAAATCCCAGGAGAGGGACCCTTGGATCCCACCCTCTCTAATGGCTGTTTAATCAAAGCAGTGGCATGGCCCTCACCTTTGTGATGTAGTTCTGGGGGGCGCCCCCCTTCTCTCTTGCTCATTGAAGTCATTCCACTTTAGTTAAATGTGCTTTGGACAAACTCAAAAGCTACCCTCACTCTCTAGTCCAGTGGTTAGGCTATTCACCTGGGGTGATAGAAAGCAGGGTTCAAATCCCCCAGATGGCTGTTCAGCAGGGGTTTGCGCTGGGATTTCCGGCCTGCGTGGTGACTATTCTTTACGGTGGTCCAGGCTTTCTCAAGAGTTGTTGCCTTCTTGGGAAAGGGAGGAGGCTCTAACAAGAGTTGCCCACCAGCAATTCTCCCAGGAGGTGGAAGCCCACAGCTCACCCCCCCTCAGCAGCAAAGGGGAGTGCCACAGCCTCGGTGTGTATCCTGATCACAGGAGTGAGTGGGGCATTTTGGTGTAAATCTGCATTAGTTCTTTCCAAAAAAGCAGCAAGAGGGCCTGCAAAATGCCCCTTACCCCACAAAAAGGGCTGTCCTCTTCTCCCAGGCTGGGCACCCAGCTACAAGGCAGATGGTGGGTTTGAACAAGGTCCAGCACACCCTAGGTGAGCACTCTAACCCTCACTGCACAGAGCTTTCTGCAAGACATTTCAGTTCCAGTTAATATGTAGTTGAAGAGGAGCAGCCTCAACAGTCCTCTGCTCAAGGAGTGGGATTTGAATCAGCACCCACCCCAGGCACAGGGTAGGACCCACTCCACAAGACTAGAGAGGACTGGGGGTGGCGCAGCTAAGCATGACTGTTCTTCAGTCCCTTTGTGACTCTAGTCCTTAGCCCATAGGGCAGGAGTTGGCAACCTTTGCTGGCCCATGTGCCAGTGCCACTCCCACCCATCGCATCTTCAGCAGATGCTAGCTGTGGAGCCAGCAGGGGAAAGGAGTCTTGTGCAAGCTCGGAATGGGGGCAGCAGGGGACCAATGTGGCCATGTTAATTCGAACTAATTTTTTAAGTTCGAACTAACCGGCCCATTGAAATCAATGTTCGCTAATAGTCGCACTAGAAATAGAGTCTAGTCTAGTGTTTCTCAATCTGTGATCCATGGAGTACTGGTGCTCTGCAGATGTAGTGCAGGTGTTCCATGACCCCTCCCGTGTGCGGGACTGGAGGAATAATTTAAAATGCCCCAGCCACAGCAATGCTTCCA
This sequence comes from Pelusios castaneus, assembly GCA_007922175.1. NCBI lineage: Eukaryota > Metazoa > Chordata > Testudines > Pelomedusidae > Pelusios > Pelusios castaneus. Next base: position 3,099,287 of record ML685783.1, read on the forward strand.
AGCACATCGTGGCGGACACTGATATACACCTGAAAGCTTTGCTGTGGCTGAAACATTTTAAATCTCCCGCCACTGTTAATGGCTTTTTTGAGAATGTGTTTACCGGGGGTTCTGCATAAAGTAATTAATACCTTTGGATGGTCTCTGGTCCACTAAAGGTTGAGAAACACTTGTCTAATCACTTTAGTCTTTTACGTTTTACTAGCACTGAATATTAGTGCAGTACAGGGGGAGAGAGGGCAGATGCTAGGCTTGATCCTGTGCTGACCCATTACTGCATCCACATTCCAACTCTGCGCAGCAGGGGCAGGCACGCCTCCTGCCCTGACTCAGTTACAGCCTCAACAAAGTCATATAGGCTGGAGCCGGGTGCTGACTGGGCTGCAAATGGCCCATGGGCTGCGGATTGATAGCTACTGGGTACAGTAATTGCTATAAATGATGGGCTGTGGCAGATCAGCTCCCACATTCTGCAAACAAGTTCTAACTCCAACTGAGAACTGTCAAAGTGGTAATTTACAGGTCTTGAACAGCTTATGATTAATACAGAAAAATAGTTTAGACAGACAATATTATGCTAGCTTCATGGCATTAAAACTTACTTCTAAGTTAATAAAGCATTATTGATCTTCTATATTCCCGAGCTGGGAAGCCCCTAAAAGTAGCATCAGCAGGACTCTGTGTGATTCTTTCCCCTGGGAGATAGGCCTCACACAATGTGAGTTGTCATTTCTTCTTCTTCAAGCAGCATCCTTATGGGTGCTCCATTCAAGGTGACTACTGAGCAGTACCCGCCAAGATAGCTTCTCTTCTTAGGAGGGGGTTTTGGGGTAGAGTACATTTCAGAAAAAAATACAGTTGAGCCAAACAGTATCAAAAGCAGAGTTGTAAGACAGCATAATATTCGATGAACTTAAGTATAAATATCCAAGTAGCAGCTTTACATGGCTCAGTGGGCATGCTCTTGAGTAAAGCTGCTGAGATAGAAATGGACTTTGTAGCACGAGTTGTTATATTTGAAGGTGGTGAATATTGTGAGACTTGTAACAAGAGTTTATGCAACATTTCTGCTCAGATTGCATACCCTTTTGATCCACCTGCAAGCAAGACAAACAACCTATGGGCACTTCTGAAAGACTTCATCCTACCAAAACAAAAGGTCCAGCGCTCCTGACAGCAAGTGCTCATATCAATTATCTTGGTTATCCAGAAGTAGCTCAGGATGCAAGTCAAGCAGATTAACAGACTGATTAATCTGAAACTTGGAAGCAAGTTTGGGTAAAAAATTGGGATGGGTTGCAGCGTCATCTTGTCCTTTTAAAAATACTGTGAAAGTGGGATATGCTATTAGAAACCCACTTCTCCAAGCCCATTGTGCTAATCATATCATGCATGCTATCTTTATTGACAAAGGGAGCAGTAAGCCAGAGATTCAAAGGACAGTCTTGTAAGGCATTTTAGGCACAGATTCAGGTCTCATACTGAGTAGGGTATTGAACCAGCAGATAGAAATTTCCAAGCCCTCTGAGGATCTCACTTTGGGTAGCTGAGTAAAGAGAGAATACTTCTCTATTGGAAGATAGAAAGCCTTGACTTTGATCAAGCTCATCAATAGTACCAAGGGTTTTAGAATGCATTCCAGTGTATCTGGTAGGGATGAAGTCATTGATGGAATACGCTTGACGTCACACCAACCAACAAACCTCATCCATTTCTGAGACTACATATAGTGAGTAGATTGCTTCCTGATATGTAATAGTACTCTTTTCATGTCCTCTGAGCAGCTTGCCTCTAAACCCACGAATTAAATCAATCAATCAATCATGCTCAGAGATAAAGCATTACAAGACTGGGTTAAGGATCTTCCCTCTTTCCTAAGAGAAGAGGTGAGCAGAAGCATGTAGAGTGATCTGACAGCAAACAGCCTACTAAATTAGGTAATGAAATCATGTTTGCCTGGACCAAGTTGGAACTATTACAAGGACTCTGAGTTTGTCTTTCTTTATTCTGAGCATAACTTTTGCTATCAGGGGAATCAATAGGCAAGTGTACAGGAGAGCTGATGATCAATGAAGGCCAAAAGCACTCCCAGGACCAGTGACCTGTCTGCCTCTCAAGCAGAATGAGTAGACGTCTTGTTTAGCTCTGTCGCCAACAAGTCTATCTGAAGGGTGCCCCTTTGACAGAATGTGATGCAACATGTTGGGGCCTATTTCCCACTTATATGCACAGGCTGAACAGACACAGTATGAGAAATGACCACTCAAAGGTGCAGGCGGACCTGGAATACCTACAGTGGAGCACCATTTGGGATGCTACTAGAAGAGAAAAAGTAAAGAAATGCACATTTAAGGCACCCTAGCAACTTTCATTCTGTTCTGTTGTAAGCTAATTTGGATCTACAAAGACTAAAATGACAATCATAAATGTATGGTTATTATATGGCATTATCATACGGCAGTGGTTCTCAACCACTGTGTCACAACACAAAAGTGTGTTGCGACACTGTGGTGAGTATGTCTTGAGCTAAGACTGCCCTGCCCCCACTGAGCAGCCACAGCAGGGAACCATGGGCTGCAACACATGCAGCCTACTTCTGTTAACCCAGGCTCCCAGCTCTGTAGCGACCCTAAAAAAGTTGAGAACCCCTGTTATAGGGCACAGTTAAAGTTGTTTGGATTTCTTTTCAAGGGATCCAAACATGGTAAGGTATGGAAATGCATAGTTAAAAAGGAACAAGAACAGTTCCAACCACCCTGTAATTAGTCAAAACTAAGAAAATTCACAAATAAGATTACACTCAGATTACAGATTTGTACTTTCAACCTGAATTCATATTTTGACAATTTGTCTTGGATATTAAAACAAGTTAAGATTGCGAGGTGAGAAACTCAGAAGTCAAACACTGACACAGTTGAGGCTGCCTTCAATAGGTGTAGCAATGGTAATCTCTCTGTGTATCTGCATTATGATACAGTTTATTTATATTACAGTAGTGCTTAGATGCCTCACTGTGATGGGCATTATATAAAAATAGTTGACAGTCCATCGCATGATCCCATATTACCTGCAGGGGACAGAAACAACTTGAGGCGGAGTGCCTAGGATCTGGAGCACTTCACCTCATTAACCACTGTTGCATTCAACTGTTTGCTAAGAGTGGAAAAATGCTCTGTAATGCAGTGTGTGCGCAATAATGTAGGTAAGGCCCCTTGCCTCTCAGGTGCAACATTTTTGGTATCACAAGGAAGGTGCTGGACACCTTTCACATGCACGGGCTATCAAAGATTCATGATCAAAGAGTATGAACTCCTCGGAATGGTGTCTTGGCCCCATCAGCTTAAAGTTGAGACAGTGTTCATAGCATGCGCTGCCACTGCCTGCTCCGTGAACATCGAGGACTTCACTATTTCTAGGCATCAGTTCAGCACTAAAATTTCACCACCACACGTTCTGAAGGAAAAAAATACATGTCTCTGAATGCGTTCTTTAGTGAAAAAGACATCAATTTTATTCCCTCTAAATTTCACAAGTAGCTGAGCAGTAATCTTCTGTCACAGCAGGTTCTGACAAGTTTTTGAAAGCTAAAGCAAATATGTCCATGGACAGAAATGCTGCTTAACAGCCCCAAACTTGTAACTAAATATCAATTTATTTACCTTTCACCAAAAAAAAGTCAGGCAGAATACCCACAAAAAACACATTGTCTACCAAATCTATTGGTATTAAATTTAACAAAGCATTGTAAACATACTAGTAAATGCGGTGTTGTCACCAGGATGAAGTCTCAATTATATTAAACTGCTGATATTACTACTACGTTGCCTAAAACTCAACCACGTCCTTTACAAAGACAGTAAATTAAACTGGTAGTTTAGTGAAGAGGAGACTGAAGTGTAATATTACAGAGGGAGGTATTTAAACATTTTCAGCATCTGTTCTAGTCATATATAGAAACGCAACCATGTTATAATAAATTTCCAAATACCCTCTTCCCCAGGATAATGAGAAATGTGTTGTAAATAATGAACAAGTTACTGCACACTGTCACTACTGACCTCTAAAAACCCTCCTCTGGTAACAGTATAGTGTGACACACCACCCACTGCTTTGTGGAGGAAACTAAGCCAAGTTGTTTTTGTGTTTCTGTATCGTTTCCATAGCAAAGGTCAGTGCATGCGTAAGTTAAATTAAAGCTAGAAGGCTAAAGACGGAAGGTCACTACAGGATAAGCTCGAACAGCTTCACTCCAACCATTTCTGGCTGTGCTACTGAATTACATATGGATAACTTCTGTATGCATGAACAGTATGTTAAAACAGGGTCATGATTTTCACCAGTTTATTAGTAAGATCAGCATTAATACATTGCAAATCTTTTCATTCAAGCCTTCCCTGAAAACATGTGGCACTAAAATACACACAAATTCCACTTACAAAGAAGGAAGCACAAAGATAAGAAAGTCAGTTTACATTCTGCAAGCACTGTAGAAAGAAAAGTTTATTTTAACATGAGGAATTCTATACTATATAGGGCTGTATAAATTGCACTTTGATCAAAGAGAAGACTGCAACAAGTGAAATTCAGGTTGTATAGGAAATACTTTTAAAAAAAATCAATAAACCTGTTGGTAGAATTTATATTTTATAACAAATACCCAGAAGTCTTATTTTTCAAACTTAATTAAAACTAAATTAGTGTTTTTATCTATTCTTTCCATTAATTCCTATAGCTGAATTTGGTGAATAAGACAGGCAAGTGTTTCATTTTTTAATTTAAGTATAATTTCCTTACAAGATCTACCTCGAATTTTGAAGCAAGTGTCCTGTAACAATCCCACATATAGAAAACCAGTGCTTCATAACAGCTTTACTAGTAGTATTTGATATGCCCTTGTTTTCTATACCTACAGAAATCTGGTTTCTGGTAAAAAAAAGTGTCACTAGCACAGTTTATTAAAGCCAAAAGTAATGTAACATTTATGTTGAACTGAATGTACACAGTCTTTCACATTTTAAAATTCAAGGAGAACAAACATTTAAACTAATAGACAAAGGCTTACTGCATCGTTGGAATTCAAAATTACTTATGCTAAAGCTTGTAAAATCAATTCTCACAATGACTTGGTACTAAAAGCCACCAACTGGGTACATCAAAAAACAAACTCACAACCCAAATCTCAGTTATTCAAATAGTAAAATAATTAAGCTGTGTCTGTAAACTGAAGTCCCTTTCTAGATTTCATTAAGAAGCACTATGACACCCAAGCAAACTTTCAAAAGTACTGTACTTTAAACAAATTCATGTTAATCACTTGTTCCTTTAATGCATCTTCTTTCCTAAATTTTCTAACTGAAGACCAAGATTCTATTGATACTTTAGTGCTCTTTTACTCTTACCAGATTAATTCATTGTTCATAGCATTACTAAATTGCAAAAGTAGGCTGATTAAGAAAGAAAAGCATTTGCATACAAATAGATATCCTTAAAAGTAAGAGTATTACACAGTCCTGCAATATCACTCAACATGTGAAAGGCAGAAATGTGAGATAGCTGAAATAAACGAAGGCCAAAAAGAATGTAAGCCTTACTGTACAATAATGCCAATTGTCTCTATAAGAAGGTAATTAATGCTACAAGTTTTTCAGTTTATGAAATGGGGGAAAGTGATTGCTGGGTGATTATGTAAATTACCCATGGAGACAGAAAAATTACAAATAGCTCATAATAAACACATCCAATATTTCAATGGAGGTTTCCTAGACTTTCATAACATCTTGTATATAATGTTGGTAGGATATTATAGACAGAAGGTGGGTGAAGTGATATCTTTATAAGATCAAAAGCTTGTCTCTCTCACTAACAGAAGTTGGTCCAACAAAAAGTATCAACTCACCCCTTTAGTGAAGGATCAGTATGAAAAGTGCATTAGTAATGAGGCATCTCTGGGGAAGTACCACAAGGAAGCTGGGTGTGGAGAAGTGGCTTTTGTACTTTAAAACATCTCAAAAAACCAAACAATTAAAACATGGGCTTAATTTTTGTTTGCCGTCAGTGATAAAGAAAGGCTGAAAGGTAGGTTTAGGTATTTTTCCATTATTTGGGAAGAGGTTTGGTTTAAAAAGCATATTCTCTCATTTTATTTTTTTTAAAAAATACAACGGAAATCCAAATCTGCTTTACTCTGGAAGCCTACCTGACTGAAGAACTAATGACATGAAAATTAGCAATTCACAGTGGCAGGGATTTTTAGTCAGACTGTATGAAAATGCATTTTTGGCAAACATCTATTTAACTTCAGTCAGGATGAAGCTATTTAAAAATCAGAGTGATTTAAATAATTTATTTTTGGAAAAAAAAAAAACTTATGTACCTTCCCATAACTGCTCATTCAAGATGTTTTGTCCACACGTATTTCTCTCTAGATGTGCACGTGCCCCGTGCACCCAAGATAAAATTCTTCTGGCCAGCAACACCCTGCATTCTCATGTCCCCCGGCTTCAATTGGCATAAAAGGCAGACACAGCAGGCCCATCTTCCTCTTAGTCTTTTGTACTTAAGATTCTGTATTGGTGAAGGAACTGAGTAGTGAGGAATGAAGGAAGGTCATGGGATCTGTGATCACAAAGAGCCACAGATACGGTAAGTTTCTTCTGTGTAAGTATTTGTCCACATGGATCTCACTGCAGGTGACGGGCGAGTAGTTATCTCCCTGAGAGGGTGAGTGCCAGAAGTCCTATTTATTAAGTTGCAAGAATCATATTAGTAGTTGCAACTAGGGAGTATTCAAATATTGAGCTCCAAGTGGCTGCCCTGTAAGGCACTTTTGGCAAGGTCGTCTTCTATGGAGATGGTAGGAGAGCATTCAATATATCAAGTGTAGAGCGTTTTGCTTCCCAGGATTCAAATGAGATTTGGGAAAGAACACTAGTAGGAGGTATATGTATTGATTCATATGGAAGTCAGACTATTACAGATGAGATCCAAGACCTACCATTTTTGTGAAATATAAACTGGGGCAGGGTGAGGGAACCTTGCTCACTCTTTGAGCACAGATAATAGCCACCAAAACATTATTCTAACAGAGATGGGATACAAGGAACATGATGCTATGAGTTCAAATAAGGTTTCAGCAGGGGCAAAATTATTATGTTTAGGTCTCAGAAAGAAGAAATTTCCTTCTCTGGTGGAAATACATGGATCAGACCTTCCAGTAAACTAGAATAACTGGGTGCAAAAAATAGCATGTGATATTGAATTGGCAAATACTGATGCTAAACAAACCCGATTGATATGAAAGGCCAGCTGCTTCAAGGACATTAAGTAAACTGTTATTGTTATTCTTGGTGTCTCAGAGTTAAGGTGATGCTGTGTGGCCTAAAGTGAAGAACACTTCCATTTGGCTCTACATGTTAGCCTTTCTGCTATGAATCAAAATATCTTGCATTTCTGTAAAATTTTGTCTATGGCACTTAGCCAGCTAGCATCCATGCTATTAGATAAAGAGATTATGGATCCAGATGCAAGATCAGACTGATTTTGTAAAACAATGCCCATAAAATCTGCAGGAGTAACGTGCAGTTACATCAGTTCCAAATCACCCATTCTGGGCTATATGTATTGACCAGGGAGGGCTTTGTTCACTCAATCGCTAGAGTCATCAAAAAAATAATGGAATTGATGGGAAGTACACACTTGTATTCCACTGGATCAGGAATGTATCCGAAAAAGAGGCTGTCTTTTTGGGAACAAAACATGTCATGCATGTTGAAGTTGGTGGCAAAGACTATGATGAGATCACCTCAATTTAGAAAATCTTGACTGAAGACCATCTTTGAAAATCCATTTGTGGTTGAAAGAGCACTTTCTGCGGATCTGATCTGCTAAATTCTTCTGGACACCTGGTGAAAGTAGAGCTGTGAGATTATTTTAATATTCTACCAGTCCTGTTGATGAATAGCTTCCTGACCAAAAAGGGATGATCTTTCTTTTCTTTTGTCAGCAGACACAGTATAGTATAGTAATGTTGTTATCTGGCAGGACTTGAATGATGGTCCCTTTACAGAGGAGCAGGAATGCCCTGAGTGCTATCTACATCAGAGTTCTACCACATTTGTGTAAACAAGAGTCTGTGGAGAACCACAGATCTTGTATCTAAAGTAGTCTAAGTGTGCCCTCCAGCTCTGTTTCAAAGTATACATTACAATAATCCTGGTAGGGGGTGGTGAAGCAAAGCAGATGCTTTGGACTTTTTCTGGGTCCTTCTTTCTTGATAAATTGATTTTAACCATCTCTGACAAGGCTGAAGATGAAGTTTGGCACATGAGGTTGTGAAAGTCCAGGAAGCAATGTGGCCCAATAATATAAAGCAGGCTTTCAAAGTCCTTGGTTGAATATGTAGATGTGAGTGGAGATGCACTACAAAAATCAGACCTGTGGCAGATAATCTGTTCGCTGACCTTAAATCAAGAACTACTCTTACGAACTCTGAGTGTGAACGAGTAGATTTCTCTTGATTGATTCTAGGCTCCCTGCTGGATGCCTCCTTCGTCTCAAGCACTGGGTATCATATACGCCTACTGGCTGATTCCACTAATACCTAAGGGCTTGAGCAAACTCAGGCAGAATTCTGCATTAGTGATCACATTAGGCCCAGCTTGACACAGAAAGTCCTGGTATTCAGACCTATCAAACACATGCACACAGCACCTGATCACACTGCGTGGTCTACTCGTAGTAGTCTTTCAAAAAGAAGGGGATGGAGGAGAATCACGTTATACCTGAACACAGCATCTTTACAACTGATAACATGGATGTTACTGATTAAATTCCACCAGAAGAAGCTATTCTGAGGAAATCCAGAACATTGAGGTGCATGAACAAAAAAGATTGACCTTTGCAGCTCTTCTCTGCACCTCCTAAGATGAGATAGGGAGGTGTTAGTACTGTTATACAGGGCGCTGGTGAGACCTCATTTGGAATATTTCATGTAGTTCTGGTCTCCTATGCTTAAGAACAAATGGATACAAACTGACCATCAGGAAATTTAGACTTGAAATTAGATGCAGGTTTCTAACCATCAGAGAAGTAAAGTTCTGGTACAGCCTACTAAAGGGAGCTGTGGGGGCAAAAAACCTAGCTGGTTTCAAAACTGAGCTTGATACATTTCTGGTAAAACCCCACGTTGCAGTAAAATTCATTCCGGGGACGACAAAGGCATGGATGACTGTGGCTAGAGTCACATCAAACAGAAAAGATTCTACCCAAAGAGAGACAGGAAAAGGCCCAATCAATTGAGAGCAACCAAAGGTACAATAAAAGTTTTTAGTGTGTGAGCCTGTATAACAGATAGCATACCTGCTCAGGCTAACACGGGGGTGTCCAACATGCGGCGCATGGTCCAGATTGCGGCCTGCCAAAGGCTGCAGTCTGGTCTGCCAGCCCTGCAGGGTGCAACAGCAGCGCTGCCTCTGCTCCTACTCCAAGTTGGCCCAGACCTTCCCCAAACTCCCCTCCATCCCCAAGCCGGCAGGGAGCAGAGTAGCAGCAGCCCCTCCCATCCAATCCAACTCCAGAGGTGGTAGGGAAGGATCGGCAGCTATAAGCTCCTACCCAGCCTGCACAGCGCAACGCCAGCCCTGAGCCAGCCCAGTCCCCCTCCTCTATCTCCGGAGCCTGCTGACTGGAAGGGCTGAACAACACTAAGAGCCTGCTGGCAGGTCAGGCCCCTTCCTCTCCCCTCCAGCCCTGAGCTGGCTCAACCCAGGGACTGCAGCTGGCTGGCGGGGAGAGCAGAGAAGAAGCCCCCCTTCCCCTACAGTCCCGGTGCTGGCTAGAGTGGCGGGCCAACGCTGAGCAGAGCAGCAGGCTCAGCGGGCCAGCAGGACAAAGCAGCAAGCTCCCTCCCCTCCTCTCCAGCCCTGGAGCCAGCTGGAGGGGCAGGTGGAGTGGGGCTCGGGACCTGCTGGCAAGGTAGAGCAGCATGTCCTCCTCCCCAATTCCCCACCATGCAACCCTTTCCTGCCCCTTCCTTCCCCACAGCAGAGCCAGCTGGGGAGGGGTGCAGATCAGTAGCTCCCCCTCACAGCTAGACCCCAGCCTCTTCTCCTCTTTCCTCCCCCCCCTTGTTTGTGCCACCCTTGCCCCTCCCCCAACAGGTATGCTACCCTTCTCTATCCCTTCCTTTCCCTATAGCCAAACCAGCAGGAGGGGGAGGGCAGAGCAGAAGCCCCCCCCCCATCCAACCTCCTTCCCCAGGTTCCTCCCCTGGCCCTCCCCCATGTATGCCATCCCTCTCTGCCCCAGAGCCCCCTACCCAAACCACCTCACTCCCCCGCAAGTATGGACCCCACCCCACCCCGAGCCCAGGGCAGCTGGAGAACAGTGCTGGGAGTGCTTTTGCTGTTTGCAGGGGTGTGAGGTCAGGGAGCAAATGTAGGTTTGGCTCCCAGATGTCAGAGACCCTCAGCCTCCAGAGTGAAGAAAAATTCCAGTGTGGCCCCTGACCCAAAACGTTTGGACTTCCCTGGGCTAAAGGGTCAGTATAATTGCCACAATTTCTACCATTTTATTCACATTTTAAAACACAAAGTAGATCTTGAGAAACACCAGTGAAATTACAACAATTCATCAGTGAATCTTAATATTCCTAAGATTTTATTTCATAACACTACGATTCCACTGATTCAGAACATATTAATATAGGACTCTAAATTTACTAATTATAGTGCAGGTGTGATAACCACAGTTTAGCTGTTTATTTTAATATGGCATCCAAACACACAAACAAGAATTATGTAAATTATTTATTCCTTCCTTTAAAAAGCTCTCAGAAAATATTCTTGCAGATTTGTAACAAAGGGAATCTTCTGATTTATGCAGTTTAACTGGAAGATACCCAAATGAAACAGATATTTTAAAAGCTTTTTTTTGTTTTGTTTGAAGCAGATAAAAATACTTGCTATTGGAATGGCCAAGAAATGAGAAAACGTCATTGAGAAAACTAAAAATAAAATGTATTCACATCATTTTAAGGCATGAATTCCATTGACTGACCCAGCAAAGTAGCTTCTTTTAGCTTCCCCATACGTTGGAAACGGTAAGCTGATTAAACATGCTCATGACAGATGATGCTGAATTTGCCAGAGGCTTAGTTTCCTAGGGGCAGGTATAGTACAGTAGGACTTAGCAGCGTACATGCAAACTGAAGGCATTTACCACTATCTTAAAAACTTGTTAAAAATAATGTATAAATTACATACAATGCAAAACCATAAACTTCCATGACATTCAGAGAAAATCTTAAAAAGCTAAATGCCCTACTACGTGCTGCAAAGGATGGCCTAAAGCAAGAGCACATTAACAAACAAAATAAAAAGACCATTAGAGAGCAGTTATATCAGGATGTGATAGTCTCTGGAATGGCCTTCTGCCTACGAGAGGGCGCGGGCGTTTCCCCTTACCCTTGTGTGGACCACCATCGGGCCCTGTGTGCAGGCCGCGGGCGTCTCCAGGCAGAGCTGGAGCCCGTTCCTATGGTTGTTAAGTTGCAGCCAATAAGTCCTGAATACCTTCTGGCTTGGCCAGTTCTCTCCAGGCAGCAGGGTTCACTCCCTGCCCTGGCTACAACTCCCTCAGGCCTGGATGAGGGGAGCGGCCTGTCAAGAGCTGTCACCCCACGGCCCCCTGTGCTCTGTCTGCTTCCCTGACCTGAAGCGTCCTGCCATCCAGTCTCCCACTTCCACATCCCACCAAGAGGCTCTCTCCCCCTCCTGCATCATCCTGAAGCCTTGCTGGGTTTTAACTTCCCTTTCCTGACAAGGAGTGGGAAGCCTGTCTGACACGGAGAGGCCTTCCCAGCTGCTGAGGTGGCAGAGGGCTCCCTCTGGTGGGAGGGGTTGGTTACACCCTGTCACACAGGAACACTTAACCGTGCATCACTGATCATGCATTCATATAGAATTGGTTGGCACAGAGCTATACAAGGCAATAAGCAAAATAATTTTTGATATAATATGGAGGGTGTGCATAAATGGCAATGTATATTACAAATAAGACATGTAATATATTGGGGGGGGGCTAAGGGAGAACTGGGAAGAGCGCACTTCCTCCTGCTGAATAAAATATTTTAGTGTTTTTACCGCTTAGTGTTCACCATTCATCGAGTCTCACCCTTATTCAGAATGTTCCCAGCACCACAAAAAGTAAATGCAAATGTGAAACAAAACACTGATTTACAACATCTAGATCTCTCCCATCAAATATAACTATTAGTTATTGATGGAAGAGAACTTGTGAAACAAGATTGATTTGCATTTGTATTAACTTTAATTTAGGAAGGCAAGTCAAGTGCTCCGAGCACAGAACTGGGAAACTGGAATGTCTAAATTCTAATTCTTATTTTGACAGTGATTCTGTCTAAGCAGAACAGTGACAATATTCAAGTAGGTTACATACCTGGTAAGAACTAGATGGCTTCTAAAGAGCATTACAGAAAGCAAAACCTAGATAAAAATCCTCAATTCGTAGAGTGAAAGAAAATATAGCAAACCTCCCTCCACTTCAGTGCGCACGCACGCACGCACGCACGCACGCACGCACGCACGCACGCACGCACGCACGCACGCACGTCCCTGAGTTAAGATTCCAAGTGGATCTATAGACAATCTACATTAATGCATATATTATTGGTGGCACTGGGAGCCAAAATTTCCCACTTTAAGAACCCATTTTCAATTGTTCAGAACATTGCCAACTCTTTAACACAGTGGTTCCCAACCTTTTTGGCTTAAAATCTTAAACTTAAAAATCACAATCTGCCAAAATTCCATCCTCACTCAGCATGCAAACTCCAAGTGCCGACCAAATGATTCATGGAGCTGGCACCTGCACAAAGTGAGCATGTTTCCTGTAGTTTAGTGATACACAGGCAAAGAAGGGTTATATTCATGTTGTGCACTAACTGTGGTTCTTTAAAGATGCATACATCTGCATCTCTGTGACTTAGACTGGAGATTTTAGGTAGAAGTATCCATTCAGACTGCCCATAAACTCTCCCTTCCTATCTAGCACTGTGCAGGTGAACTATCAGTTCATTTTTCTACCGCAGAGCCCTTTATTAAGAACTCCAAAGTACAGGGAAGATGCTCAGGTCATGGAATACCCGCAGAGACGCATCTCAAAGAACCACAGTTACTACACAATGTGAAAAACAAGGAGTCCTGCGGCACTTTTAAAGACTAACATTTATTTATTGCATGAACTTTCATGGGAGAAATCCCACTTTGTCAGAAGCCTGAAAATGGACAACTTACTGTAAGTTATGGAAACTCATGCAGTAAGTAAATTTGTTAGTTTTTAAAAATGCCACAGGACTCCTTATTTGTTTTGCTGAACTAGATTAACATGCTACCCCTTTGGAACGACAATGTGAATAACCCTTTCTTCTTCTTCCACTAGTGTTCCACTCTACTTGACTACAGCTGCACCCCTGATAGAGTAGTGGGGCTTTGGAGTCAAGTCTATTAGGGCTTTGGAGTCAAGTCTATTACTGATAATAATACTGTGGAGCCAAACATGGCATTGGATGCTGAATCGTGCATGGTTGCATGGTGTCCTGAAACAGTACAACCAGATGTCCAAGGTGCTGCTCTGCATATTTCTGTGATGGGAGCATTTTTGATGAAGCTACAGAAGTGCAAACAGATCCCACAGAATGAGTCCAGGTGGAGACTGAAGATTGTGGGTACTACAGCAATATGTAATGAAGTTCAATATCCATCTAGAGAGTCTTAGATTTGATACGGCAGATCCCCGGGACCTCTCTGCAATTAAAAGCAATAGTTTAGGACAGTGGTTTTCAAACTTCTATTCTCAGGACCCAGTTGAAAAAAATCATTTATGCCCACGATCCAACAATGACCTCTTTGAGCAATGCATTCCAGTCTTTTGGCGGTGGCAGCAGAACCCAGTGCCTGACGGTCTGCAACCCAGTACTGGGTCCTGACCCTAAGATTGAAAACCTCTGGTTTAGGAGATTTCCTAAAGTCTTTTGCTCTATCCAAATAGAATGCTGACACTCTCCTGATATCAAGTGTATGTAGTATTGCTTCTCTGTTGTCATGGTGAGGCTCTGAGAAGTAAGCTGGAAAATGAATGAGTTAGTTCATATGGAAAGCAGAGGCTGCTTTGGGGAGAAACTTTGGGTGTAATTTCAGTGTGACCTTATCCATGAAGAAAATTGTGAAGAGTGGGTGTGGCACTAGAGCCCCTATTTCTCCAGTCCTTCAAGTCGAGGTGATGGGCATTCATAGATGTGTAGGCAAGCATGTGTCCATTGGTTCAAAGGGAGGCTTTGTAAGGCACTTGAAGACCAGATTAAGGTCCTATGTTGGTGTAAAATGCCTGATTTGTGGGAAGAGATTATCCATACCCACAAGGAAACTTTTCATTGTTGGACGAGCATATATGGAGCAACCTATCTTGTGCTGAAAGCCTGTTATGGCTGCAAGATATACTTTTTCCTTATTTTGGAGATAATTCTTCCTTCTTTAGCTGTAGGATCTAGCCTAATACTAGCAGGAGGGGAGAGTATGAAGCCGTTGTGAGTCGCACCAAATTTGAAATATTTCCCACTTCTGTATACATGTACATTGAGTCATTTTTCTGCTATTTCATAGCGCCTCTCTCATGCTCTGATCAGGAGATATCGATGCACTGGAACCATCAAGGAGCCATACCTTGGGCTGTAGAACTTGCAAGTGTGATAGATCCATCCAGCATTCTGAGGGAGGAGATGAGGAAGGAGCTGAGTAACTGGCCAGCACATCAGTAAATGAGCAAGATACGGGAACAGTGTTTGATTCAGTCAGGGGAATTATGAGAATAGTTTTTGATCTTTCCTCTCTTATTTTGAGCAGGACTTTCAGTATGAGAGGAACAGCATAAAGAGGACATATGCTCCAGTACAAAAGGAAGGCATCTCCTAGCAAGTGATGCCCCAACCCTGCACTGGAGCAGTACTTGGAATGCTTCTTGATTTTGGCTGTGGCAAATAAGTCTCTTTCTGGGACTCTCCAGTGCTAAACACATTGTGGACAACAGGGTCCATTTCCCATTCATGTTCCTGCAAGTGTTCTGCTGAGGGTGAATTGTCGAATTCTGTATGCCTGGCAGCTAAGCTGCTGAACGATGCTGTACCAAAAGCACCAATTCTACAGTTCTACTGCTTCTGTGCAAATCGATGGTGAGCCTGCTCTTCGCAGGTGATTTATGTTAACATACATGTTATGTTGTCTGCCATGACTTTTATATGTTTGCCTTTGATCAATGGTATGAAATGTGTATAAGTATTCCTGACTGCTCTGAGCTTCAATAGGTTGATATGTAGTGTTCATTCTACAGAGTACCATTTGCCTGGAACATTGTAATAGTCTAGGTGAACTCCGCATCCCAGAAAAGATATGCCTGTTGTCAGCATCAGTGTTGGAATTGGTTGCATGAAGAGGACCCCATGCCCAGATGTGAATCCTTCCACCATTCTTTGACTGTCGAGGGCTTCAACGGTACTTTGTTCAGACTGTCTCTGCTTGGTGTGTATATCATTTTTAGCCATGTCTGCAGGCAATGCATGTGATGCCTTGCATGACTTATCACAAAGTGCCTGCAGCCATGTGCCCAAGTAACTGCAAGCAATTTCTGTCCAAAGTCTGGGGCTGGTGTGAATGGTGCCAATTAAGCTGGCACGGGTATTGAGCCTGTGTGCTGGAAGGCAAACTTTGGCCCTCCTCACATCAAGATAGGCTCCTATGAATTCCAGGTGTTGCACTGGAGTCAAAGTGTGTTCAGTTGTATTCCCAACTGGGTGCATACATCTGTAGTCTTCTGTGTAGGATGTCTTGGAAGGATCGTGCCATGCATAAGCAGTCATCTAGAAACAGGTAAATCATGATTCCTAATTTATGAAAGTGGCTCACTACCACAAATACAACCTTGGAGAACACTTCTGGGCACAGACGACAGGCTAAATGGAAGTACTCCCTATTGAAAATGGTCATCACGGAAGACTGTTCTGTTCAAGTAAGCATCTTGTAGGTTGAGGACCAAGAACCAGTCTCCTTAGTCCACAGATAGAATTATTATTAGTGTCGCTACCTTGAATCTTTATGGCTTCACATATTTGTTTAGTGCTCTTAGATCAAGAATGGGTTTTCATCCTCTGGTGTTTTTTTAATATCAGGAAGTATTTCGAGTAGAAACTCTTCTCGCTGTGTTGACTGGGAACTGGTTCTATAACACTGGAGGTTCAAGATAGGATTTATTTCCTGACATAACATGCTCTCATGAGAAAGACTCCTGAAGAGGGACAGTGAAGAAGGGATATAAAAGGGCCTGAAATAACAATAGTGATGAACTCCAGTATCCACTTGTCTGATTTTACATTTTTCCCAGTTTTGTTGAAAAAAAGCAAGACAGTGTCTGAAGAGATTTGACAGTTTGAGTTTTGCAGCAATAGGTTGTGGAAGTGGTAACTAGGGGCCTTGACAAGTCTCAAAACGTCGATATTTAGGGTTGGGCAACTGACATTTGGGAGAGTTGGAATCTATTATTTTTTAATCTGCTGTCTCTTCCATTGGGGTTTGTAATGTCTCTGGAGTGGAAGGAACTGGGCTGGTCAGTATCTTTAACATATCTGTGTTTTATTGTATCTTTTCTGTGCAAACCTGTAGATCCCAAAGGAGAGTAATGTGGTCCGAGACACATTCAGTACGAGTAGTGAAGTATCCCTCTTCTCTGTAAAGACTGAATCCCTCAAATGGAAGGTCCTTCACTGTCCTTTAGACTGCTCTTGGTAAACCAGAAAGGTGATGCCAGGAATCGCTCCTTACCACTATTTCCATCAATATGGAGCAGGCAGCTGTGTCTGTGGCATCTAATGTAGTCTGTAATTCTGTCCTTGCTAGAAGCCAGCTCTCAGAGATAATGGTTTGGAATTGCTCTCTCTGGTCATTTGGGAGGTAATCAATAAAGGCATTGAGTTTTCCATAGTTGATCTGATTATATTTCGTCATCAGAGACTGGCAATTTGCAATCCCAAACTGCAGGGTTGCTGAAGAATACGATTTCCTGATGAAAGGTCCAATCCTTGTCGGGATTTGATCTAGCGTGGTAATGTCTTCCATGTTCATTTACAAGGGATTCTGGAGATGAGGAAGAAGCCACAGTATTTTTTGTCTATACTTTCACATGTGGGCATTATGGAGGCAAGCGTTTGCCAGATGACCTCGGCTAGGTCTGGTAGGGGCTTGCTGATGGAGAGCGCAATACACCGTGATAGAGATGTGGAGAATGTCCAGCAGTTTGAGTTGCAACCCTTTTACCTCCTTATGGGTCATTTGAAATGTGTCTGCCACCCTCTGGGTGAGATCCTGAAACTGTTTGAAGGACTGATGGGGAGGAGTTGTCCTGGATTCATCTGGCAAGGATGAGGAAATGTGCACTGGTGGAGTAATGTCCACATCCAGCCTTGCTTCTTGCTCCTCTACAGTCACCTATTGGGGAATCAAGGTGTCTAGAAAGAGAAGCTAAAGGAGACCTCTTCTGTCTCTATGGGAGACATTCTGAGGTCCTAGAGACTGATGTCTATAAGCTGCTCACAGGTCCCAACATGGCTACTGTGGTGGTGTATGAATGGTGGTACCCAACAATGTCCATACAAAGTAGGTGGTATGTGATTGTATTGTTGGCATTGAGGTGCTGCAAATGGCTGTAGGTGAGTGGTCTCTTTACATTGCTCTAGGGAGCTTTGCACTGAAGCCAAAGATCAGTTAATGTCCTTGCCCTGCTTCTTCACTTCAAGTTGGAGCTCTTAAAAGAGGGTGGTGGTGCATCTCTCAGTAGTACCATAGGTGATTCCGGAGATCGAGACAGTCAGTAAACAGGAAGCTAGTGCCCAGCAGCAGAGATTCTAGTGTTCCTGAAATCAGCACGTCTCTGGAAAAATGAATTTCCTGCGGTAGTATGGTGGGTGATCGGTACCAATAGGGTCTATCTCGCCTGACCTCTCCATGTGTCAAGAGACTTCAGTTATCACAGACTCACTCATGGTACCATGTGTGATGCTGTCTGGATTATATGAACCTTTAAAAATACGATTTAATATCAATATTGCAAAATTAGAATAATTTGTATGGGATAGGCCATGTCAGGGACCATGAAAAAGGCTATCATTTGTTAAATATTATGATATTGCTTTTGTTTGTGTGTCAGCTACACACAATAAAAACGAGAGCCCTGTGGCACCTCGAAGACTAACCAATTTCTTCGGGCATAAGCTTTCGTGGGCTCCAACCCACTTCATCAGATGGATCCTGATGTGTAGAATTTCATTTATGACAGCATAATCCAGCAGTTAGAGAACAAGAATTCAATTTTGATCCCCCCATTCTGCCAAAGACTCACTGTTAGTAACCTCTTCAAGCCTCAGTCTTATGTCAGATCTAAAATTTTGCCAGTATAGATATATCAGCAAAATCTCTCCCAAAAAACACAAACCACACTCTGAACTGACAATACATATGCTGGTAAAATTTAAGGGTAGCCCTGGCCTAAATTAGAGGAATGCCAGCTCACTCTTTGTGGCTTCAAGGATCAGGCAGAATTTGTAACACATTCCATATTTATGTAGTATTTTACATGTTACATGTATTTGCATCAAAAGGAGGAATTCAGATAGAGCTAGTGCTAGGGATGAGGACATTTAGGGTCATTCAATACTAGCCAAAAGGGGATTGCCACATGATGCACTCATTGCCAGAAAGCCCTGGAAGCGAAGTGTCTACATTTCTGCTCTTTCTGTGGAAATAAAGTTGTGTGAGGCTGTCTTAAGTACTTGCTTCATTTTATTAGGGCAACAAAAGTGAAGAAGTAGCAGGCAGCCTCACAAAAGGCCACAAGAACTGAACAGGGAGAGACTTTAGTAAGGCCTGGCCTACAGTGGCTGTGGATTTCAGTGGCGGTTGATAGGAGATATGCAAGCTATATATAGTGACTTGCCTATCTCCCATTGACTTCCAAAAGTCTGCTGACTGCAATGTCTCCACTGCACTGCATTGATGGGAAATGCCTTCCCTTCGATGCAATGCTAATGCTACTTGCTGGGGTGGGCTCGGCTGAGTGACTCTTCACTGTTTCTCAAATCGAATCTACAAAATTGATTCTGTACTGTTGGTGGTGGTGCTGGCAGCGCAGACGTGACCTAACTCTTCCTTTGCTCTCCCTCACAGTTTAACATCCCACTTTTAAGAAAGCCAGTGATGTGAAGCTTCCTAACAGGCAAGAGAAGAGCAAGTAGTTTCATGTATTAGCCTCTTTCTCCCAATAGCAGGAAATCTGACTAACCTACATGGAGATTAAAAAACAAACCTGAAGACTTGTTTACTATCATATTTTTGACCTGTACTTTACTGCAATGAAAATTAGCAAACACCTACCGAAATATCTCAAGTGTTTATAAAAAACAGTGTGATAAAAACAAATCTGCCACCAAAAGAAATTATACACCCTTAGCATACAAAAAGCCTTCACGTTCAGAAATGCATCTCTGATATTGAAGCAAGATAAATTATAGCATGAATTAAAGAAATTATATAGTCATATAAAGTCATATTATAATCCTAATATTTTAATCTGAAAGGAGCTCCATTTTGGAAGAGTAGAAGAAATTATGTAGATTGTCATGAATCAAGGACCAAATCTATAATTCACTGTATGCTCAATAATTGTAGCATTAAAATATTTTTATACTTGTAAAATTATATTGAAGTAAACAGGTTTCTACAAAGATAGTCCATCTATTCAGGATCAATAAGAAGTTCCACAAAAAACTATTAGCAGTTGACAATACAGCGTTCTAATTATGGTCAATTTTCTGTAACAACTTTTACTGTAAATGTTAAAAACGTCATACCTTCACTACAGGGTGTCCTCCAGTAGATGCTTTTACTGCTCCTCTGCTGCCTTCTGTTTCATAATGAGCTCTATGGTGAGTTTTGGGCTGTATATCTATTTTCAGTTCACATTGTCCATAATGAGCTGGTAAAGGCCAGTCTAGTGGTGGTAACGAAGATGTGCTGAAAGCAAGAGATGCACAATATATTTAAATGAACCATGGTCTGAGACCACAGTGTAGAGTCAAAATACTTACAATCACCACACGCTCATTTTACACTACATTTTCCATTCTATCAAAATGACAGTTTAACACTTTACCTCTACTTACAAGAAGTAAAAATTCTGCTTAAAGTATCTTATACACATTTACTCGAAATTTAAATTTGTTTCTTTCATAGTTTAATTATTGGAAGGGGAAGAAATGATACTGGTTAAAAGACCGACCATACAGGAAACTGATCTGTGAAACTCCATATGCTACTTAATCTATGCTAAACCACAACACTCCCTACATACCAGTATTTGTCCTCAAATAAGATTGCCAATGGAGTTTAATTAGGGTGGCTTTCTGAATTGAAATTGACAGTTTAACTTCAGTGTAACCTTACAGCAAGCTTCACTGGCGTTCATTCCCTACTCCTCTCAAGTGAAAAGTTACTGTTTTAAATATCTGATATCTTCAAAGTGTTTGGAAGTGTTCCAGTTGCCATTCAGACGAATGTAGTGCCAGGACTCATGAGGTCTTAAGGTGCAAAATGGTGTGGGGCTTTTGGATTAAACAGTACTTCAAGGTATACGGTTGGATTCATCACCTTTTACATATGGTAATAAAGTGACTCCAAACACCGGATGGGGGAAGTCGAATAAAATCATCAGTAAGAGCTTGAGAGCTACCGGTGAAGAGATAAATCAATTATATTTATCCATTCAGTTAAAATAGATACATATATCTTTAATAAGATAAGACTGAACCAACCCAGCAAATACTCAGACCAAAGAATGCAGGGATCTTGAAATTCAGTACAATTTTTTAGTTAACTTAATTGTACTAGTATGATATAGAGAAAATTAACTCTGCACTCAGAACAATTATTTGTAATAGCAGTGTGGCAGAGCTTGACAAATCCCAGGCACCAGGTCACCATGGCATCCGGAGTTTGTAGCATGGCGCCTAGGGAATTTGGTGACATTTTGGCGGTGGCGGGCTCTGTGCCTTAGTTTACAGCTGTGTGGCAATTTGTCGAGCCTTGCAATATGGTAATCTTAGAGCCACTATTCTCCTTAAAGAAAAAACAACAGTGTCCTGTAGCACTTTTAAAGACTAAGATTTATTTATCGCATGAGCTTTCATGGGAGAAAATCCCACTTCGCCAGATGCTGTGAAGACGGGAAACTTCCCATTATGTAAGCTTCCCATCTTCAAAGCGTCTGACGGAATAGGATTTTCTCCCACGAAAGCTTGTGCGATAAATAAATCTGTTAGTCTTTAAAAGTGCCACAGGACTCTGTTTTTCTGGAACAGACTAACACGGCTACCCCTTTGGAACCTATTCTCCTTAAAAGGAGACTCTTAAAAATGTTTCCTTTAAAAACTGTTATACTACCATACTCTGGCTAGCAGGGAAGGTAAAGCATGTTAAAAGGCCAGTGCATGGTTTTATCTCAGAGAACTTCTAATTCAGTTTCTTCCCATTACAGGAAAAAAGCCTAACCTACTCCTGAACTCACTGAGAGATCCACAAACAGCAGCATCTAGAGTTCAGCAAACGACAAAACCTCTCCTAAATGCAGAGCTCTATTGCTTCCAGGAAACTCAACCAAACCTCATAACATTCACACCTGGGAGGCAGCATGCTAGGATTGAACAAGAAGCAGCCTCCTCCCCAACATACAGCAGTGTAGCCCAGTTTTGTCTTTAGCAAGTATCTGGATGGACTTATGCTCACCCTGCAAAGTCGTATGTTCCCCACTTACTGCAAACATCACTGTGCCCTAGAGAAAGGGAGAAGAGGAGGCACTAATAACTGGCCTCCTTTCACAGGGAGAACCCACCACTGGTGTCCACCTTCTGCCCCTCCTGCTTCAGGAGGTACCTACCAGGTATCTCTTCCTCAGGAGGAGAGGAAATAGACTAAAAACCATATCCAGATGGTCTGGATTTTTGGGGAGGAGGTTGGACAAGTAGTAGGAAAAATCCCTTGTGCTTCATGGAAGGGGAGGGAGAAAACATCTGCAATAGCCTTTACAGGCTGTCAGAACAGAAGAGGCTCTTCATCCCCAATTCAGAGAAGAGGCTTAAATAACTGCACCTTCAACCCGAACAAGGTGAGCAGGTGGAGGGATAACTAGTGATGTTAGCAATAAGGAGGAAATGGAGAGGGAGGCAGTGCAAGCCCAGTCCTTCCAGATACTTACCACAGGCAGAGAGGTGCTGCCTGAATAGCCAAATAAAACTATCAACTGTAGATTTTGCTATTTACTGATGTAACTGCTATCCTAGATTCCTCTGACATTAGAAGGAAAAGGTGAAGGTTTTATGTCTTCAGCCTGCAAAAAGGGAAATAAAATGTCAAAATGAGGAAATACAAAAAAGGTAGGCAGCTTAAAAAATAAAATTGATATGCAGGGCCACAAGAAGAATCTACTTACCCTTTTTTCTCCTTAATGTCCTAAAACTGTATTTTCATTTAAGCGAACATTGTTCATCACAAGTAAGGTGCAGTATTGCATATGAGAAGTCAGGAAAGATAAGAGGAATTAATGTACCTCAAGCGTTCCACACGATGAACAGACCTACTGACACACTAACAACTGAAATGTATTGCTGAAAAATTGTTTTGCAGACCACATTGCAATAGGTTGCAAGCATTATCAATCTTTTCCCCTACAGTTACTACACCATCCTCCTTCCCAACTTGTCTCCTTACAGCGATTTTTATTTTCTTTCTGAATGATACCTACTGAGAATATAGCAAAAGCCCTATATTAGACAGATCCCCATTATTCCCTGAATCCAAAGTTTTGGAATAACACAAATAGGATAAACAAGCTAAGATAAGTGACATACAAATAACCGAGTTTCAAATTTTACTGCTCTTTGGAAACTATCAATAGCACTGTAAGAGTGATACCGAACAGGTGCAAATAAAACAACTTGTCCATCTTAACAGTTACAGCTTATAAAACTTCTTAATATCATTCTTCTAAATGGAGCCTCTTGTGTTAGATTTTGAGGTTATGCTATATTATATGCTATTGTTCTCTAGATGCAGCAGATTGTAAATAATACCAGTTATTTCCATTCAGAAGGCAAACATGCACTAGCCGCTGGAGAGCCAATTTGTAAGCAGAGCCAAATTGTAAGCAGTTTACTTTCACTCTATTTCGCTCAATCACTTATTTATAGGATCAAAACCTTCATTTATAGAGTAGAGGTCAAGGCAGAAGTGGCTGAAAGTCTATGGTTGAAAATTGAACAAGACCACAGTGTAGAATTTATTTTTGAAAGTTAAATTAATGCTGACTATTCATAAAACGGCCATGATCCCCAAACTGCATAGATGTGCCCTACTCAGACCAAAAAGTTTAAGACTAAATCACCAGGCTGAATATATCTTCACTTTACTGAAGAGCACCATAACAGTACAGATCATCAACTGTACTCACTGAAAGGGAAGTTTCTTAAATTTATTTAATATTCTATTTACAGATATTAGAAGTATAAATCCTAAATGGAGATTGTCCAAGGAATTAATCTGATTCATGTAACCAAAACACACTGCTTCTTCTGAAGCTCGGGTGAGGTTGGAGGGGAAGGGCTTGGAGGATGGAAACTGACAGAATGGGGCTCCAATCAAGGAAACACCTGTAAAACTGAGCATGAAAGACCAAGTTATTTTCTGTAGATGGACAGAATTAGTACCACAAATCAGTCTGGATTTTCTCATTTAGTGGTGGTGATTTTCCTCTACTTAGCAACAGAGAAATTGGTTAAAGAAGTGTATTTATTAATCTTTTTATACGTTAGCTCAAATAAACACATTCTTGGCATGCTGTTAAAGAAAAATTAGAGGGGGAAGTCTGGTCTTTTTTTAATCCAATTTTCTTGATTAGAGTTAGAGAGGTTGTTGTGTGTTTAGTTCTCCTGAGGTTTCCAGATGAAGCCACTGTCTTGGGGAATAGTCACTATCATTCATACACAACAACTACTCTATTTGCTGACTTAGTTCATTTTCGTTCAGATGGGTAAGGAATTACCTAATTTCAGCTATAACATAACTAAATTTGTATAACTATCAAAACAAAAGCTCAAGATTTGATGCAGTTTTACCACAGATAAAAAAAACTGAGAATCCACAGATCAAACAGATTAATACTACTAACATTTAATGAACAAGTTTCAAATTAATCTGCAGATTTGTAGGACACTTTCCCATACAGTAAGTCAAGGTAATGTTAATATGGATCAGATGATGGAGAGACTGCGACTTTTGCAGTAAGAAACGGTTCCATTGAAAGTATTTTGCCTACTTTATTAGAAGAAGCCCTAAATGCTAAATTTAACATTTTCTCTATAGAAAGTAGATTTAATTTACCAATATTTGAATCTCTAAGGAAAGACGATCCATTGATGGCAATTTGTTGGCCCTTTCTGATTTATGGTTTTGATTTGAAGTTGTGAGGAAGTTTACAATTTGAACTTCAACACTGGTCTTTCTTCTATTTCAGTGTTTTTAGATGTGGCTAGCAGAACTAAAAACGCTGGAGATTAAAAATGCCACACATTTAAAGAAAAGCTTGCAAAAATAGTGCTACCGTGGAAGACTTTTCCCTTCCAAGTTTGAAGTAACAAACATTACGTATTTTTACAGGTATAAATAAGGCTATATTACTTTGTATTCAGAAGCCAAAAAAAATAAATAAATAAATATAGTTTTCAGGTTTAATGTGGGCAGCACTCTGTGGCTTCCCCTCTGCCAAGGTTTTTCAAAAGAAAAAAACCAAACAGAATCTAACCTTCCTTTTTAAAAACAACCAAAAAAAAAAAAAAAAAAAGAATCCCCAACCAAAAAAAACCAACCACCCCAAACAAAAGCCACACACACAATCTTTACCTCTTAGGCCTGGAAAAAAACAAAATCTACAGCCACTTTCAAACGTTTCCATCTAAAAACCCTACTATCAATCATTCCAAATAGTGAGTAGGCTATGTAGCCTATTCTTCTGTATTGATCTCTCATCTGATTTTCAAAGCACAGGGATACGTTTTAGAGAAACTACAAGTGTTTCAGTGGTGCAAATCTGAGCACTTTATAAAGGCAGACTCACAAAAGTACAATATTGCCAATGAATGTGATAAGAGTATGGAAGTCTCAGCCTCCTGGTGGACAGCATGGGTCACAGCCTACAAAGATTCTGTAGGTCAGGGGCTCACAACCTTTGCTGGCCCCTGTTCCAGCCCCAGGACCCTCAGCTTGGGGGGCAGGGGCGAGCAGCCACACGGCTGCGATCCCTGCATGCCACTCTGAATGGGTGCACGTGCCATGTTTGGCACGCATGCCTGCGGTTGGTGGCCCCTGATGTAGATGGCAAAATAGTTTCACCATTTGATTAATACAAGTCTCAAAATGAAGATAATTGGATGATTACAGTTAACCAAGAAGGTAGTCACTTTATACTGACTTCACCCTTCAGACCCACCTTTAAGGAGCAGCTTTGGTTAAAATTATATGCTAGAGGTGACCCTTAAAGCTGTGCCAAGAGTTTGACTTTGCCTTCTCTGCTCTACACTGCGTAGGAACAAACTCAGTCAGGAACTGTAATTGCATAGGAACAGTTAGACTTTCCAGAAGATCCATGCTGAAGAACTAGCAGGCCAATAGTCCTACCTACCCAAAATAGTCCCTACTACCCAAAAACCCCCACAAAGTATATAGATGATCGGCATATGAGATCTTCTTAGAGTCAGTCTTCTCTTTTACCATCCTCCATTCTGAACTAGCAGAGAATTGAGTTCTCTTCTTTGAACCAATGGTATCAGACACTGGGATGCATGAATTCAATTAGCACTAGTGAGTTTCTGAATACAAGTCAGGCTGGAACTATGACTTTCTTCATTTTGGACTTCTTTCACTTGAAATTTTTCTGTTCCCTGGCTTCTTCCAATAACAGACTGAGGTAGATTGACTTTTTTCCTCCACTCAAGAGCAGCAAGAGATCTTCTGAGAAACATAAAACTCCTAGCTGTCCAAGATTTTCTCCAATTTTTCTTTATGTTTAGATCCACAGACCTATGGGGTCAACTTCTATTCTATCTGAAATATGATTAGATCCTCATCCAATTGCCTTTCCAACCACGATTGTGCCATCAAATTCAGATCTACAGTGGAAAGAAGTACCTGTACATCCTTTAGCAGGTCTGATCTAAATACCCAAATATGAAGAATAAGAATGCTGAACACTCTACTTTTCTGCACCTTGAACCCCTAAATTTAGCAGACACACCATGTTTTTAAGTTCAATTCCATTTGTGCTACCCTTTTAGCTCTTCTCTTCGAGTGATATCCATGCTAGTTGTCAACCAGGCAGCAAGGAGCAGTTACATCCTTTGCAGTAATATTTGTTTCCTTGAATGAGATGAAGGTGTGCTTACTGATTTCTGGTAGTTCTTCACAAATTATTTTTTCATTGAAAACTGGAAACAGTATTAGTTAAAAATATGTTAAAACAAAAGCTGGATAAGCCAAAATTTTGTCAATTTAAAACATGAGAGTTCTCAGATCGTGTCTATTCCAATCTGTTACAGGGCCTCTCCCTAGAACTGCTTGCAGGACAAAAATACTAATGAGGCTAATTTTGATTGTGCATTTGGGATAAAATGGTTAATTTAATTTCATTGGCTGGAATAATTCTGGAATGTAAAGATAGCAATAGTCAATTTGTGGCACTTCCTGTTAGATTGTCTTTTGGTTGATGACTGCATAAAGAGCTTTCTCCATCTGTACACATTCTGCAATGCTAGGAATATTTGAACCACACACACTGAATTTCAGATCAACCCTCCCATTATTTTAACTAGTAAACCCAGAGTTAAATGCATTTTCAGTATTCCGGTACAATACACTAATGGTATTTTATCACATGAGAGCAAAACATGGAATTGAATCACATGTTCAAATGTGAAAGTCCAGTATTAAACTTATCTGCATTTCTAAAGGTTGGTTAATGGTGTGTAAACATAACATCAATTGTTTAGCTTATTAAAAATATAATAAGCTCAAAGTTCTTTTGCTTATTTCACTTAAGTGAACACTTATCTTCAAAGTCAGTGATTTGTAAATATATTTTCAGAGTTAACTTTTGCTAATGTTAGTTTTATTCTTTAAAAAGAAGTGGAGAACTACTTAACAGAATAGGTTGGCCATATTCCACTCTAGTGGAGAATATGTGTTTGTCCTCCTTATCTTTAAAATAAGGTTATATTGACCTTTAGAAGATGGGAGCTTTGATACTAGTGTTAAATTGGAATACCCTTCTGCCTCTCAAAGTATATTTCAAAGCTGCCACTTCTCCTAGGCTGTTTGTCAGAAGTTTCACTGCTAGCAAGTCAGAAGCTTAAGTTCTCAATGCTAGCTGTCAGGCACATTGTAAATAAGAGGCTATCAAGTAGCCATTACGCATCCACCACTAAAACCCTGGACATGCTTAAGCCTCTGCCACCACGATTAATAAAAAGGTATTGCTTGAGGTCCTGCCACTCACTGTCTCTCCTCGGACTTTCAAGTAGGTACTATCACACTGAACATGATGGAACATTCAAAGTGCATGTCAGCTTGTCCACATATGAAATGTACAGTATTTTTCCAACTCCTGAGAAAACTGTTACACATCAACTTACAAATCTTCAAAGGTTCAGAAGATGAAGACAACTTGGAGAGTTTTTTGCATTGCATTGTTTTACCAGATATATTAAACCAAAATTCCACAAATTAATGTAAAAAACATCTTATTTCATGAACACAGTTGTCCACTTCATTGTCAAAAAATGAATCCAAACCAAAAATTTTAGCCCTTGGATTATAGCACACTTCATGCTAAATAGAGTGGAGTACAGAAAATTTGCCCTCAAAAAACTATCCTAATGTTGAACATCTCCAAAGGTGGTGGGGCTGGTGGAAGTTGAAATAGCATGGAATATTAGCACATGCAGGTCAAGATAGATGCAAGTCTAGTTAGGGTGTAGAAGAGGAAAAGTTCTCCAGTTTGATTAACAATGTTTCAGCTTCAGTCCAGAGGGGTAGCCGTGTTAGTCTAGTTCAGCAAAAATGAAAAAGGAGTCCTGTGGCACTTGTAAATACTAACAAATGTATTTAACGCATGACCTTTCATGGGAGAAATTCATCAGACACTTGAAGATGCTGTCAGGCTCACTAGGTGCTACTCTTGTACAATGAAAACAAAATGCTCCACAACAGCAGCTATATTCTTTTAATATATTAAAGCTAAACATTTACATATTTTGTAAATATTTTAGAAAACTTTATGAAAAAGGGTATTACTTAAAGGCGGCTTAAGCTATATGAACGAACTGATGATTACCTCTGAATATACCTTAATATATTTTATCCTAGATTTAGAAAAGTGATACTGGTTTAGCCAGCTACCCTATTTATGAGAGAACTTGTATCAAAGAGGACAACTGAGAGGCAAGTAAATACAAAGAAAGGGAAACAAAGTTTTCAGTAGGGCAAATTGAATTCATGCTGTTGCATGTACTACTATTTACTTCCCTGCTGGTATTCCTAGCAAAGTAAAACACCGTCCTTGGACCCCTGCTCTGGGGCTCAGTTCTTTTGGATTCGTCTCTAGATAGCAGACATCTCAAATTTGAAGACTGTTCTCCCTCTTTTCTGTGAAGCAAAGGATCTCATTTCCGCTGAACTAAAAGGCTTCCCCAATGTTCAGAGGCCTTCTACTTTACCCATCCACCCGGAATCCTCCTGACATCTGTAAAAGAGGGGTAGAGAGGCCACCAAGTTTGTTTTTTTTGGATCCAAGTGCCTTCCTCTGCTATTGCTCATTATACCTTCCCAAGCAGAAACACAATGAAAGGTAATCAGTTTTTGGCAATTTCAGACTATTCTAATTACACAAACCAAAAGAATGTCTTAGAAGGCATATAATGTATTCTGACTATACAGCATGTAATGCCATGTGGATTTTTGTAAAGATCCATGGGGAAGTAGCAAGGTTAAAGCATGCAACTCCAACAGTCCTAGGCTGTGTCTACACTAGTAAATTAAATAGACTTAAGCATGTTTAAGTCGACTTAATTTACTCTGCGTCCACACTGGCATTTCCTTAAGTCAACTTAAAGCTGCTGCTTAAGTCGACTTAAGAAAATTCAAAGTAGACTTTGAAGCTTAAGTCAACTTTTTAAGTCGACTTAAGCAGTGTGGACGCCCTAAGTCGACTTAGGGAGCTTCCTTCTCACCGGGACCACTCAGGTCCCAGCAAGAAGGGACTGCGGGGCTTCCTTCTCCCCAGGACCCACGCTCCCGAGGCTTCCCGGAGCTGGAGCATGCTGTGCCGGCAACTGCCGGCATCCCAGCTGTTTGGGGAAGGCCCCGGAGCTCCCTAAACAGCTGAAGCGCCAGCAATTACTCACGCGGCACTCCAGCTATTTGGGGGAAGCCCCCGGGCTTCCCCAAACAGCCGGAGCCCCGGCATTTGTCGGCACAGTACACTCCAGCTCCGGAGGCTTCCCAGGAGCTGGAGCACCGGCAATTGCCGGAACGGCTGCCGTACAGCTCCAGGGAGCGCGGGTCCTGGGGAGAAGGAAGCGCAGGTCTCCAGCTCTTCCTCCTGGCTGGGACCACTCAGGCCCCGGGGAAGTTGTCCCCAGGACCCGAGCAGTCTCGACTAGAAAGGTTCCCTGAGAAGTCCCAAGCAGAAGGGAGCTCCACTCTCCCTTCTCCCCCGAACCGCTCAGGGGCTTGCTGGCTCTCCCTGGACTGAACTAGTCGACTTAGAGAGTCTAGTATAGACTAAGTTGAGTTAGTAAGGCCCGCTTTACTGTGTAAATTCTCTAAGTCGACTTAATACGGTCGACTTAAAGTCAACTTATTAAAGTTGACCTAAATTCCCCAGTGTAGACATTGCCCTAGTGAGCAAGCTTTTGGAATTTTCCGTGAAAGGTCCCAATTGAAATACAAAGTATACATTTCTTCAGGTTACTGATCACAGACTACCACCGTGGAAGATAATGGTGACCTGGGATTGGCTGGTACATGACTTGCCTTTTCCATGCTGATTACGAAACTGAAGCATTTTGATGGCTTGGCAAAGAGATCCACAATAAACTATGTCCTTGAGTGTGTGTGGAATGAGTGCACAGTCATCTGCAAATAGGAGCTCTCAACACTGTTCAGTTATCTTGGTGTGGGCATTGAGACACTGTAGGCTGAACTGTAGGCCCCATGCATTCTAAACCGGATGTGTATGCCTCTGTCAAAGTCCTCAATGTCTGTGGAGTTCTGTGGAACCTCAGGCAACAAAGCTGCCAGTCTTCTCCAACTTTGTTTGCTGAAGTCTTTCATGGAAGTCACACCGATCTCTTGTGGTTTCGCATCTTCTGGGCCACTTTGGTAAAATGTGTAGCAAAGGAAGGTTACTCACCCTGTGCAGCAACTGGAGTTCTTCAAGATGAGCATCCCGCTGGGTGCCCCATAGTGATGTCGGTATGTCTGTGCGCAGGCAGATCAGAGACTCGTTAGCGGTGCCCGTTGAGCCACGTGCATGATGTGGCAGTCTCATGGAAGCTCTTTGGCACCTTTACCTAGTGCTCGTGGCCTGACCTCCCTCAGTTCCCTCGCTAACCGGAAGCTTATTCTGAAGTAGAAGGGGAGTTCTCAAAGAACTCCAGTTACTGCACAGGGTGAATAACCTTCCTTTCTCTTTCAAGAGATGCCCCTGTGGGTGCGCCACAGCTGGTGACTTGCAAGCAGTACCCTCAAAGGGTAGGAGGGACTTCAGAATACTTGTTATGAATAGCTGAGAGACTGGGAATGACTGACTGCCATGTCTTTATGACCTAATTGGTCAATAGCATAATGTTTTATGAAGGTGTGCATAGAAGACCATGTTGCTGTCATGCAGATTTCAGTGATTGGGACGTTACTGAGAAAGGCCGTGGTGGTGGACATGGCTCTGGTTGAATATGTCCTTGCACGATCCGGTGGGGAGATTTTTGACAGTTTATAACATTCGTATATGCAGCCGGATATCCATTTACAGAGTCTTTGGTTCATGTTGGTACCATCCTTGCATTCATCCGCTATGGCCACTGTAGAGGAGTAAGCCTATGCCTCCCAAGAACGGGGCAGGCAAACCAACCATCTCTGACCCCTCGGGCGGGGCAAGCAAATCAACTGTCTTTAGGGGTCAAGTAAGCCAACGGACTTGGGGTAGGGGTAAGTGCAGGTGGAGCTCCCCTGGAGGGAAAAGGAGAAGGGGGAAACACAGGCCCACCCATCTCCACTGCATCCCAGCCCAGGGCCCTAGTCGTGGCGATAGGCTCGGCTACAAGATCAGTGGGATCCCAGCCACAACACACTGACTCATCCAGCAGCCTCAGATCTGCATGCCTGCGCTCCACCTCCTCTGGGCCACTTCCTACCCCCTTCTCACAGAGGTACCTGGTTGGGCTCTCCTCATTGGCATCCTCAGGGTAGTCAGGGACAGAATGTCATCAGGGGGTGGGATATCTGGTAGCTCCTCCTGGAGATTGGTACGGGGCAGCTCCTCTAAGTCATAGCCCCTCGGGTTCTGGTCGCCCTTCTCGGCAGGGGGCAACTCCTCCAGGTCACTGGACATGGGTTGTGGGTCCAGATCTCTGGTGGCAGACGGTTCGGGGGTTACCTCTGGGCCCCATGGTGCCTGCAATTCCCCAGGACTCTCAAGGGTTGGGGGTTCTGGGAATACCTCCAGTTCTCCAGCCGAGGGAGGTCCCAGCCAGTCCTCAGGGCCCCAGGCTGTAGGCCAAGTCTCCGCCAGCCACTGGTGGGGCCGGGGATCTGGAGGAAGTCAAGGGGCCTCCTCCTTCAGTGGCTTGGACTGAGCTCCCGGGCCGCCTTCTTTTATTTCCTGTCCCACCTCCTGGTTCCGCCTTGATGGGCAGATAGCGTCGAGCTCCGCCACCTGGGAGCATACTGCTGCTCCCTATCAATCTCTAAGGGAGACCACAACCCCTCCCTACAGCTCCAAATAATTTATTTATAGTCTTAAAAGGTTGTGTTCTGTCTAGGTAAAAAGGGAAAGCACATCTGACATTCAGTTTGAGGGGGAGCGCTTCATGAGCTGAGGAGTGAGGCTTAGGTAAGAATACAGGTAAGTGTATTATTCTTTGAGACGGAAGGGTGAAGTCACTTTCAATATAAACCTTGGGTGTGGTCATAAAGAGACTTTGTCCTTTTGAACAATAGTGAAAGGAGGGTCAGCCATTAGGCTCCTATTTCACCTACTCTTCTTCCAAAAGTGATTGCTACAAGAAATGAAACCTTCATAGATAGAGGCAGTAGTGAGCAAGTTGCAAGTAGTTCGAAAGGCAGTTGGTAACTGTCTTTAGGACGAGGTTTAAATTCCAGAGAGGGAGTGGTTTTCGTACTTCTGGGTACAGATTTTGGATGTCCAGGAGGAAGCATTTATTACTGGGCTGGTAAATAGTGAATTATCATCAATTCCCGTATGGAAGGTGTTTATGGCCACAAAGTGGACTTTTAGTGATGAGAGTGACAGGCCTATATCTTTCAATTGTAGGAGATAGTCCAAAATAGCATGAAGAGGAGCAGTCACAGGTATAATAGCATCTATTTTTGCTGGTAAGTAGTTCTTGTGGAAACCTTTCTGCTGTTTAGTAAGACATATTTCACACCTTCAGAGTATCGTAATTCCTCCTTTTGGAACTATGGAGGAACCATGCTGTTGTGTAATTTGTGTGGGTGAGGGTGGAGGATTCGACAGTTGTTCTGGTACAAAATGTCATGACATAGGGGTAAAGTTATATAAAGTTTTTATAGACATCTGAGTCTATCGTGTAAACCAGGCCTTTCTGAGCCAAGCTGGGGCTATCATGATTACTGTTGCCGTTTCTCGGCATATTTTCAGTAATGTTATCATGATTAGGGGAATTGAAGGAAAAGTGTAACTTAGACCCTTCTCCCACAGGAGGAAAAAGGCATCTTCCAGTGAGTATTTCCCTTTGCCTGCTTGGAAGCAGAATCAGTCGCATTTCCAGTTCAGAAATGTGGCAAAGATATATAGATGGGTATCCCCATTGATGAAATACATATTTTATTACATCTGAACGGATTTCCCATTTGTGCTGCTGGGGAAAAAGACCTCCTGAGCCAGTCTGCTGTGGTATTTTGAGTGCCTAGGAGATATGTAGCAGAAATCATGACATGGTTGTTTATGCACCATTGCCAGAGGTTCATGGCTTCTGCACAAAGGGAGCTGGATCTGGCTTCAACTTGCCTGTTGATATAAAACATACAAGAAAAATTGTCTGTCAGGATCCTGACATGCTGGTGTAAGAAATATTGTTTCAAGTAGAAGCATGCATTGAGGACCGTACAAAGCTCTAGTAGATTTCTATGTAGGGTGGTCTCTTGGAAGGACCATTTGCCTTGTGCATTCAGGCCTTGAAGATGTGCACCGCATCCCTTGAGGGATGCATCTGTGGACATTATTATGTAGGATCTTTCTGAGAAAATGGAACACCCTGTGTGAGGTTTGAAGGGTCTTTCCTCCAAGTCAACGAGTTTTTGATTTCTAGCGATGAAGATACTCTTTTGTGTATTGAATGTCTGAGGCTTGTTTACTCTTGCTAGCTATAACTGGAGAGGGCACATATGTAATCTCGCATGACTCACCACCTCTGTGTTGGCCGACATATGACCCAGAAGTTGTAGGCACCAGAGTGGCTGCACAGTAGAGGAGTTGTTGATATTTTCTACTAATTGTAAGATCGCTTTGAGTCTGAAGTGGTAAGAAGGCTCTCATTGTGAGAGCATCTACTCATGCTTCTATGAATTCTATAGTCTGTGAGGATTCCTTGGTTGATTTTTTTATATTTATGACGAGACAGAGGTTTTGAAAGAGAGACATTCTGAATGTGACATCCCAGATAGCTTGAGATCGACCATGTGATCTTATACGACAGTCATCCAGGTATGGGAAAATGGTAATCCCATTCTTGAACAAGTGTGCTGCAACAACTGCGAGTACCTTGGAAAAAAACCTTGGAGCTGTGGAAAGCCCAAAAGGAAGGACTGTGTATTGGTAATGGTCTTGACCAACGGTAAATCTGAGAAGTCGTCTGTGGGCTGGGTATATAGATATATGAAAGTAAGCATCTCGTATGTTAAGAGTCATAAACCAGCCATTGAGTTCTAGGATGGTGGATAGGGTTGTCATTCAAAACTTTTGTGGTTCTATGAATTTGTTCAGCTTCCTTAGATCGAGTATAGGTCTCCAGCTTCCTAATTTTTTCTGTCAGGAAGTAAAGAGAATAGACCCTTTCCTTTGTGTTTTTTGGGAACCCTCTGTATGGTTCCTATGTGCAGTAGGTGGGTGACCTCCTGACGTAGATGTTTGTAAGTTGTGTCCCTGAAGACAGTTGATTGGAAAAAGGTTTTGAGATGAATAGGATGGTGTAACCCGTATTGATTACCACTAGAACCCATTTGTCTGTTATTGTATCCCAAGAATGGTAAAATGGGTACAGTCTGTTTTGGTACATGGGTAAAGGGGTGTGTGCTAGAGTCCCATGGAGGTTTTGTGGCCTCTTGACCAAGCCTTCAAAATTGTGATTTGGGTGATGGCAATAGTTGCGTTGTGGTTGGTTGATTGTTGGATTGTCTGCGGCACTGTTGTTGCCTGCCTCTAGGTTGATCATGTCTCCTATTTTGAGGTCTGAAAGGGTACTGGTATTGGTATGTAGAGTTATAGGCTGGTATCTGTAGGATCATCGCCTAAATGCTGGAGTATAGATTCCAAAGGTGTAGAGGGCGGCCCTAGAGTCTTTAGAAGTACGTGTCACCTCGTCCTTTTTTTCCTGAAAATTTCTTTTTGTCAAACGGAAGGTATTCAATGGTGGCTTGCAAGGGCTTTAGTAAGTCAGAAGAGTGAAGCCACGAGGAGCGTTGCATGACACCTGTAGCCATGGTGCATGCCACTGTATCCGCAACATCAAGAGCTGCTTGGAATGGTGTTCAGGAAATGAGCTGGCCTTCCCCAATAATGTAGTGGAAGTGTTGTTTCTTGGTCCCCGGGATGTATTCAATACAGTCTGCCAGTTTTATGTAATTACTGTGATCATAAATGGCTAATAAAGCACTATAATTTGCCACTCTTTAGTAATGTAGATGTGTAAACCTTTCAACCAAAGAGGTCCTTTTTTTGTCGTTTGTTGTGTGGGGTGGATTTGTTGAAATGTTGTTTGGACCTATGGTTAGTAGCCTCAACTACCAAGGAGTTGGGGGGGGGGGAGGCAGGTGAGTGACTAGGTACTCATAACTCTTAGGTGGGATGTAATATTTTTTGTCAGTCCCTTTGCAGATTGGTGGTATAGTGGCTGGTGTTTGCCAGATGTTATTTGTAGGCTAGAGGAGAGCATTGTCCATTGAGAGTGCCACCCTTGATGATGAGGTTGTTTGTAAGATCTTCAATAATTTGTGTTCAGACTGCAGCATGTCCTGCAGAGGGATCTCGAGGGAATCAGCAACCCTCTAAAGAGATCCTGGAACTGTTCAAAATCATCCACTCTTGTTGGGACTGGAGGAATTGTTTGTTCCGGAGAAGACGACGAGTTGTGAGGAGAGGATGTAGTTTCTAAGATCTCACCTTCCTCTGTAGTCTCTTGAATCTCCTGGGCTGGATTCATGGCAACGGTCAGTTCATTTTTATCAGATGATTTAGTAGTTGGTTTGTATGGTCTTGAAGTAGATAGTCTGTTGTGGTGACCAGAGAATGGGGACCAAGGTTCCTAGCCCTGCCAGTAATAGGGATAGGGTGGTGGGGATCCATAATATGAGGATCTGAATCACTGATGGGGTAGCTCAGAGTAGTAATGATGCCTCTGAGATCTAGATCGAGTGGATGGTGGTTGAGGTGAGAATGCTGCACCTCCATCATCCATGTCCTCATCTGATGAAAAGGGTATCGGAGAAATGGTGCCTTCTCTAGTGAAGGGAGAGGGAGAGCTACCCATTGCAGAGAGAGGAGACACTGAAGAAGAGGCATCAGAATCCTCTTGAGAGGAGTGTCTCTTTTTTGGGCGTGTTTTCACTGACATTGGTGCTGAGGTTGTTTGCAGTGGTAGTGCTGGCGGATTCATCAGCTCCATTGTGGTTATCGGCGCCTGTAGCAGCACCGATGATATCTTGTGGTGCGGATCCATGGACGGCGCCGTAGTTGGCATTGAAGGTTGTGGCGGAGCCGTTGTTGGCACCAAGGTTCCAGATGCAGCTGTTGGCTGGTTAAGTGCCATGGGATCCGAGGTCCTGGGTACTGATGTTGTATGGCTGGACTTTTGTCACTGCTCACTGGTGGTAGTTGTCTGTTTAACAGGTCTTCCAGCCAATGCACCTGAGGAACCAGAAGCCTCATAGGTATGTGCTGGTTTCTGGGAAGAGGCTGGAGTTTTCCCCTTTTTCTCCCGATTCGTGGGGGTTGGGGGGGAAGGGGTGGTTAACTGCCTCTTTGTTGGTTGTTGCAGGGGCTTTCCCTGGCCCAGGTCAGAAGCCGGCCTGAGGCACTTTTCCATTAAGAGCAGTTTAAGGAGGAGATCTCTGTCACGCCATGCCCTAGAGCTGAGGTTTCTGCAGTGAGAGCACTTTTGAGAAATGTGCTCTTCCCCCAGGCATTTTATGCATACGGAGTGGCCATCCGCCGCTGGTATTGCATCTCGGCAAGATTCATAACATTTAAAGCTGGGAGAGCCCGGCCTTTTTTTTTCCCCCCCAAATGAAGTAATTAACTAACAACTATTATACTTAACACTAAAGCTATATCTATTCTAATGAGAGAGATTCAATGAGCTGAAGAGAGTGGTAATGCTCGGTCTGTTACCGTGGATGGTCCGAGGGAACTGAGGGAGGTCAAGCCGCATGCCAAGTAAAGGCACCAAACAGCCACTGCGAGGCTCGATGAGCACTGCCAAAAATTCTCTGATCTGCCTATGCGCGGACACGCCAACACCAACTCTGGGGCACCGACAGGGACCTCTCTCTCGAAGAACATGACACTTCTCACAACCCAGTGATCTGACCAGCATTAAGTGCCTCTGAAAGAGCAAGTGATGTGCACATTTTTAATATCTTTAGACCATATAATTACATACGTTCAGCATATGACACTGTTTTGACCTAGGACGCATCCATGTTACTTATATTTCTTGACCTGCTGGAAGACTGTGTTAGTAATAATGAGATTAAACTTGATACACATAAAAGTAGTTGGCCATTAGAGTTTGACTTTCCAGTGACATAATAGCCTAGCACACAGCTCCACATGAGCATTAAAGTCATCAAGGATGTGGCACCCTCCTTATGATCCTGTTGAGATCTTCATAAAATGCCTACCTTACCTCCTCTATGAAAGTCGTCGCCAGCGCATAGGCACTATAATGGTAGCGTACTAATCTCTGGACAAGTTTACAAAGAGCACCACACATTGGTCACCGACTGTCTTGGGAAGCAAGTCAAGCTTCTGACAAAGTCAGATAGGGTGACAAACCTTACCCCAACGGGCTTGGCTCGTCCATGGCCTTGTCAATCTAACAGTAGATGTATCCTGATCCCACCTCCTCAAGGTAGGGCTCATTAGAGAGTCTGGTTTCACTAAAGGCAGCAATGTCTGCTACACATCTTCCATGTTTTGGCAGACAGTGCTGTTCTACATTCCTATCTTAGTCACTGTCAAGAAAAATTCTGGCATTCCATGCATGACCCATTGTCAGTCTGTGAACTTAGAGTGTTATGAAGAACCTTTTGCATTCCTTTGCAGTTGCCACACTGGTGCAATAGCTGCCACAAGCATGGCAGCTAACATGGGTGTAGGATTTGTATTTGGAATTGTCCCCCTAGATTAGCTGTAAGCCTGAGATAAAAAGCCTTAATTACTCATTGCTGTAGTGACTGGCCACCGACTGGGTATAGCGTAAATTGTCTTCATATGCCATCTCTACCATATGCATTATTGCCATCCTTTCTATTGCCATTGCATTCTTCTGCATCATCTGCCAAAGAACTCTTTATGGTGACCCTGGAAGAGAGATTTAGGGGTTACTTATATTTACTTAAGGGGTGACCCCAAGACTAGTGGAGGACAGGAGTACCTCACTCTTGTTCTTACAGACCCATAAAATCTGTCCATTGCCCAACAGAAATTCACTACTGACCTACCAATCATTGCATGATCCTTCTTATATCAATGTAGAACAAAGTTCCAGGGCATGAAATATGTAAAGAGTTGTCATTGACTTTGATTACCATTATTATAGAAAAAAATTAAATATTTCCATTTTAATTTAAATGGAAACAGAGTCATATAGTCTTTTTTGGGCTAAATTTCATATTACATTACCAATCTATTCCAGACAGCTGGAGCTCGGTCATAAAAAAGGTCAATTTTTAAGCAGCTTTCACATGCTATTCTAGGAAGAGGGTGATTGACCCAACAAATCCTAATGTGAGCAAGCATAAACACATTTAATCTTAGAGTTAAAACAGCTTTTTATCATCCTACCATACAGCAAATACTGAAAGTTTATCTAGTACAATAATTTTTATTTGGGTATGCCTGCACTTAAACTGCTATGGAAGTGCAGCTGCATTGCTGTAGTATAGACCAGAGGTTCTCAACCACTGTCAGGACACATTATTATGCCGCCACATCAGTAAGTGTGTCGCAGAGAACCAGGATGCGGGCTGAGACAAATACCTATGCCAACACGAGAGGTTCCCAAGAGGTTGTAGCTATGTCGATGGAAGAATTCTTCTGCTGACTTACTGCAGTCTTCACATGGATTTTTCACAACCCCAAGACACACAGCTAAGGTGGCATATATTCCCTATAGACAAACCCTTAGGATCATCTTAAAATATAAGGATGCGGTAAGAAATTATAGGATGGATGACTCCAACAGAATTTAGGAAAATACTTCAATAAGTGCATCTAACTTATGTCTTTAACTACAACAGTTGCAGGCCTCAGGTAAAAGACTTCTGAACAGAAAGCTGCATCTCACTTTATCTTCTTCCTAATTGATCAACCAGAAATCATAATGGCTAATTGTGGGATACAACATTAATTCACTTAGGAAAGTGTGGTGATATCAATTACATCGTTAGAACTTCACTACAAAACCCAACTGACAAACAGAACATAAAAATGGTAGGTCTCATTTTACAAATAAATATGTAATTTCTAGTAATTTCTATGATTAAAACTTTGAGATAGGCACATTGGATATTTACGAAAACCAAGATAAAATTAAGTCTGTGCAACCATTCATAATGTGACAATACATCAGGAATGTATCATACAATAACCTTGTAAATTGATGTTAGGATTTTGGTGAACAGACATTTCAGTGAAGACAGTGTAATTTTTAAGGCATGTTTAGATATCCTCCAATGTTTCATTACCCAAAAACTTCCTTTCCACCATCTAGGTACACTCTTATTTTCCAAAATTCTGGGGCAGAACCAGACTGTTCTTGGGAGGGTGACACCCACCTTGTTTCCTCAACCCCAGAGACAACCATTCAAGCCTCTAGCTCCTCCCGCATTTTGTGATAAGACTAAAGGAAACCTTTGTCACTCATCCATTTTGTCTCTTCTTCCTCTGAATGAAGGGCCAGCTAGCCAACACATTGCTACCTCTTTCTGCCTGAATGGTTAGCCAACATTCAGATAGAGCCTTGTGGGCTTTTTCCATTAGCAGAAATTGATGCTATGAAACAGGTTTTTCTTCTGTGCAATCAGCTTTCTTTGCAAAAAATGTACATATAATCCTGTTTTTCTGAATAAACTAAAAACAGGCAGTTTTTTGCTCAGAAATCAAATTCTTGTCTTTTAAGAGTACTGTGGCAAAAGCATATTTGTTGTTTTGCTGCCCCCCTATGGTTTCTACCCACCTAAAGAAAAGCTCTATGAAGTTCAAAGGTGTCTCTTACCAACAGAAACTGGTCCAATAAAAAAAAAGTATTAGCTCAGCCACCTTGTCTCCTCACCCACAAAGACAGTAGCAACCATTCAAGTCTCTGGCTCTTGCATTTTGTAATTAGATCAAGGCAAAATCTTCACAGGCTTTGTCTACACTATAGAAATAAATCAATATATGTTAGATCAGTTTACAGCCACCAGATTAATTACTGGGGCAGCTGATAAGCACACCAACCTCCACAGGCTGGTGGTGTGCGTCTTCACCAGAATCACTTCCACAGACCTAAGAGGGGCAGTGTGGGGAGCTAAGAGCCTGGTCTCTCAGTTCCACTGGCAGCTTCCTGCCAGGAGTCTGGTTGTCCTATAGTCCACTGGCAGCTTCCTCACCATGACTACCATTCCCCAGTGCCTGCCTGGAGCCAGGAAAAACTGCTGGGGCTTCTCCTCACCCTGTTCCCCAGCAGGGGAAGCTGCCCAGGGCTTCTCACTTTTCCTTGCATGTTCCCCCACAAGGAGATAGGTAGCCTTGTCACTTCAAAGCTCAACCATGAAGTTCACACGGCTGCCCTGCTCCCCAGCAGGGAATGGATGGAGAAGCAGCTCAGAGCTTCTCCCCTCTCTGCAGGGAGTGGACTCCAACTGCTCAGCTAGCTAACAGCTTTCTT
Organism: Pelusios castaneus; assembly: GCA_007922175.1. Classification (NCBI taxonomy): domain Eukaryota; kingdom Metazoa; phylum Chordata; order Testudines; family Pelomedusidae; genus Pelusios; species Pelusios castaneus. The sequence continues at coordinate 3,140,130 of ML685783.1, forward strand.
AGTTTCTCAGCTCCCATGGAGCTGTGAAACTACCAAAAATGACAGCCAAAAGCCATGTAAGGAACGCATTGTCTATAGTAACACTGCATCACCCTAGCATAAGCCCTATACCTCTCATTGATGTGGTTTTATTATGGCCTGGTCTATAGTGGAGAGAGACTTTTGTCAAGCAAAGCCAGTTTTTTGAGCCAAATTAGTGGTATACACAACGCGATCACCACAACATCAACCCAACCCTCTGATTTTACGATAAAATAAAACCATCCTGATGAGATGTGTAGCAATTTTTGCACCACCCTTTTAGTGACAAAGCATCAGCACAGATGTAGCGCTTGGTTCTGTCATGGTAAATGCTCTTTGGGAAGATTCCCACAACGCCCATTGTGACCGTTCTAGCCTTCAGCTTGAATTGATATGTCCTCCGGCCACCCGTCCCTCTCCCTGTAAAGTCCCTGGAATTTTTGAAATTCCACTTCCTGCCTAGTCAGCCTGAAGAGCTAACATCTCTCTCATCCTCCCAGCCAACCATGGCGGCTCCATGCACCAAATGCTCTCCCCTCTTGGAGCACACTGGAGCTTCTGGATCTGATCTGCAGTTGGGGAGAGGAAGCTGTGCAGTCCCAGCTTTGACCCAGGTGAAAGAACTTCAATATACAAGGTTAAATTTCTCATTTAATGGCAGAGATGGGCTATGAATGGGGCCTGCTGCAGTGCTTTGCAAAAAAATCAAGGAGCTGTGGCAGGGGTACCAAAAGGTTAGGGCAGGGGTCGAGCGGCATGCGGCACCACTCAAGCTCCACCACTGGCCCTGACCCTTGCTGGACACCAGGAGGGGAGTGGAGCAGAGCAGGTCGCGTCACCCCGTCTGCCCAGAGCCGCGCCACTGCCAGCAGGGCAGAACCGACCCTGGCCACGGCCGGCAAGGGGACAGGTCAGCCCAGCCTGGCCAGAGTCGCCGCTGCCAGCGGGCAGCCTCCAGTTACTGGCCCTGGCTCCCGCCAGCAGCAGCGGCTCCGGATGGGCCGAGCCGACCTGCACTCCTGCTGGCCATGGCCGGCTCTGCCGCAGTGGCGCGGCTCTCGGCCAGCCGGGGAGGGGGCGACGTGACCCGCTCCGCTCCTATCGTCCAGCAGGGGCCCTCAGCTGTGGGCCACCCCTGTGGATGGGAGCCAGCCCCGGGGCCAGAAAGCAGAGGCCACCCGTTGGGGGATGTCGGCCCAGGTCCTGGCTGGCAGTGCACTGGAAGCTTAGCCCCACCCCCTTTTGGCCCCGCCCCCGGCACCTGCTAAAGGTGTGGTGGGCAGGGCTGGCATAGGGGCCGGCAAAGGTTGCCGACTCCTGGGCTAGGCAGTCCAATCATCTCTCTAGTGCAGATTCAAAGACCTGGAGCTGGAAGCCATTCTCAGCAGCAACTCCATGGAAGTCAGCCTCAATGAGCAAGTCGTTGATGAGGACGACAAATTGGAGGATGATGTAGAGCAGGGAACCAGATTGTTTGCTGACATGGAGAACCAGGACCTCTACTTGACTCTGCAGGGTTTGAGCCAGCCCTGGAAGCCCAAACACTTACCTGAATGGCTCCACCCTGCATGCAAGTGATTTTTTAAAGTTATTTATTAAAACTGATGCTGTTCTGTTACATTAGATACAGCTGTCTTCCGCTTTGTTGCATTATACAGCTGCATTAAGGTATAAAAATGTACAAGAGTAGTTGTGCTTGCATGTGATTCCCTTTCTGCTAGGCAGAGTGGTGGAAAAAGTGTATTAATGTAAACAGATTTCACAAGAATCCTACAGAGATTTCCAGGAAATCTTCTGGAGATACTTTCCAATCCTCAACTGGAGATGCATACAGAGCCCACACTGTAGGAAGCTTTCCCACAGTAATCAATAATAATTTGTACAGGGACTAGAGAGTAAGACGGGAACCCAGATTGAAGCTGCTTGCATAGAGGAGATGCACCCTCACAAACAAGATATCAACTTATGGCCAATCTGTGGAAAACAGTGACAAAATTTGAGATTTTATCCCCATCTACCTGAATCAATACCCCAAACAACCACCCCAAATCTTTTCCAGACCTGGACTGGCCTCACCCATCAGCACAACTCATCACACCCTGGTTGATCATGTAGCTGTGTTTTTGCCAGGATACAATAAGAAAGAGGGGTTTTACAGTAATGCATCAGTGCTGTTATTGAACTCACAATAATGCTTCTGTTAACCACTGAAAAGCAAAGAAATGTTCCAAGAACTCCTTCAGTCCTCAGAGGCAGAAAAAGAGAGAGACATGGAGATACTCTGTGTGCAAAAAATTCGAAAACTGGTAAGACAGGAGAGGAAGGAAAGCTACATGCAATATCAGGTCATTAGCGCATCATAAAAAGTCACGGAGAAGCAAACAGAGCAGCTAATGTCATTCAGAATGCTGCAGAATGAATTTGTGCATGCTCACCGCTCCTATCCTGAGCAGCTAGTACAGAACTGCTTTCAATATCCTCTCCAAACTCCATCCATACGGTACTACCCAACTCCCAGATCATCTAAGTACTCTGTTCCCTGTACCCCTTGCTGACAGCTTTCAGAATGATAGTTGGACTTATATCACACTATCATAGCTCACAAAGAATAATCTGTCTCTTACCTACAGTGGTTGTACCTCTCATTCATACACAGTGCAATCTGGATAGCAGACATAAGCACGGCATAGCACTGTTTACAAAGATACCTTATTGTTACTCTGTCAAACTAGTTCCTGATTTGAATGGGCCCCCATTGTCCTCACTACATCTGGCTGCTCAACAGCAAGGCGATCTGCCTCTGCACTACACCCCAGAGCAGGGGTCGGGAACCTATGGCTCCCGAGCCAGATGTGTCTCTTTTCATGGCTGCATCTGGCTCGCTGCCAAATCTACCCGCCGGCCCCCGCCCCTGCTGCAGCCTGCCCCATGCGTCTGGGGCAGCGGGGTGGCCGCGGCTGGGGCAGGCTCCCGGTCTCCCATCCGCCGGCCGCCTTAACTTCCCCGCCCGAGCCGACCCCGCCCCGCCCCCGTTCGGGTCCCCGCCGGTGCTCCCTCCCAGCTGCAGACTCCTGCTGCGGCCAGCTGGGGAGATTCAAATCTCTCGCCCTGAGCATGCTCAGAGAGAGCGTGCTCAGGGTGGGAGTGGCCTGGCAGAGAAGCAGCTCTGCCGGCCGTCCCTGCAGCTCCGAGCCTCCGGCCAGGTAAGGGGGCTGGGAAGGGGCTGGAGGGAGGCCTGGGGCCGGAGGGGGGCCGGGGCCGGAGGGAGGCCTGGGGCCGGCGCCGGAGGGAGGCCTGGGGCCGGTGCCGGTGCCGGAGGGAGGCCTGGGGCTGGCGCCGGGGCCGGAGGGAGCCGGGCAGCCGGGATCAGCCTCCGGGGCTGGGGTCTGCTTTCCCCCCCCTCCCCCCACCGGCAGCTTCCTAGGGCGGCTTCCTTTCTCCTTCTCCTTCTCCCCCTCCCCCTCTCTCCCTGTTCCCTCCCTTCTTTCTTTCTTTCTTTCTTTCTCTTCCTGTTTCCTCCCTTCTTTTTTTCCTTCCTTTTTAAAAAAACCCAACCTTTAAAATTTAATTTTAATTAAAAACCTTTTTTAAAGGTTTTTTAAAAACCTTTCTAAAATTTAATTTCAATTAAAAGTAATTCAAATTCAATTAATTAAAACATAAAATGCACACATTTACTTGTATTTAGTTTTAAACATATTGTATGGCTCTCACGGAATTACATTTTAAAATATGTGGCGTTCATGGCTCTCTCAGACAAAAAGGTTCCCGACCCCTGCCCCAGAGGAAGTGTTTCACCATCAGCTTCACCCAAATGATGGAGCACACAGCAGATGGCTATAACCATGGAATATTTTACTTAGAGATCTAACCTGCCATAAAGCCATCTCCAGTGAGTTTTTAATCTGCCAAATGCAAATTTAATGGTCATTTGGTACCTGTGCAACCTGTTCTTGGAGTACTTCTTGCTGCTATCCAGGTTGCCCATATAAGACTGCATTAGCCATGGCAATAAGGGGTAGGCTGAGTCTCCCAGGATCAGTATGGGCATTTCAACATCCCCGATAGGAATCTTATGATTGGGGGAAGAGTCCAGGCTTAACTTTTTATACCGATCAGTGTTCCCACCAACCCACACTGATGTTAGTGAAGCGCCCACAGTGATCCACAAGTGACTCCAGTATCTTACAGAAGTACTCCTTTCTATTGATATACTCATTGCAAGATAATCCGGGATCTAAACTGGGATATGCATGTCATCTACCAACCTGCCACAGGAAGGAGTTCCATCACTGTGAAGCTATCCACTATTTTGCACATATTTCCAAGTGTCACTGTCCTTTGTAGCAGAATGCGATTAATGGCCCTCCACACTTGTAATGAGAGCTCAAGAGGTGGACACTTCATGACTTCAAGCTAATTAGCGACCGACCAGTATCCATTTGGACTCGGCAGCTTTGTCATGGCAATCACCATTTGCTTCTCCACCAAGAGGGCAGCTCTCATTCTGACATCCTTGCACCACAGGTACAGAAGAGTTCCATGAAAGTGCTGCGCTTTCAAAAGTTATGCAGCCACTACTCATCTACATAACCATGCATTTCCAGCCCTCGGTGCTTGTTTCATGCATCCAAAAGTGTATACTGTATTCAGATGGTTCATGAATGCAAACAGTAATCCAGCATTGTTTGTTTGCGTGGCACACGGCAGGTCAGGTGTCTCGGAGTCCAGTTCCAATTCAGAGCTCATGATATACCCACGACCAGCTGTGATGTGTTCAGAACACTGACTACAACAGTGGACAGCAATGCAGGATCCATCCTTACAGATAAAGCTAGCAGGCACCCAGGAAAGCAAGGCTGTTGAAAAATGCTGCCAAATGCAGTAAAAACTGCATGGAAATCACTGCATCATGGGATGATGAGCTCTCCACTTTCCTACAACCCCGAGCGGCACAAGATGGAGAGTTGCATAATGGGATAGAAAGTGGGAGCAGAGCACTGTGGGCAGCTATGTCAGAGCACCAACGGTGGACATGCTTTGATAATACAAGTACTGCATGAACAGGCACACGCGTCATAATTTTAACACTTTTTGACCACTGTGTAGAGGTCTAAGTCAGCATAGCAGTGGAGTTACATCAGTGGGAGGGGCATTTCAGGGAGTACACTTCCACTTTTTGTTGACAACTGGTGACAAGCCCTCAATGGTTTAACACAGAAACTTGGAATTTGAAAGAGGATATATCTTTATTGCAAGTGTGTCTTCCTATTGTCTGGTGAAAATCTGTTTTATTAGGCCAAGTTACAAAACATTTTTTTATGTATACAGTTCTTTAAGTTTCTGGCAATATGCAGAAGTAGATATGCAAATTATGCCAAATAAAGACTCCCGTCTATGACCTCATTTTTCAATTGAGAGAGAGAGAGAGAGAGAGAGAGAGCGCGTGCGCATGAGTGCACACGCGAGAAAAAGTTAACTGGAGTTTTATTTTTAAATGCATAAATGTGCCTGCAATAGGATTCTGAGGATGGGTATAAAGGAGGCATATGAAACAAACATATAATGAATGTATAAATAAATGTATAAAGAATGCATATGAAATGAAACTGAAGTTAGAAGTAGTCTCATCTGATATGAATTATAAGCATGTGAAATTAATGATGTTCACTGGAGTCCTTGCCCCCCTGAGTGTATTTACTGTTTTGTGAAGTCTACTGGTATCAACCAAATAATTCTAGGGAATGGATTTACTTTTTTAAAAAAAATCTTGGCTAATTCAATAAAATAAAAAATCCCCAAACCTATTTTAGAATAACCTTAAGGTCACAAGGAAAACCTCTCAGAGGAATTAAAATAATGTTTTTCAAAATTACTTCCATCCACCCACCCACTCACCCAACTTCATAAATTCTGTAGGCAGATCTCACTGCAGATACCAGAGCCCTCTTGCTTATAATGTATTCCTTCAACCATCCTTCCAAGCTTCCTATGTGCTACCTTCCCGTGTTCCTCCAGTACATATAACTTCTTGACCGCTGTGATGCTGTCTGGATTTAGGGGACCATTTACGATTTCATTTCATATCAATATTTCAAAATTGCAATAATCTATGAGATATGCAATGTTGGGTACCAATAGAAAGGTTATGATTTGCTAAGAATGATTATATCATTTATGTGTAGGCGTCATATCTGTTATAGAAGTTATGAATGTGTTGTATCTGTATTTCAATCTCCATGATTCTGGGAAATGCACCAGACAGGATGTCTACAGACATTGTCTCCTTCATGGCACATTAAGTACACGAGTACGGGTACAATGGGCCTAGGGAGAAACCTGCTCAATGTGTCACCAGGACTGACCATGTGACTCTGATCTCCATTTTGTTTCTGAAAAATTCCATGCAGCATGAGGAAGGCTAGAGGCGATAAAAGGGGCAGCATCATCACCTCCATTTTATCTACAGTCTATATAGCTTTCAACCAACACCTACCTCTGCCATCTGTTCATCTGCAACTGAAGCTGTGAAACAATGGACTGAGACCCACCCAGGTTTTCTGCATGTTTACCAGAGGAACTGTACAAGTCTGCAAAACTCCAAATTCTACCAAGTACTTGCTTTACATGGACTTTTAATCTTTGTATGTATGTGATTTGCTTTCATCCTTTAACATTTCTCATAGTTTTTTCCTTGTATAAAGGTTTAGTTTTACTTACTAAAGTATTGGCTGGCAGTGTGGTATTTTAAGTAAGATCCAAACCTATATTGTTCTGTCTAATGCGGCTAGCCCTTTGAGGTCAGGAGAAACTCTTTAGTAAAGAGCTTGGAGTTTTAAGTAACTTATTCTTTACTAAAGCCAGTGGCTATTTGGGAAGGGGTGGCTGACATGCAGTAAAGGGGACTGAGTATGTTTTGCTGAGGCTTCTTGATAACCAGTGTGGGGAATCAGAAGCATTGTTTGCGACGGATTGGGAAGTCTGTCTTCAGCGTCACCCGTCAGTGCTGAGAGAATTTGTTCTCATTTTGCAACTTGCCCTGATTTTTGCATTATCATAGTGGCTATCCCAGGAGGCCCAGGTCACACCTCATGCCAGTGGCTGCATCTTCTTCATCCCCAATATCTCCCTCCCACAAAACCACTGTCCTCCGTTTTCTTCCTTTTCACTCCACATCCTCTTTTGCCCCGCAGCCAGGGCTCTGTGTGCCTCCCATTCCATCCATAGGAGGATTGGTGTTACCCCATTCCAACCACATGGTCCCATTTTTCCCTCCCCAGGGCACACCTAGTTCTCCCACTGTAGGTCCTCATTTTCCTTATCACCATCTCTTTTACATATATACTCCCATGGTGTCTAATTCCCTTGTGGATTGTATCTAATGATGCCTCCTAGGACATTTCCTGAATATTTGGAATTGACTGGATGCAGCCTTCCACAGTTCCAAAGATGCTACTGAGTTCTGTGTTAGACCTTGCCTCACTTGGCCAGCTACAGAAAAGTCTTAATTCACATCAATAGATACTTTTGTTCTCCATGTGATCCCTTCCTCTTTCTGACTGGTCTTTTTAGAAAAAAGGGTGCCGTAGTCTATCACAATTAAAAGTAACTATTCAGCAGCCTTGCCTTTCACAGGCAGATTAGTCTTCTTAAAGGGCTCAGTGTGGAAGATCCCAGAAGTTGAGAATGGATGCAAGACTATTTCTAAAGTGGAATGAGAAATTCAGGAAAGAATTAAAAGGTATTCCCAGTACAAAATTAGACTGCATTCACATTGGATGCATTAATCACTTTTAAATATCTGGTCACTTGAAACGCTAAGGAGAGTGCAGCTTTAGGGGAAAAAGGCTGGTTCACTTAGGAAATGCTTGTTATTCTACATGCTATCTGAAAAGTGTAAACCTCTGAGAGTGGCAGCAGAAAAAGGCAAATTTCATTCAGTGCATCTTTCATGCGCCATTGTCACAAGCAGTGAGTTTTTGGAAGTGGGGGAGGAGGAGACCTGTGTGCTCTCCACCGCTGCCGGAAGTAGCAGCAGTCTGTCAGCAGTGGGGAGCCATTTCACACTGTCAAACCTAGGGGCACCTCAGTTTTGAGGCAGATTTGTCAATGCTTGGTTTTCTGTCAACAAATTGAGGCACCTGAATCTAAATAATTATGACATTCTAATATGGCCAGAATATTTTAAACAATGAAGCAGATCTGATGGTTCCACTTAACTTGTTTCTAACTATAATATTCATTTGCTAACAGAATTAATTTTCTTGAAAAAGGCTCATAATGGACCACTGAGCTAAATACATTAAACCTATGAATGTAACACAAAAATTTTGAAAAAAACTCTTCAATTTTTATACCACTTACCGAAATATAGGAGTATGGCCAGGCTTTGGTTTGTTCCACGTAAAGTGTGAAGGAACAGAAAGAAATTGGTCACCAGGCAAATCCTTTTTTAATGCATGTTGAGATCCAGAGCAATCATCTACTGTAGTTTCAAGGGATGGTGATAAATTACCCTGTTCTTCAGAACAGAATTCTATTTTTCCTGATAAAGTAGCAGTTTGATCCTCAGAGGTCTTTCTTGTTTTAAGAGGGATGTCAGTCTCTGCACAACACTGAAATGGTAAAAGGCCAGGATTAAGACCTTGTACACTATGAAGAGATGCATTTAACCATGTGTCTTCTGTTATGCTTCCCCTAGGAGAGTGGCCAGGTGATGGAGTTGGAGAATGGTGAGGAGAGAGCGAACCAGCATAACAAATCTCTGCACTGGAGTGTCGTCGCTTCCCACAGGGGGATGTAGGTCTCGAGGAAGGCCTTGACGTTGGTCTAGGGTTTAGCCAATTTTCATCTGTAATACTAGTTCTAGGAGAATGACAAGGAGACTGTCTAGGAGAGAGGGCATGTCCAAACCCATAAGGCTGTTGCCAAGATTCATCCCCTGGACTTCTTGGAGAGCCACCAGGAGATGCCAAAGGAGATCCAAGGGTAAATCGAGCAGCAGCTTCATTCAACTCTGAGTCTACATCATCATAAACATGAGAGATTGACTCACAAGAGGAAGCATCTGAGAACCAGCTCCTGGAAGAAATGCTGCTGGCCGGGCTTGGACTAAGGGATGATTCCCTGTACGATGGCTCAAGAGGAAGATACAGGTGGTCCCTTGAAGGTCTTTCCATATATTCATTTTCTGGGCCATTTGTGTGCAATTCATCCTCACTAGCTTCAATCCCTTGATGACAGTTAGGAGAAATAGATGTAATTTGAATACTAGGGCACTCAAAAGGTTTGGGTCCACCTAGTGGACTGTACTTGGATTCTGGTAATTCACATGTTCCTTCATAGTTTTTATGACCCTGCAGTCTGGTTGGTGGAGACAGAGGAGAGGAGTGTGACTGCAATCCATGGTGAGGGATACAAATTGGCTGATTTACAGAGGATGTTGGTTGGTCTACATTGAAGATGTATATGGATGCACAATCATCTGGTTCAAGATCTGAAAAAGGAACCAAAGAGAAAAGTCAAAGTGCAGTACCTACTATGTCAAATTTCACGTACATTTCTGATAATTAAAGTTTCTAAAAATCAGTTTATTTAATTCATATAGGTAATTTCCTGCATATTTTCCTGCATAGGTGGCACTCTGTAACTTTCCTATCTTCAAAGCGTCTGACGAAGTGGGATTTTCTCCCACGAAAGCTCATGCGATAAATAAATCTGTTAGTCTTTAAAAGTGCCACAGGACTCTGTCGTCTTTCTACAATAGACTAACACGGCTACCCCTTTGGAATTTTTCTGCTAAGGAAAGCGGACTAGAAGCCTCCACTTTGAGCAGGAGCAGCAACAGATGAGAAGTAAATGTGGACACAATTACTAGGAGACTAGGAATATGTTCTTCCCCCACCCCACGTATATAAATCCTGACTCACCCTGGTGCCACCCCAACCAATCTACATGTAATCCTATACGGAAATGGAGGGGAATGAACTTTAGCTCCTACTCCATGTTGTAATCCCTTTTGAGCTTCCCCTTGTACGATTTCCTTTTTCCGGCTGTTGGTGAGATCCTAGGCTGAGGACAGACGGTAGCAAGGAGAAGTCTCAACTCCTGCTCTTTTAGAGGGCAGAGAACACAGCAATGTACACCCTCTCCAGGCTACTTCCTCCCAAAGCTTTCCATTCTCTACAATGGTACCACTGCTGGAAGCAGGAACATAAGAAGACATAAGAGGTGGGAGAAGATTGAGACCAGGGAAAGCACCAAGAATATATGCAACAAGCATCAACCCACAGTGATTTTTTTTTTTTGGGGGGGGGGGGGGGGGGATGGGGGAAGAAGAGGGCAGAAACAAGTCTTCGACAAAAGAATCTGGTTACTTCCCCTGTAATAACTATCATCATCAAGGGAACACTCAACAGTTATAACTACACTTAATAGTGACCACTGCACCCTTTGGAAATCAAGCCACCACCAGTGTTATCTTGCCTACTTCCATCAAACGGCATGTAAGAGCAGTGAATTTACTAGCCACGAATCCAACCTGAATAATACATGACTAGATAAAATGTATTAGAATGTTTTCCTCAATAGGGACTTCCTATTCTGACACACACTAGCAAAAATCCAACAATTCTCAAGTTTGCCACCCTTGCTTAATACCAAAAATCAGTTTAAAAAAATATTTGAGCAAATGCAACAAAATTAAAAGCTCTGGGTTGTTTCCCTTACTTAATAGTACACTGGTGAGGTAACAATTCAAATTACAAACTATACCATGTAGAATAGCGTAACATTCCAAGTCCATTAATAAAAGGGAGAAACAAAAGCAACATGCCCTACATGAAACTGGACATTCAGTGAGATTACACAAGCAACTCTATCCCCAATAGTCCTTCCAAGTAATTTTACTTCCTACCCTCAGCACCCAATATTATGATAGAGATCCCAGAGAGTGATAAATTAGACAGTCAACTCTTCGAAGCAAGGAATCAGACAAAATGCAACAAAACAGCAGCAAAATAGTGAGATAAATTGCGAGTGTCCCCAATTCTATACAATTTTCAGCAAAAGCATGCACAGTGACAAAGGAGTGCGACAGGATAGAAGGGGTGAGATTTTTGGGAGGCAAAAGGATCTGACCACTAAATCACTTCATCCAGAGCCTAGAATACAATAAAATTCCAGAGACTCAATTCCTCTGATGTCAGTAAACATTTACAAAACCCACTGGCAAAGCGTGTCTCATCCTAATGTTGGCCTAAAAAGAGACTCTATTATTGCTATCAATTACTCCCATTAAGTGGAAGAAGTCTGTATGGCAGTTCTAAAGGTTACAACCCTGCTGATGAACCATGAGGGTACCAATATAGTGCCACATACTGAAATTTGTTTGCCCTTCATTTGTTTTGCCAGAATAGGAAATTACATACAAGAATATATTAAAGCAAGCATTCAGGTTTTAACATAAAGCACTCAAACATTTCGATATTTTTTAAGTACTCAAAAATTATGGCCATCCCAAGTTCATGGACACTTCAATGAATTCTCAGTGCCTCAACTCACTGTCCATAAAATGGAAATTATAGTTAGGGATTAACATAAACGGTTACACATGTGTGGCTAACATTTAAAGAGCATACAGCAAACTTTGCATAAAGTCAAGTTCCAAAGGGATAGTCCCGTTAGTCTATTGCAGAAAAACAGGAGTTGTGCAACTTTTAAAGACTTACAGATTTATCGCATGAGCTTTCGTGGGAGAAAACGTGGGATTTTCTCCCACGAAAGCTCATGCAATAAATAAATCTGCTAGTCTTTAAAGGTGCCACACAATTCTGTTTGATTTTCCACAAAGGTGCAGATGCATACCCTCCTTAGCATCCTGGAGAGTAGAGTCAGCTGCTGTAGCTGGGCCCCACCCCCTCCCTGCCAGAACACCAGAGCTGCTACCCCTCCCTCCTTCCCGCCCTGCTCCACCCTTCCAAGGAAAGAGTATAGCAGCTGCATAGCCCCTGTACCATAGTGACTACAAGCCACAGAATTCCCTATTCTGTTCCTCAGCAGTATGCCCCCTCCCGCCCCACCTGTGGACTGGCTGTACCAACTTTGGACAAGAGAGGCACCATGGCTGTTGCACACCTTCACTTTAGTGCAGGATGCAAGAAAGGATGGCAGCCAATCCTATCTTTTTCTGCACAGATGGTCTCCGGATAAATTGCTTTGGTCCCTGTTTAAAATGAGTTGGATTTCTCTCTCTCTCCCCCCTCCACCCCCTACCCAGCCCCTCAAGAGCATAGAACATGTGTACACTGGAGACTAATTAGGGAGGCAATTGATACGGGGAATTGGGTGAGTGGATGGTTCCCCAATCGTAGTGAAATGACTGGTTTGTTCTGCTCAGCTAGCTTGCTGCTTCTCTTCACTCCAAGTGGTTTGTCCTGACCCCCCTCCTCTGCTGTGCCTGGTGAGCCTCACAGACTGAGTCTGATGGGAGGGGCAGGACAAGGTTCCCTCCTCCAGCTGTGGGGGTTGGGAAGCTGAGACCACCCCCATTTCTGTCCCCACCTGAATTGAGGAGACCAGCCCTGGCTCTGCCCACTCAGCCCCTGTTCTCCCTTCCCTTGTGGCAGGGACTGTGCACGGGGAACAGCTGAGAACACACACTGCTGGCTGGGCTGGCCATGCTGGGCTGGCCCAAGGACACCCTGCTGGCCCATGGCAGCCGCTCCCCCCGCAGGATCCACAGGGTCCCGGCCAGAGTGCAGCAGCTGCTCACCTTAGGGCCATGGCCTAACTGGCATCCAGCTCCCTCCACCAACTCCCACCCTTCCCCTGCACTACCAAGTTTAAAAAAAAAAAAAAAAAAGACCTTGAAGGGGGAAAAAAAGCCAGCGCAAAAAACTTCCCCCCTCCCCGCTCCCATCCTTCCCCCACACTACCAGGTAGAAAGAGAAACCTGAAAAAACAAAAACAGTGCAGCCCACCCACTCCCAATTCTTTCCCTCCAGATTCCCAACCTACCAAAACTAAACAAAACAAAGAAGTACACAGCAGTGCAAAAAAGCAAAAAAAACAAAAAGTGCAAAAACCTGCCTCTCTGCTCCATCCAAACCATTTCTACTAGTACTCATTTGAGAACCTGATCTGAAAAATTATTTCAACCCCTGGTTATAGAATCTTACAACACAGAGGAGTTGTGGGGGAGGGAAATCAATTCTTTAGGACTGCTGAAGCAGTCATTATTATAGTGATCACCACTATAGAGATGCTCACTGCATCTACTCTGCAACTTCTTCCATATTCTTCACAGCCAGTGTGTGGTTAAGATCAGTTCAAAAGAAAAAAAGTCTTCTGATGAGCAGGAACACAAATCTAGCAATCCAGATCAAATGAAAAAGGTTGAGAAGTCTGGGGTCTAGGATGAAGATAGGATATCAAAATGTAACCTGAAATGGCCGAGGATGATTTTGTAGGATTGTGCCACAAGAAAAAGGGCTAGTTGTCAACAGCAGAGAGAAAATTGCACTGCTGAGATGCAGGTGGGCAGTAGATCACAGGTACATAGAACAGCTTTATACCAATCTGATTTTTTTTTTTTTAAACATTTTTTTCCTTGATCTAAAATCTGCTGAGTAACAAACATCCACCGAACTAAAAGGTCTGACTGCAAATAGGATTTTTTAAAAAAACGGAACCACTAGGGTAATTTTCCTCATTGTTAGTGGTGCTCTATTTTTCCCACTGGAAAACATTACATTCATGATACAGCAGGGAAAAGAACTCAGACAGCATTGTTTGTCCCCTGCAGGAGGTCCTCTCTTTCCTGCAAAGTCCACCAATGAAAGGAATGGCGTTTGTAGAGAGTGGTTCAACAGCAGAACTCGTGGCAGTGTAGTAAATTTCACAGTGCAAGGAACATTAGGAACAATTCTGTTGGTGTAGTCCAGGCTATGTTGTAATTCAGTGTTTGTTCTACTGCAGTGCACCTAGTCCCTTCCATATTTAAGTATTACAAGGGGAGGGGCACGGGAGACCATATGAGCACAGAAAAGGCACTTTTCAACTTCCACCCAGAAGAGGAGCTTTTTATTGCAAGCAGAAGGTAGTCCTGGCAAACAAAAAGAATTGCAATTATAAAAATCAGGAGACCAAAATAGACTATCCTATCAGGATGTTCCAATAAATAAAAATTCAGTGGCATGTACTGCTAGTACAATTTACAGATAAAAACTACCAAAACTATCACCATATTACAGCAAGGGTGACGAAACTGATGAGTCACATGAGGATCTGAATAGCAATTTACTCAACACCAAGTGCCAGTACCATTCGTCGATGTCCATAATATAATCCTCATCACTATCTATGGCCTAAAATCAAAAGTCTAACCACTCACACTACAGAGAAGTAGAGTTGCCCCAATATGCAGGAATAAGAGATCCTTTTAATAAACAGTTTAATGTACAGGAAAGGTGCCAGATTACCCTTTTTAGGCAGTTTGTAGTGTTAATCACTTTACTGTAATTCTGCCTTTTAAAAAAAAATCTTGGATTTAGGTAATACAAATAAAGCCAAAACTTCTCCTCAGGCCAACAGCTGATGACAGGGTCCTAGAGCATTCCATTTCACTTCCTTGAGCTTCCCGCAGAATAGTTTAAACCCACATACCACTTGTCAAGAACTGTACCCCTTCATCAATTTTCACATATTTATATTATATATTTATATTTACAAATATATGTTAAGCAGAATATTCTTTAAAGATACCATGTTGAATGAATTCCTACTCTTGACGGCTAAGGTAAGAGCATCTTCATAAATTCAGAGACACTCCAATCATTAAGGAGGGAGAAATGGACAAGAAGGAACAGAATAAAAAAATCAGATTACAGAGAAGCTGTCCCAACCCAAATCGGGTCTGTAGGGTTGAAGACCAAGAACCAACATAAAGCTTTGCAGCTGACTACCATCAGGACATTTAGACTCTGACAGCTGGCCTCAGCATGAGGCTGCTCCGTCTCTACAGGTTAAAAAAACGAGGTCCATTATATTCATCCTCCAAACCCTTCCAAAATGTCCCTGAAGCAGGGAACACAGAGGAGGGAAAGTTCTTCACTTTGTGGAGTACCAAAAAAGCGCTGATGGTGGGTATGGATTTTTCATTTCTTCTCCCATCCCCAGCATCCCTTTTAAGGGACTGGGGAAACAAATGGCAGAGATCACTGCACCTGGGGGAAATCAGCAACAGTATATATATGGGGGAGGATATGTGTGTATATGTTCCTTGTTGCTGGAGCTCTCAAGACACATGCTTGTCTTCTGCTGCATGGCCAACATCTATCAGCAGGAAAATAAAAGCACCTACAAAATACAGTAGACCATGGGACAGCTGGGGAAGTGCAGTAGATATTTAAGGACATCTATCATTTACTTGGATGTTTAGAAGTCAATTCTTTAAAGAATTTGTCAACTCCTCTTCCCCCTCAATGATTTTGAATACTTAAGAAAAAGTAAACACTGAGTAATTGCTGGATAAAGGGTCTAATTATCTCAGCTTTTCAATACCAAGTTCTTTTTTGTCTAGAAAAGAGAGAATATGTTATGGTTAAATATTCACAAAAATACTGCAAACCAATTGATGAACTGGTAGACTGGTATGCTGAAAGAAACGTATGACGTTTGCCATTTCCAATCAGAAGATGCAAAAGATACAAAGACTGGTCACTTGGAAATTTTCCTTCTTCTATTATAGCCAAACATTCTGAAAATGGAAAATGTACCAAGATAATTTTTTAAATCTATTCCCGAGAATAAAGATTTTTGCCAAAGCAACATCAGAATAGGTCATGAAAGGAGAGGGTAATTTTTTAAATTGTTTGAAAGAGCAAGTTATTTAGAAATGTACATCACTCTTTTCCAAAGGTACTCAAAAAATCAATTTAGAAAGTTATTGTCTAAAACACACTTAAGTTAAAGAAACAGTTACAGAAGAATCCAGCCCTATTTATAATCAGTTCCCATCCTCAATGGCTTTGGCCACCATCAGCACGCCAAAACTTATCAGTTATGGTAGCTCACCTTGTTTTGCTCATGCCAGAAGCCTATGCTGGCACACTACCTGGTTCAGCACTTTTTTTTTTCTTTTTAAATCTAGACATGACCCTCTGATTAACAGGCCCTGTTCCTTCCCAGCTTCATAGAGGTCAACTCAAAATCCAGTCCCCACATACTACTGTTGTTGCTCTGTTTGCATTTCCTCAAGATGCTCACTTCTACACAGTCATAACGGGACAACTGCCAAGATTAACCCAAAATGTAGAGATACAAACACTGTCAGGTAGAGTGAGAGATATCTTCCCCCCTTTCCCGCCCCTCCCCCCCACTAACGCAACAGAGAAGCTACTATTGCAGATACAAACTGAACCATGTTACTTGAAACCTGTATAATGACTATGCCGCTAATCAATTATAAAATCAGAGTCAAGCTGTGCATGTGCTAAAACCACAACTGACCATGCTGACTGATACTGTTTCGTTTCCTTATACTGCCTTCTCAGTCGGCCTGTATTCATCTGGTCGTCGGGTTTGGTGGATTTTTTTGGTCTTAGACTTGGTTTATAAGATTATACTTGGATTGTAGGGGCTCAGATGGTCTTTGTACAGTACCTAGCACACCAATCCTGGTCCACAACTAGAGCTCCTCAGTGCTACAATAAAATAAATAGTAATACAAATTGCAGTTTGTACAAGGACGAAGGGCTAGTTATTAAAAAAATGCATGAAGTTCTACTTTTTGAAAGTAACTACATGCTTTTGAAAATTTTACCCTAAAAGTCTTGATTTTCTTTACCAATCCTCTTGTTTCCTTCTTCACTATCTTATGAGATAGTTTCTGGCATCATGTTGGTCCTCTGTTCTTTTATCCCTTTTCCAAGAAGAATTTCTTGTTCTTTCCCCTATTTGAGGCTTTACCTTTTTCAGATGGCTATGATTAAAACTATCTTTTGTCAGAGCTGGCAGTTGGTGAACAAACTTCATATTCAGACAAGGTAAAGGAAGAAGGGAAACACCATGATTTAAAAGAAACAAACCAAACAGCAACTTAGGATAATTATTCAAAATGGCCCAGTTCTCTCTATACCTTGAGCCTTTGTTATCTCAGAGGGATTTTGCAGTCAGTACACCTGTATTGGTGTTACTTTGCCTTCTGATAGGAAAAGCATGACTTTTTTTTCTGGGTAAGACTATACAACTTCTTACTAAATCTAAATAAAGCCAGATTTTATTTCTCAGTCAGCTCACATTTTACTTGTATTCACTGCTCAGCTTTTGCTACAGCCCTTCACAAATACGTGCACTTTTTCTTTGCCATCATTGGCCAACTATTAAGCCCCTCTTCTTTCTCTCTAAAAGGGAAGATACATAGCCTCAACTACAGACTAGCAATGGTGTTCTAAGAACAAAAAATAGTCTACAACTTCTCCTGTAAATTAAGGGAATATAGTTTTACTTCCTCTGCTAAAAGAAGTTAGAGTTACCAGTTGCTAATTAAAATGAAATTTCACAACCTAGATCAACTACTGCAGGAGAAAAACCAACCCAAGTTAAATTTGCAAACATACTGTAGAAGGGTCACAGCTGGGGTACCTCCACACAACTAAGGTGGTATAGAAGGCTCTTCTTGTCTAAAGCTCCCTGTTGATAGCTGCATCAGCTCTACATTGGCCTGCCTCTTCTAGTGACTTGGCTCTCCAGCTCTCTGTGTCTTTGTCATGATTTTATAGGGACAGTCCTTATAGTTGGGGCTTTTTCTTATATGGGTGCCTATTACCTCCTTCTCTTTGTCCTGATTTTTCACATTTGCATCTGGTCACCCTGCATTCCATATGGGTTACTTTAAAGTCTCTCCCTAACAGGAGTACAGGAAATGCAGCAAATGAGACATATTTTCAAGGAATTAGATTAAGTCCGAACTCCCAGCCCCATACCCTTCTCTCAAGTAGTCTTTATTCCATTCCCAGAAGTCTATTTTCACCATCCACTGTGGATGGTGGAGGTATCCATGTCTCCCCATTACATTTGGTTCCAGTCTACAACCTTTATAACCAGCAGCCAACACAGTCTACTGCAGGAGACCTTTCTGTTGCTTCTCTAGACTGCCTCCTATCACTTCCCCTTCAGATCTCCACTCCACACCTTTTCTAGGTTCACTTTTCTTCAAGACCAGGACTTGCAGCAATCTTCTTGGAATCCCACAACAAAATCCTAAACCCAAACTACCACTTAACTCATCTTCTGCTCTTCTCAGGCTCAACTTTTCATCCTTCTTGTATTTTCCTTTCTCTGGGTATCAGTGAAATATCTCTCAGAGATCCTTCCCTGACTGTTCTGATTCCACCTCTTTATCAGGGTTCCTCACAACCTGAGGTAGCTCCACATCCAGTGGCTGGCCTTCTATCAGACTTCTCCATACATGATGATGCCAATTCCTGTCCTAGGTTTCCTTCTTGACCCTTCCAGTGTCCCCACAGCATAAACACAAGGTTTTCTCTCTCTCTCTTACTCCTTTTCTGCATCAAGCTTCCTTTCTTTATAGTCCTCACCCAGCTTCTTCTAAGTTGATCATCTTTAATTAAGCCTGACTCAGGGCTTGACAAAACTGGCTCCCAGCTAGGCACCAACAGTTTTATTTTTGGTTGCCAGAGGGTACTCCTCTGCAGCATTTCCGTAGTGCAGCTTGGAGCATGGTTATAAACCCTTGTCACCATGGCAACCAGGTGCCCAGATTTTGTTGAGCCCTGGCCTAGCTTACCCATCGAGTGCAACCAGATGGATTCACTGGCTTCTCTAACCCACAATAACCCTTTCAGAGCCAGGATGGAATATATACTCCATCAACATACCAATTACTTAAGAGGAAAATGTTTCATTGAACATGTGTATTGCTGAAGTGTCCAGAGGCCAATTAGGTTGGGGTCATGCTTGTCAATCTCCATACAATTGTGCACACCCTAGCAATCTCCTGCCTCAAAGTACTTGAGAACATTGTACTTCTCTAAAATAGAAGAAGTTTTCAGGATTAGTAAAGTTAAATTAAAGCTATGCTTAAAATTTAAGTAATGGAAGTATGGAAATGCATGGTTTCAGTTTACAAAACTTAAACTTCTTGAATTCTACCTGCCTATCTTAATAACCCAGCAAAGAGCACACACATTGCATGCAGGAAGATATTTTTACTGAAGTGGCTTTACTATAGTGAGGATTTAAAACAAAAAAAACCAAAAAGCAAAAAGTTTGTGGCTGTATACATCTTAAATACTTTTTATTTGTGGGGGAGGGTTTTGGTCAATTTTAGGAACTCAGGTACACTACACTTTAATTACATACATAAATGTTCCTGGTATATGTAGAAATATAATTCAACATTCTATGCACCTGGAATATAAACTAACTTTCATCTGGCCCGTAAGTAATCAATAGCTATATTATATAGAAGCTATGCCTTTAAGTCTCACAATATGAGGACGCTTAAATTTGAAGCTATAAAATCTCAGGCAATTGTCCCAACTGGCTGTATCAAATTTAGTCAACTTTTGGTGAAGATACATAAACCTTTTTTGGCAATGTGTCCCATATACAAACCTTCTAATAGATTATCACAGAATGGCTGGCTCCTTTAAATATAGGCAGGGCCTTGTCTACCAATGATGGGCTTCTTTAACAGAGAAAAATCCTCTCTCTGATCACCTATATGTAATTATAACTGCTTAGGTACTTGATTGGCTACTGTCCAATGAATATCTAGAACTCATAAATGGCAACCAGAGCTCAGCTGGAGGACAGTTCTTGTAGAGAGAGGAGTTCCCAAGGAACAAAGTAGGAGAACGTCTTAGGAAAGGAACTTGGAGGGACCTCTCGGATAGCTGCAAAACTGGAGGCTCAGCCTACAAGAATCTGCTTGGTGTCTAGAGAACTGTAGGTGGCAGGATGGTCTTACAGAAGCCCTAGCTCCAGCAAAGCAGCCAAAATTGAGAATGCCTTGAGGGTAAAAGGTCTAGAAGTGGAATGGCCACTCAGCTGGGGCAAATTCAGACAGTCTCTCTCCAAGCTATGAAGCCTGGATGAAAAAATCTCGTTTTAGTTGATCTTTCTCTCAGTTAGACCCTCAGAAGGGGGTGCTGTTGATACATAAGCATATCATTGAACTTATTAATGACCCAGTTCACGAAATTATGGCAGGGTGTACGCCCACTGGCTGCAAGTGTGCGCAAGGATGGCATATTCCTTCTACAGGCTGCTGATAATATCTCAATGGATGGGGTGCCATACCAATAGTAAAGACAGGAATACCTTTGTTTATAGTATTGACCAGTTTATTAAGAAGAGACATCTAACTGAATACTTAATCATTAATTGATCTAGTAAAGGTGTCATTTAGCTATATGAATGCATTACATGGTTTCAGATTCAACTACTGATGAACAAAGCATGAAATCGTGGCCCCATTGAAGTTAAGGGTAAAAAGTCACATTGACTTTAAACTAGGCCAGAATTTCACTCAAAGAACCCAAACACTACATATTGTTTGAAAAGAAGCAATGGTTCAAAGATCTGATTAATATGGTGGTAAAGAATATATGAAGGGTCTTATGAGGAAACTGAAAAAGTTAAGATTTATAGGTGAAAATTTTTTTGCTGGTGTTTGCTACATCCTTTCCTCTGTCTGAAGACAGAAAAAAGTGAAAGTTAATTCTCCTGCTGTTTTCTGATGCTGCAGCACATATATTTGCCCAATAATAGCAAGCACATTTAGTTCTCTATTTCAGTTTCATAGGAGGTGAAAGGAGGATATGTTCATGCAAACTGTGTTCTAAGTTAATGGATCAGATGATTTCTTTAAAAAAAAATTGTCTGCATATATTTCACTTCTTTTTTTAAAAAACCGTTGTTAGATCCTGCCATAATTTCCTGTAAAAGCTAAAGCAAAACAGTTTCTACTAAAACAACAATAAAAAATAAATCCAAGCCTATGACAATAAAACCACTGTGACAGAGTTAAGACTCTCATAGTAAATATTAAAGGAAGTGGAACATTTTGGGCCAGTATGCTTTTTTAAAGTGAATGACGAATGTTACTGTTATCTCTTTTCTACCTGACTGGCTACTGGAGTTAGAGAGAAATATGGCAGCCATTTTCCCATTAAAAGCATAAGAGTTTATACAGCAGTTCATTTCCAACAGAAACTTTTTTCTAAATTTAAGTACTACCGTTTCACACTACAACAACAGCTGTAAAACAACTATATACTGAAAGAGGAACTTAGAGGTATGAACAAGAAACTAAATATCTCAACAACAAAGTTCACTCCAACTGCTTGACTAGATTTGTAATTCCTTATAAAATAATGTATTGTAGTTTCAACTATAACTGAGTATTGTTCTCAGTCTCACATACTAGAGGAATATAAATTATGCTGAAAATTAATCTAAGTACTTCAGCTACAAGAGAGATGGATTCCTATTTTAAACATGGTATGAAAATTAACCTTTTTCCTGCTTTAACTTAGAAAAGGCAGTATTTCTTACCAGGTGATTATGTCTAGAACAGTAAGTAGAATGCTGAAATCTGTCTCATGTAGCTTGTCAACTTACAATAATCAATTGAT
Organism: Pelusios castaneus; assembly: GCA_007922175.1. Taxonomy (NCBI): domain Eukaryota; kingdom Metazoa; phylum Chordata; order Testudines; family Pelomedusidae; genus Pelusios; species Pelusios castaneus. The sequence continues at coordinate 3,161,813 of ML685783.1, forward strand.
CGCCACAAAAGCAGTGAAACCTGGAGACAGTTACAACTTAAGGTAATAAAAACATGTCAACTACCCACATTTCATGCCCATGCCAGAGTTCAAGAACTAGCACTCTGGACTCGGCTTGCATCCCCCCAAGGCCTGAGGCCAAAACAAGCTAGCTCCATCCTGAAATCTGCCCTACCTTCCTTCTCCACTTCCACTCATGCTTCGTATTAGATCTGATATTTCATGTGAGACCCACTATTAAAAATTCAAATAGATTTGCAAGTTCCCAAAAATCAGTTCTCCTCTCAAAAAGTAGTAGCTATAAATTTTTTTGCAAGTGTGAGGATGCAATAGAAAATGTTATGTTATATTCTTTAAATATGGAAGGGATTCAACCAATGTTTAAATGTAAAACTCAGTTATACATAGACTATGGAGATGTGACATAGTGATTACATAATAATTCAGATCAAGGATTCAGTCAAGCTCCTGTTACTCAACCAGAAAGCCTAGTGAAGTCAAATGCAAGATTAGATATCAAATTTCTGAAAGGGGGTGAAATTTACTAATTTCTATGTATATGGTCACATGGCTTAAAACCACATATCTCTCTCAGACACCACTGTCAGAGCAGTAAACTTTTTAAAAAAGGAGCAGTAATTTGACTTGACAGCACCACTACTGCAAGTTGCAAAGCACTGAGGTCGAAATCTACAATTCGAATTTAGGTCCATGTAGCCAAAGAGCAGCTTTTTTAACATGTGTTGCACCACAGCAACATAGCTCTTCCTCTGCCTGCATCCCCAGAAAGTTTTCAATTAATTCCTCTTTCTGCATGCAGCACTAAGCCTCAGTGTTGCATCTACAGCACAGAAACAGTAAAGGAAGCTTTCCCTGCCTTTTTTTCCCCCTTGCGGAGGGGTAGGGAATGAGCAGAGGACAACTGCCTCCGCACAAGCCCCTGCACCTACTACCCAGAGTACAACACCTTTAAGGAAGTCATGTGAGCAGAGGTGACAAAAGACTCCGAGCAAGCAATTTGCTGTGACCACTCGCCTTTGCTTTTTATAATTCAACACCCTAAAATTGAATTATAATCCCACTCTGAGTCTAGACAAGCCCTTAGTTAAAGTTAAGGATTAAGTGAATTTCAGTAGAATACAACTCATGTTCCCACAAGCAGTATTACTCTATCAAAATTCTTCATCTTTAAAACCAAAGCCCAAATACTAGTTGCATACAATTCCAACTGAGGCTGAAAAAAGAAATCACGATATGAGAGTTGATCTTGAGTCAGGTTTAATAATTTTACTAAGGGCTAGTCTACACAAGAAGTTCTGCAGCTGAAATGATGATGTAGCATGTTGGGTGAAGACACTATGTCAATAGGAGAGAGCTCTCCTGTTGGTATAATAAAACCACCTCCCCAAGAGGTGGTATATACATCAGAAGAAGGTGGTCTCCCATCAACAAAGTGCTGTTCATACTAGTTCTCATTTCACTACAGTTTACCTCAGACGGGTGGCTTATTCACATGTCTGAATGACCTACGTTATAGTTCTAATGTGTAGTGTAGACAAGCCCTTAGAAATCACTGGCTGCCTGCCCTGGGGAGGATGAAGAACCCTAAAAGGAGCAGAGGAAGTTGGGAGGGCTGAACCATGGGCGCGGGTATGGAGGGTGGAAGGATGGGTTGAATGCTGGGAGAGTGAACTTTGGGCAATAGGGGTCAATGGGGTATATGGGCTGAACTATTGGGGCAGTGTTGATGGCAGCTGGGGGACTGAACTGAGTGGAAGCTGAATTGAAGAGGGTAGGGTAGAGGGCAGATTGGTAAAGGACAGGATTAACCGCTGGCAGAACGCAGGCAAATGCGGGGGATGAGAGTTCCTGCAGCAGTGGCCAAAACTAACCTTACATGTAGGAGTGTACACAACACTAATATTACAGTCATACACCCTGGGGATAGGTAGGGGCATTTCAAGAGTCAAGAAACTGAACTAAAATATGTTGACAAGTTCCAAAGGGGTAGCCGTGTTAGTCTAGATCAGCAAAACAAACAAGGAAGCCTGTGGCACTTTTAAAGACTAACGAATTTATTTATCGCATTTTTGTTAGTCTTCAAAAGTGCAACAAAACTTGTTTATTTTTCTCCAGAGAGTCAGTCGCCTCTGAGCATATTCAAGCCTAAACACACCTCCCCCTGTTGACCGAACTGCCCATATACCATCCTCAAAACACAAATGAACAAGTTTCTTCCCCTCAGACCCCCACTTATGATAGGACTGCATATACACCATTCCCAGAACGAGCACACTTCCTCCAGCCCAGGGTTATAGCAGGAAAGCTGGACTCTCTCTAGAATCTCTACTCCCAACTGCTCAGGCCAAGCAATGGGACAGAAGGCAGCAAGCCTGTCTTTCCTGCGCTCTCAATGACTCCTCTATCGGCATGCTAGAAGCACCATCAGATTCAAATGCAGTGCTATTGTGATAATTGAGCTGACAACTTTACCCTAGTTGAAAATGCAATTGTGAAGTATGTAAAAATTCAAAAAAATGTCACAATTACCTATACTGATGGAGAAAGGTACAAAAAGAGACAAAGACAATTACTTTAAACAAAAAGACCTACTGATATTGTTCAAAGACTACTTGCTAAAAACAGGAGACATGAAACTGGAAATTAATGAACCAAGACTCATGTGTTGGATATCAGGTCTAATTGGTGGACAAAATAAGGGGATGGGCTATTTCACCAATCCTCCCCTTTTGGAGGTCCTGGAAGAAAGGCTTTGGGGAAACTAGGGAAGTAAATGGCAAAAAAACTACATAACACAAAAGTTAGGTCAAGCAAAGTCTCATATTTCTGAAAACTATGAAATCCACAGTCAACAACTATAAAACTAGAGCTCTTGCCCTCTTACAGCAATGTCCAAATATACTCTGCCAACACACACACCTCCTTTATTCTGCAACTCCAGTTTCTGAAGTGTCAAAGTTTTGCCACTTCCTTTCACAACTAGCTTATTCTGACCCACAAGATTCTATGTTTACCCTACTAAAGAACAAAAACTGGATAGGAGGTCGGAGTTTGGTATGGTCAGCTTTCCCCTCTCTGGTCCTTTAGAGCTTGCAGAAGTCAACATGAATTATTTGCATACACTCCAAGTTGGCTCACTCTGGCTCTCAGAGTCTTAATATGTTGAGAAGATTTGGACGCAGGCCTGAGCCACCCCCAGAGATGCAGTGGCCACACTGCTATTTTTAGTATGCTAGCTCAGCTCAAGCTCACACGAGTCTGTCTGCCTATACGGAAGACAACAGAGTCTTGTGGCACTTTTAAAGACTAACAGATTTATTAATCGCCCACGAAAGCTCATGCGATTAATAAATCTGTTAGTCTTTAAAAGTGCCACAAGACTCTGTTGTCTTTCTACAATAGACTAACACGGCTACCCCTTTGGAATTTGCCTATATGGAGAATTGCATTTCCCAAATGCAACACAGACATACCTTGCAGCATTTTTAATTGGGTTGCTTGCCTTCATTAACAAGTATAGACATACAACCTTAAACAAGTGTTTAAATCTCTGCCTTTATTCCTGATCTGTTGAAAAAAACGAGATGGGTGACATTTTTCCTATCATGCAGGACTGTTGTGATGTTTCCAATAGAAATAGTAGAGATCCCCAGCCCAAGGGGAGGAAGATTTGAAGAGCTAACATAACAGAGGTTGTTGTGCTCCCTATCCTCTGAAGCCCAACCCACTATTCAACAGGCAGTGGGGGTAGGTGGTGGAAGAAAAAGATGCATATTTACAAAGATCCATCAGCTATTTTTTCCTCCATCCCTAATGATGGAGGGGCAACCACAGTGGAACTTTGCAGCTGTACAACTCAGGAGTGGGTCAAGAAGATAGGATTCTACAACACAACTGATTCCAGTTCAGCTAGCTGAACAGGGCACACGACAAAAGATTTAAATAAAGAAGAGAAAATTATACATTACACCCCCAGTCCCAAATTGTTAAACCAATAATTTAATATTACTGGTTTTGGTCAATATGTTTTATAGTAATACTGTTCTAATCTACCTTCAATGTTTGGCAGACCTGAATACATGTGTATTTTGAAGAGCTCAAGTGGACCAAGATCTTGTACTGAAACTGAGCTCTGCAAATGCTAAGCATCAATAAAAAATTAACAAAATCTTAACTTCACTTTGCATATCAACTAGCATAATGAACAAGATGACTAGAAACAGGAATCAGAGAGAGCAATAGGGCAAAAGACACGGGGGACAGAGAGGTAAGTAAGCCTGGAGGAACCGTTTCCTTTGCAGTATGTTCACTACATACACTAAGAGCTTGTAGAGCAAAGTGACTAATCTTTTAGTTTCCTACATCTATCTATAAGAAAGCTACAAAAAAGAAGCCAACTAAGACTAGAGTAACCCACCTCTGAATCAAGCTCTTATGCAGAGAGCAAATTCACAAGCCTTATCCCATAGTAGAACTGGAATTCCAGTGCTTGCATCTACCCCCAGAAGACAACACGGTATTTACTGTAAAGATACAACACTGATTTATAGAAGCTAGAACATTCAAAATATTAATATTTGCTACTCTCAAGCCTCTACAGCTAGCTTAAGTTATCAAGCTTTAACAATGAATGAATATCTATAAGCAGCACTGTGGCTTTCTTCTGAGCCTGGGCCCAAGGAAGTGCCTAAACACCCATCCTGGATGGACCCCAAAAAGCCTACAATACCATATACTTATTTTCAGTGTTAAGTACTCTCTCTAAAATATGACTATGTAGTGATATATAGCCTTTCTTAGCACTTGTTTGGGAAGACCTGCATACACCCAAGTAATGCGTGAGCAATATAGTCATCTCCAATGAACGTTAAAACCTTCATACAGTGATGCCATCGCCTCATCTTCTAAACTCCTCTATCCTCCATCAAGCAGACAGAGAAGCCACTTCCCTTAAGATGTTTATGTAACATCCCTATAGTATACCAATTTATTACAGGGAGCAAATAGCTTCTAGTTTTTCCAAATCCCAAAAGGACTCAAACATTTTGTTTGGAAGTATTATTGCTAGGCCCTGATAGATTAAACTTACTTATAATTGTTCTGAATGAACAATAAAATTGCTGTCTTTAGTAACCGTATGCCATAAAAAGAACTCAAAATTCAAATGCTATACAGAAAAAACAAAAAACCCTACCTATGATCTCATTCAAAAAGAAATAGCTTATGAAGTACTAAAAGTACCACACCAATTTTTGGGTACCAAAAAGATTTCTCCCCTTCTAACTTTCTAAAGAAGGGAACAGAATTTATGCTTAGACATTATCATCCACATATCCTTTCAATATTTCTCCTCCCTAACAAAAAAGTCAAAGAATTAAGTAATCTCATACCAGAAAATTATTCTGAAAAACTTCTTAAAGAAAAAGGTAGGCATCTAATGAAAGGTAAGGATTCTTTTCAAAGCATAGATTATCAGAGTTTGAATTAACTGTGTTACATCCCACTATTCTCAGAAAGATTCAAGTATAGTATTTTCCTAAAATCCAGGTTTTATAACCATGTAAGGCTCAGAAAAACAGGCACATTTTATGAGATTAGACATGCATACACAACCACTTGATAATACACAGCAATTAAAATTATTCAATCCATAGGCTGTTTTTCCACATTGTTTAAAAACAAATCTTTCATTCCAATCAGAACAAATGATCTTTTAAAAAAACATGTTGCGTATTAATCAGTCTAAATGTGTAGGTTTGCAGTATGACAACATATTAAACTTTCAGATGGCTAAAAAAAATATATATTTTTTTTGTGGTACACATTAAAAAAAGATCTAGTATACAAGACCTTTGAATTTGAATTTAATTTGTTATAGGCTATTTCTTCTCACCAGAAACCATTTGTTTCCGGAATAAGATCTAATTTAAAATTCTCAAACCAAACAAAGCATTGAGACTGAATTTTTACCGAAAAGAAAAAAGCCCATATTTTTAGCAAACATCGAAAATGTTTGCATCACCCACTGGATGTTGTTTCTCTCTATCCACACACACACAATTTTGAGGTGCTATAAAACTGGAATAATACTGCATTCAAATAGTATACAGACATATGTGTTCAGGTTTGAACAGTGCTGTTGACTTGTAAAAGCTTGCTCTTGCTAAGCTTTACTGATCATTTTGACTCTTCTTAAATCCCAAATGTCATTTGAATTTCACATAGCATGCCTGGGAAAACACAATGACTTGGATGTTGTTTTAGAGACTGGGCTTGCTGCCAAATTTGCTGTCTGTACTCCTGTGACCTACCAGGACAGCTAAAGCTCCCTTTATTTTATCACTTTAGACAACGCCTCCCTTATTTATATTTGCAAGCAGCAGTTTGACTGCACACATCACAGCAGTGTCGAGAGGTCCAATCTACTCATAAAATTCACATCTTTAAAAGCAATACTACACATTTGCCCACCCAGTCCTTTTGTCTGATCTAAATCTTGGTTTGCTGTTTACCATGCAGCTGTATAGAACACAAAAAAAGAAAATGAATACAAGACTCAAAACCAAATCCACATAAAAATAAATTACCTGTAAGGAATATGCAACTTTAAGAATGGTTTCCTTTTTCTTTAAGAGACAAAAATCCTACAGTGAGGAAATCTGAAGAGCAGAAATGAATCATTCTACATTCACTTTAAAAAAAAAAAAAAAAAAAAAAAAAAAAAAAGCCTCCTCCTGAATTTATACAAGATGTGATATGAACACAAAAAAATGCATCAGACCACAAGTTGTGAAATTAAAATGCAGGTGCAACCCCCAGTCTTAACAACAACAAGTGTATATATAAGCTATTGGTCTCTTATTACAAAGTTTAACCCAATTTGACAAAACAAACACCTTTAACCAAAACACTCTTACATCTCTCTGCACAAGTATGACAGTGTCGCAGATTTCTTCAGTAACTCAATCTTTCTGATTTTTCTGAAATATTTTGGATAAAAATTGGTTGTATGGTTAGTTTTGAAAGCAAGTCAGTTATCAATAAAAGATGATGGATAATAAAAGTTACTTTAGCACACATTTCCTTTTTTGGTCTCCCTCAGACCAACTAGTGCTCAATCTATGTGCTGTTCCCCAGTGTTTTGAATCCTAACACCTATTTTGATTTGCTGTTACAGCCTGACCTGATCCTATGTCATACACTCCCCTGCATTTAATTTCCTCCCATTCTGTAAGTTTCCCATCTTCAAAGCATCTGACGAAGTGGGATTTTCTCCCACAAAAGCTCATGCGACAAATAAATCTGTTAGTCTTTAAAAGTGCCACAGGACTCTGTTGTTTTTCTGCAATAGACTAACATGGCAACCCCTTTGGAATATTTATGTAGTTCAGGTTGAATCAACAAGGTTTTTGTTTTTAAATCATATATCTGATACACAGCAAATACCATAAGCAAAGAATATGATTGGTCTCTCTTCAGCTGGTTTGGGGAAGGGCAGGCAGAGAATGCTCTTTCAGAATGTCTTTAGTGTAGTTTTCATTGACAGTGGCAAATTTGCCACTGTCACCATCAGATCAATCAAGAAGTCAATACCTAAAGGAACTAGGCTTATTTAGTCTGCAGAAGAGAAGACTAAGGGGAGAATTGATAGCAACCTTCAACTACTTGAAGGGGTGCTCCACAGAGGAGGGAGCTAGGCTGTTCTCGATGGTAACACAGGATAGAACAAGGAGCAATGGTTTCAAATTGCAGCTGAGTAGGTTGAGGTTGGATATCAGGAAAAATTCTCTCACTAGGAAGGTGGTGAATCACTGGAATAGGTTACCTAGGGAGGTGGTGGGAGACTTAAGGCCAGGTTAGACAAAATCCTGGCTGGGATGATTTAGTGGGAGTGGTCCTGCTTTTAGCACGAGGTCCCTTCCAGCCCTAATATTCTATGACCACCCCTGCAAGTAGCCTAGCACTAAGTCGATGGGATGGCATATCCTGTAGACTCAGCGCACTGAAGACACCGCAGTAAGTAGGTGTTAAGCAGTTGGAGAGAGATATGCAAGGTATTTTAAACAACATGCGCATCTCCCTTTGACTGCCACCAAAATCCCCCAGCAGTGTGGACCAGGGCTTACTTTCCCACCACAGGCTTGCAACGTCAGCAGATCAACTAATTTTCACTATATGACAATAGTACTTAATTTTATCCAGTGAATACAGAATGCTAGAGCACATATGCTTTAAAAAAAAAAAAAAAAAAAAATCAAGGCATAATGGAGCCAAGTGGCAACAGCACAGATAACAGCTAACAGTAACTAAGGCTTGTCTACACTAGAATGATGTCAACACAAGTTATAGCAACGATGAGAAAGTGCTGTAGTTGCAATTTGCCTGTTCACATTGCACTTACTGTATCACCGAAGCATGTCAACACTTGGTTCTCTAATATTAACCGTGAGAACACTGCAATGTGGGCAGCTATCCTATTCTGCAGCTTGCCCCATTGTGCCACTAGGAGTTGTGCGATGGTTAGTAGGATCCCAGTGCATCATGGGTGTGAGCTCAACATCCCATGATTAAGTGATTTCTGTTCCATAGGTTTCCAATTGTTTTGTGGCATTTTTCAACAGTCCCTCTTTCTTTTGCACCCACAATCTCTTTCAGAAAGGATGGATCTGGCACTGCTCTCTACTGCTGTCAGTGTTCTGAACACACCGCAGCTGGTCATGCAAAATATCATAAGCTCTGAATCAGAACTGGAATCTGAGGCGCTTGACCTGCTGTGTGCCATGCAAACAAATACCGGATTACAGTTTGCATTCTCGGAGCATCAGTACACAGATCATCCCTGATTTTGCACACATGAAACAAGCCCTGAATGATGGGATTGCATCATTATGCAGGTCTGGGAGGACAAGGAGTGGTGCAGAATTTTTGAATGCACGAAGCCATTTTCACCAAACTGTGCAAAGCGCACCTCTGCCCTGCAATGAAAGAAGACCAAAATGAGAGCAGTCCTGCCCCCCCACAGGTAGAGAAGAATGTAGTGATCACCACACGGAAGCTGGCAACTCCAGATTATTACTGGCTGGTTACTAATTATCTTGGGATCAGAAAAATCCACTATTGGAGCTGTGTAACTGCAAGTGTGCAGGGCCATTAATTACATTCTGCTACAAAGGACTGAGAGTCTTAGGCTATGTACACACGATCAGATTAAAGCGCAACATAGCAATCGCGCTATAAAAAACACGTGACCTTTATTGTGGGATAGCGCGTACACACGTCGCTCCTTGTAACAACAGAATTCTCTGCAATATCGCAGTGTAGCGCAATGAATTCTAGGCACCCATCCCATACTCCAATTTTCCCTCAATCTGCGCTTGGAATCATGGGATGAAGGAAAGGAACGCAAAGCACCATGGGTAAAATCTGAGTTTCCTGTGGTGCACTGTGTTCCCCTTGCGTCTTCCTCGTTGCCACTAGCAACTTGCGCCTATTTTCAACAGTGCAGTGACGCACTACTTGCAAGCAATCACAACAGTGACAGCATGGATCCTGCTCTGATCTCCAGTGTCGCCTTCAGCATTCTAAATACATCTCGGCTGGTTGCTCAGTACGCAATGAGCTCCGAGTCAGATGAGGATGCTGAGGAGCAGGGGCTGATCGATGCCATACAGAGCAACTGCACCGCGTTGCTCAGCTCCTTCACCGATCATCTGCACACGGTGCAATGCCGTTTCTGGTCACGAGAGACGAGCACCGAGTGGTGGGATTGCATTGTTATGTAGTCAAATTCCAAAAGTGTAGCCGTGTTAGTCTATTGTAGAAAGACAACAGTCATGTGGCACTTTTAAAGACTAACAGATTTATTTATCGCATGAGCTTTCGTGGGAGAAAATCCCACTTCGTCAGACGAAGTGGGATTTTCTCCC
>ML685783.1:3173368-3227476 GCA_007922175.1 Pelusios castaneus
GTAGCTGTGGGTCTCTAAAAAGTAGCTCTGGGGGGGGACTGGATGTTGCAGTGTACCAGGGAACAGGTGGCCTTCAAAGAAATTCTGTGAAGGACTACGGGGTGTGGGAGGCAGACACGGCTGAACTGTATGGAGTGGAGCCCGTACATTAATCACCTGGGTCTGCAAAGCAATCATGCTCTTGAGCAGTTCTGTTTGCTCCTTCATCACGCTCATCAGTTCGTCCCTGTGTTTCTGCCTCCTCTATTGGGATTCCTCTCTCCAGGCTTGATTCTCCCTCGCGGATTCCTGTGCTGTTTTCGGCAGGTCCTGAAACATATCCTCCCTGTTTCTTTGAGCACACCGCCGAATGTTTCTCATGCGGTCAGCTGGGGTAGACAGTGGCCTTGTGAAGGTCGAATCTAAAAAAAAATAATAATAATAAAGCTGTTAACACATAGCCTAGATAACCAATGTAACCTTCCAGTAGCACATTCCACTGGAAGGTGCAGGGCAGTCAACATCCTATGCTTCGCTGAAGCGGACAAGGTACATCCTAATAGAAAGCTTACTGGGGGCTAACATTCTGCACAGGGCACACAGATGGAACCCGATATCTCTCTCCTCAGAGTGCCCCTGCCAACTAGAATACATATCCTACATGCCACTGGTTGCAAACCAGGACCGTATGCTGCTGCACTGTGTGCTGCCATGGTTCCCAGGGCTGTGCTTTGCAGCTGGCAAGGCAGAGTATCCGTCTTTGGGAGCGTAGACACAAACGCTCTCCCATCTAACCTGAGTAGTAGGCTCTGGAGGTACATGGAGGAAACCTTTACTGACCTAAATACAGATGATTTTTTGACAATCACTGCTTGTGTTGATGCACTTCTAATGAATGCAGAGTAAAGAGCGTGCACAGCGGGGACCAAGACAGCAAGCACCCCCACCCCGGACAATGATATTTTAGCAGGAGCCATAGCTGCACGAAAGAGCAACTTACCGAAACCCCCCTCTGCCACCTCAGAGGACACGCTGCAATTCATGTCTTGGGTGGACGTCTCAGCGGGGGTGCAGAAGAGCTCCTGGCGACACGCTGTTGCGCTTTCCTCCAGGTCATCCTCCATCTCCTCCTCCTCATCGATCACGTCCTCATCCTGCTCGGGTCTGGCATTCACTGGATGAGGGGGGGGGGCCGATGTGTCCACGGGACTCTTTGCAGTGGTCGTGGGGTCCCCACTGAGGATGGCTTCTATCTCCTTATAGTACCTGCATGTAGCAGGCGCTGATCCCGAATGGCGGTTTGCCTCCTTCGCTCGGTGATAGGTTATTCTTAGCTCCTTCACTTTTGATCTGCACTGCACAGTGTCTCTATCATAACCTCTCTCTGACATGGCCCGAGAAATTATGCCAAATGTATCATAATTTCGCCTGCTGCCGTGTAGCTGCGCCTGCACAGCGGACTCTCCCCAGATGCTGATCAGGTCCAGCACCTCTGCCGTGCTCCAAAGGGGTGCGCGTCTTCCACGACGGGCCGCCATTGCTACTGATGATCGGAGCTGCACTCCACTCCACGAGGAAGAGAACAGGAAGTGAAACAGACGAGGAATTCGAAAATCCCGGGAATCTGATCAGGGCGGGGACTGTTTTGTCACGGCCACAGATCGGGTGGGGGGGAAGACCAGAGAGGACGACTTTGGAATGCTGGGACACTTCCGGAGGCGAATCATTGCGCGGTAAGCGTACACACGAGTGGAAAGGTGCAACAGCTGTTCCGCGTTAACTGCTACCACCCTCGTCGAGGTGGGTTTTGTATTGCGCTACAACAAGGCAGTTAATGCGCAACAGCCCTATTGCACGTGTGTACGCTGTTGTTGGTATCACACAGTAATGATTGTTAATGCGCGATAAAGTGATCGTGTGTACAAGGCCTTAGAAGTGTGCATGAAGTAGTGGATGTGTGATGGGGCACGCCTGCCCCGCACTGGAAAAGCCCAGCAAACCCTGTGGGTCACAGAGGCCTCGCCCCTTAAGCCCTGCCAGGAATGCTCGGATTGCTGCCCTAGTATAAATGGGAGCAACCCAGCTCAGTTGAGGCTGACCAGTGTGGAGGAAGGATGTCTGCTGGAGGCTCCTGAGCAAGACCCTCAACAACCCCTGTGAGAGAGCAGGAACAAGCCGGGAGGTCTTGGGGGAGAGCAGCCATTATCTGCAAGCGCCCGGGAGGCAGACGAGCAGGTACCTGCAGCTAACAGGGAACCCAAGCATCCCAAGGAGGAGCTACCAGAGTCAGATGCCAGACAGGACAACCAGAAGCTCCATGGAGGTACGGCAGCAATGACTCGGTTAGAAAGTAGCCCAGGGAGCCAGAATGGGGGAACTGGGTGAGGTCCGCATTCAAAGTCAGTGTGTTGTGGTCTGAATCCCCACTGACTTAGTGTTGTACCGATAGGGCCCTGGGCTAGGACTAAGTGGAGTGGGAGGGCCCGAGTCCCCCTACCCAGGGTGACCCGTCCCTGGGGCAGTTGCCCTTTCACTGCCCTGTCCCATAAGGGCTTGTGATGGACTTTGCATTGACTCTGTGGCCTCTAAGCCAGATTACCCTGACCTGAAAGGGCTGCTTATTGCTTGTGTGGGGACTCTGTGGCCATTAGGCCCTACAGCCCTGAGCTTTAAGGGCTATTTAGTGACTTTGAAGTGAGGCTACCAAGTTGGGTAGACGCCCTCCACATTTACAACCCCCAGATTTCCCCACTTGGGGGCACCATGGGGGGCTTCCCTCCTGACTGGATGGCTTTGCAATGATGGGATTCCCTAAATGTGGCAGGGTTATAGATAGAACGTATATCCCAGTTTTGACCCTGGACCACCTTGTGACAGAGTATCAATAAAAAGGGGCACTTCTCTATGATACTGCAGTCACTTGTGGATCACCAGGGGCATTTCACTGACAGCAACACATATTAGTCAAGGAAGATGCCCGACACACACATCTTCAGGAACATCAGGCTGTATAGAGATCTGCAAGCAGGGACTTTCCAGACCAAAAGATTCAAAAGACCAAACGGGGGATATTGCAATATCCATAGTGACACTGGGCAATGCAGCCTACCTGACTATCATAGCTCACAAAGCCTTATATGGGCAACCGGGATAACAGCATGAAGTGCTTCAGTAACCGGTTGCACAGGTGCTGAATAACCATTCAATGTGTTTGGCAAATTAAAAACTCACTGGAGATGCCTTTATGGCAGGTTAGACCTCAATGAGGAAAATATTCCCAACATTATAGCCGCCTGCTGTGTGTTCCACAATATGCATCAAGCTAAAGGCATAAAGTTTCCCCCTGGGTGGAGTGCAGAGGCATTTTGCAGCTGAATATAAACAATCAGATATCAAGGTTAGAGGAGCACAACGGTGGCCCTTTCAAATCAGGGAGGCCTTGAGGAACTATTTTGAAAATGAACAGCAATAAGGTGTCTTTGTAAACAACACTGTCCTGCTTGCACTGTTTATCAACGTGAGGTCCAACTGGTGCAAGCAAGAGACAAAGATAGCTTATTTAATAAAGATGTACTTTGTGAAGAACAATTATTCACAACGCAATTGAAAAGCTGGGCTGGAGGAGAGAAAGCAACGAAGGGCAGAAGGAGTATTACAGCTGGTTAAGTCCAGCTACTCTTCTGGAAGATGTCTGAAGAGGTGGAGTGAACAGGGTACCGAGATGAGCCAGAAGTTTGGCAGGAACATGTGGGTTGAGTTTAGGGTGTGGAAAGCTGTTCAGTATTGGCTGGAAGGCAGGACAAGCACACATGAATTCATTCAGCAGCACTGAGTGACTTTAGCAGCTCCATTTGCTTCTCCATGGCTTTTATCATGTGTTTATGAGGTGCTTATTACTTGCTTGTGGTTTTCCCTCCTCTCCTGCCTAACCACTTTCAAACACCGTCTCCATGCCATTTTTTCCTCTCTCCCTCCCCCTCCCCCCCCAACCACCTGAGGACTAGATAAATTCTTGGATTATCTCCTTTTTGCTTCTCAGTGGTCATTTTCTATAAGCTTTCTATAAGTGCTTGGTAGGTGTGGAGGGATTTCCCCCCCAAGAACATATCTGTAGGAGCACTATAAACAATGAGCAGAAGCATCATTCTGAATACAATAACAGCATTGGCACATTACTATAAAATACCCCTCTCTCACTGTCCTGTGCATAGCCTGATGATCAACCAGGGCATGGTGAGTAGTGCAAGGGAGGGGAAGAGCATTCAAGTTCTGGAAAAAGTTCTTGGTGGCTGTTTGAGGTATGATGCAGGTAGATAGGTAGGGACAAAATTTCCAATAGTCACCATTTTCCACAGGTGCAACCAATAAAAGCCAATATCTCACACCTGAAAATAAGCTGGGATGCTAGGATGTACCTCCTGCATGCTAGCAACTTCAAACTGGGTGCCTATACTTCTTGTCTACGTGTTGCTTTGGTCCCTGCACAACTGATTGCTAACAGGCACAGGAAAGTTTACTATAATGGCAGAAAAAAAAACAAAAACAAAACAACTCTGTAGGAATCTCTGGCAGAGGATAAGCGAGTATCTCCAGGAAAGTTCCTGGAGATCTCGCTCGCGGATTCCCATGAAATCAGTGTGAATTAGCACACTTTTCCAAAAGCACTGCTTAGCTGATAAGGGGAATGGAAAGCACATGCAAACAGGGCTACTCTTAAGCATTTCTAGCCCTTCAACCAGCTGTAAAATGCAACAAAGCAGAGGAGAGCGGTACCTTATGTAACCGAGCAGCATCATGTTTAAAAAAAACACTTACTTGAGGTCCCCACTCCTGCATCAGAGCTAAAAATGGCTCAAACCCTGGAGTTGAGAAGTCAGTAAATAACCCAGTCCCTGTTCCCCAACTCGACCTCCTTGTTCACTGTTTCACCAGGGTTAATGCCAATGTCTGCTACCTCTGGGTCTGTGGAGGTATCCATGGGTTTCTTGGTGGTAGAGGTCACTGCTGAGGATGGCTTCCAGCTCCATATAAAAGCAGCAGATCTTTGGATCTGCACCAGAGTGATGACTTGGCTTCTCAGCCTTTGAGTACCCTGGCTGCAACTCCTTGATTTTCACATGGCACTGCAGCATGTCCCTTTCATATCCCTATTCCACTGTTAAATATGTATTGACGTTCCTTTATCTGGATTGGACCTGGACTGCAAAGCCCCCTCTCCCCAGATGACTCCACAAGCTCTTGTGTAGTCTAAGTGGGAGAGCATTTGGTGCATGGAGCCACCATGGTCAGTTGGAAAGATGAGATGTTGAGTGCTCCATGCTAACCAAACAGGTAGTGGAATTTCAAAAATTCCAGGGACTTTAAAGGGGGGAGGAGAGTATGGCTGCAGGGCAGAGAAGTTCAAACTGGCCAGAGTAGTAAAGATGGGGACTGTGGGACACTTCCTAGAGGCCATTTACTGCAACAGAACCAACCACGGTTCTATGCTGACCATGTCATAAAAAGTTTTGCATGAAAAAGCTCTGCCTCTCATCAAGGTAGTTTTGTTGCAAAAATCAGGGGTACTGGTCAGTGGCGGTGGGGCTTGCAATGTGTACACAACTAATATTTTGGTACTAAAAGCTGATTGATTGACAGAAGTCTCTAGTGTAGACCAGGCCTAAGCAATCAGTGGTGCACAAAAAAAGACAACAGACCTAGAATGAACTACAAGAATGGGAGAAAAATTAGAAAAAGAGTGAAAAAAAATCTATTCGTAGTATAGGATGGATAAAATAGAATGTTTTAAGAAAGTTTCATGTATGTTAAACAAAATATTAGCTGTACTATGTTTTAGTTGGGAATCAGACCTGCTCACAAACACTTATGTAGATTTGAATCAAATTGCAGTGGGGCTAAAAATAGTGAGTGATTTATTCTTAACCTGTACAGTGCCACAAGTGCATAGAACACTCAAAAATGGGAAAAAGGGATTTAATTCAGCACAGGGGTCATGCCCTATACTTAGGTAGCACAAAAGTCAAGAATGCAAATGTAAGATTTGTGCCACCTTTGCTTAGCCACACACAGGCATTTGGTCCTAAATTTCCGCTTAACTAGTTAGCAGGAAAACTGAATGAATAATCAAAAGAAATTCAAGTTCTCTTTTCCTTCCCTCCCTAAATTTCTACCCTCAGTCTTCCTTTGAGAAAGATTTTGGTCCCCCTTCTTTTACTGTCTGTAGTCTCATACCATTGGCCAAGTTAATCCATTACAAAAAAGCCAAACAGAAACAAAAAACCCCAACAATCAACCCAACTTACCTGCACCACAAGCTCCTTTTGAGCAGGGAATCAGTATATTTTGAACTACACCAAGAATAGACAGCAGAGATCACAAGAATCAAAAATGTGTGCACGAGATAGCTAAAAATACCTTAGAGATCAAAAAGCACCACCAACCTACAAAGGCTACTTGTTATTTTCAGTAACACATGATTAGCAGAATTTTTTCTAAAGTCCATTGGTTCTTCTTGAAATTAAGAAGGCAAAATTATGGTTTGTTATGATTTATTTTGCTTTTGGAAAGGAGGGCTAGCTGCCTACCTATCTAGAAGAAATTTACATGCTGATTACCTCATCAGAAACATTTAGGGACACATGTATAAGACATCTATTCACCAGTTTAAATATTCTACTTATACTTAAAATTTTGTATAATTGAAACCTATAAAAAGCGTACCCATATCTCACTGTGGCAGTCACCATTTAAATATTTGTAGAATAAAGGCTTCTTTAAAGAACAGTAAGTTTGCTGCTTCTACCAAGAAACTCAGTTGTTACCACCTACTGCAGTAATACAAAGAACTAACCAGGAGAAAAATAAACAAAACTAAAAATCCATCACAATGACTCAATCAGCAAACTCAAATATCAAGTCTAAACAAAATTAACGAAGTAGAAATTTTCAATTAAGTAAAATCCCTGTTTAACATCGGGCTCTACATGAGAGAGGGGAACACCTGCACTGATCCTACTGCTGGATCGGGATCTAAAAGGCCAATTCAAATGTAATTAATGGAAGTTTCCTTTTCAAAAAGGATTAACAATGGTGTAAGTAAAAATTCATTAGTTACTATACTATTCTTTTGTTTTAGACTGCTACATTGTGTACTAAGTCCCAAGAAATACATAAGCTCTCTGTCCCTTTAAAATGCATTAACGTCTAACCACTGAATACATCGTGTTTTTACAAATACCATACCTATTACAACAGAAATTTTGAGAGTAAACCTGTTTAACAGCATTTTCAAAAGCACTCAGATTTTAACCAAAAAAAAATCAAACTACTTCATCAGGATTGTAATAGAGAGAGAAATCATTAAAAAAAGCATGTGATTTCCCCCCTCCCCCATCCATAGATTGCACTTATACTGCAAAACATGATACAAGTTAAAACACTGTGCCTATCATATTTCTATGAGATCACAAAGTATCACAGCAGTGCATCAGACAATATTTTTAGCTGCACCATCAATAGCAAATTGCTTACGAGTGGCTGACAGACAACTGGAAGAGTTGATTTGCAAAACATTAAGTCACAAGCCACACAAACATTTTTTTTAAGCAGGGTTCGCCTCTACATTAGCAAAGAGTCTGGTTATAACAGGGCCTGATCCTGTTATGGAACTGAGCACCTGCAGGGAGGTGCTACATGCACTCAATTCCTACTGATTATAGTGAGAACTGAAGGCTCAACCATTTTCAGGACTGGGCTCTTTGGAGGGAAGATAAAAATATACCTATTTAAAACTAATAATTTATATATAGGCTCTCTTTTTGTCCAGTTCAGGTAACATAGTATGCTTCATTCTATGTACTATCTTTTAACATTCTATACATGTAATCTGTAAACTAAATTTTCTTCTATTTTGACACGCAGTGCCTCTTCACTTGCAACAATATTTAACAGTGAACACTGTCAAGCAGTAAAGCTTAGCCTTTTCTAAGAAAACAAAACTAAACAGTGATATCAAAAGTAAATACACTTTGAGAAAACTTAACTTGAGGGATTAATGTAAGTTACAAAGTAACATTAGGCAGAAATAAATAATACAAATGAAAAGCCATCAGTGTCGGAGCCTAACTATTACAATTCTAATACTAGTTTAACAGTTAAGATACCATATGCAATGCAAACTCATCATAAGCAACTGCCACTATCAAACAGTTTTAGTTTTATAAAATTCTGTGTCTTAGAATATTTTGAGGTCAGCCTAAACATCTATACATTTTATAGAACAACACTGATCAATAATACTGAGTCAGAGAAACTAAAACTATTACTGGCTATAATTACAGCTCTTGACTTTTACACATTTGAAAAAATGAAGAGTATCTCCCTCTTCAATGTGGCACAGATAAGAACATTACACTATGTCAGGGAGAGGGGAGGGAGAAGGCAGTAAGAATTTGGCTCTACCCACCAACCCCCTATTCATCTGTCTAGTTTGTTAATATGAAAAATTCCTTTGACTTTAATGGGACTAAATTACATTATCAAAAGAATGCCATATTAGACTTTAGGTTGAAAAACTGTTAGCATTATCTACCACACAGACCACCATAACAGCAATTATACTGTTCAGATTAACCACTGCAAACAGAACTACCCTAGTCAAGGTGGTCACCATTCCTGCAATCCAGCACAAAACTAAGAATTACCACAGGATTCCTATGTACCAATGACACGACAGGAGGAGCAAAGAGAAGGAAAGAAGTGGAGGAGGTTTTTTAATGTAATAAATTAAATACAGTAAGGAAGTGGGTAACTATTTCTTTGAAAGTCATTTTGATTATACATTTGAGAACCATGATTATAGTCCACACCAAGACAGTATTCTAGACCAAATAACTGGAAAAACAGATTCTAAAGTTAGGAAGTGTCAATTTAGACACCTTCTATGTTATCATCAAAAGATGTTAATGTGGGGCATTTTTCCCATAACCCTTGTAGTTTTCTCCCCATAAATACACTTCCTTTAAGGAGGAGCACAACAGAAGGTAAGAGTTTAACAATCCTAAAAGTCACCCAGGGATATTACATTTCTAATAAAATAGTTATAACTTTTCACACTGTCACATGTACTTTTTCACAGAGTAAAAAGTCAGGGTGGATAAAAGGGTCTGATATTTTGGATTTTTTTAACTAATATTTTCATTTGTTTGTTATTTAAATTGTAATACACTTTTCTTTTTAAAAATGTTTCAGATGAAATCTCAATTTGATACAACTATGTTAAAGCCTAAAATAATCTCAAAACATTTAAATAAAAAATAAGTATACTAAATTCATGAAACTATCATAAAAGGCTGATTTTTCAGGGGGAAAAAAAATCTAACTACTTTGAACGGTCTCTCACAACATGGAGCTAACTTCTGTTAATCAAGGTGTTCACAAATCGGGACCACCCTTGAAAATATCTCAGGTTGTGACAACCCTCCTCCATATTACGCCACATTTACTTATACACTGCAGTGGAGGTGCTGCCTTCAGAGCTGGGTGTCTTGCCAGCAGCCGCTTCTCTTACGACTCCCCCAACAATAATCTTGATCCCCCTTTTGAGTTGGGACCCCCAGTTTGAGCAACACTGTGCAAAGCAAACTGTTCCACCTTGCTTTTAGCTGTGACACTGAGTACCTTTTCCAGACCTGAAGAAGAGCTCCACGTGGCTTGAAAGCTTATCTCACTCACAAACAGAAGTGGGTCCAATAAAAGACACTACCTCACTCACCTTGTCTAATTTTTTCATAAATATGGCACAACAGATCATGTATTATGCTAAGGCAGTGGTTCCCAAACTGGGGGGCATGAAGAAAATTTGAGAGGGGCACAAGGCTGTGAAATATTCATAGCAAAAAATTATTTTCAAATTTTATACCACGAAATATATTTCAAACTTCCTAGCTAATGAAAAACTTATTTGTGGTTATTTTTAATTGTACAATTACGAATTGAATTTTTGTTAAAAGAAGGTTGAATGATGGTAAAGGAGTGGTGGGGAGGCATGAGATTTTCTCAAAATTCAGAAAGGAGGCATGATGTTGAAAAGTTTGGGAGCCTCTGTGCTAAAGACTTGTTTTGTTTAATAAAATTAAAATTCATTTGTTTTTTACATTTAATTAAATTCCAGGTACTATTCTAATTCAGCTTGACAAATCATGAGCAAAAACGTAAATTATCTAGTAAATGAGTAATATATCATTTACCATTTTCTAACATTCTAAAATGAATAATCAGTAAGAATCTGAAAATAGTTATTGCTTAAAAAACAGTTATAGTGCCTACTAGTTAACAAAAAAGATGTACCAAAGATAGTGCAAGATTTAGTTGTATATCAACATCTTAACAGTTACATCTCTCAATAAGAATGTCTCTCTTTACAGAAAAACTGATTTACATCAAGACTTTTTTCACTTAATGATTTAAATCATGATTTAAACTGCCTTGATACAAATTAGTCCATCTTGCATTAAAAAAACCAAATTGACAGGACATAAAATATCGTGTTACACAGCTGACCAGCACTGATCACCTTAACCAACAAACAAACCTATGTAGCCCTTGCCATAAGCACCTCCATACAAACTGTCTCATGTGATGAACAGATGAAAATATAGTTTACAGGATTGCCTCAAAAAATGTTAAGCTAATACTGTTTTTGCAAACAAATGTTCTTGTAATGCAAATGCAAAATAGTTGATCCAGTACTTCCAATAAGTTGTCATTAAAATGTACACCATACGAACACAAATTAAGTCAGCAATACCTCTGCCAGATTCCTATTAAGTTTTTGACCAATGTTGGTTTTGTTCAACATTAATTTAAGAAGGGATACTTTATTCTTGGTTGTCACAGCCTATGCAGAATTTAACAGTTTTAAATTTTTTATTCTCACAAAAGTAACATTGTTCTATAACCTATTCACAAATGCTGTAGTTTTTCCTTGTTTCACACTTGAATTATATACAGACTATTTATATAACACTATAATATGCATGCTATTTGAACAACAAAAGCCAAGGAGCCTGGAACACTAGTAGTCCTGTGAGAATAAGAAACTTTCATCTGAAATGCTCTACTTAGGCAGTGACATGATTTATTAAAAGTGCTCTTTTAAGGGTGCCATGTATTTGGCCTTAGTTTATTTAATGTTAGAGAATTGTTTAAATTGAAATCATGCGACCTTAATACTTATGGGAGAATATAGATTAACACACAGATAAGATTTTTTTCAATTTAACCTGATACCATGTAGGTTTCTCTATTACACACACACAGCCCAGTGAGATTCCATCAGAACATGGCTGCAGTAGTTAATAGACTGGATATAACCATGTTTCACCAGCATCTTGAAACCAGGCTAAACAACAAGCCAGTGTATTTATCTCAATTAACACTGTTGGGCTCCCTCCACAATACCTATAGCCATCAGATCAGAACAGAATTGTATTTTTACCATGACACTCAATTTGGATGTCTTTGTGCAAATGGATCCTGATTTGCCATACCATCTCACACAATACTTGTGGTGAGTTATTTTTAATTTCTGGTATTTTTCAATAAGTAAGGGAAGTTTTAGAGGTATCAGTGTCTAGATACTAACCTAAACAAAACAAGGTAAAACCAAAGCATTACACTGATGCAAGGACAACTCACAAGAAAAAATGGTTCTCATCTAAGTCATATCTTTGAAAATGAAAAAACCTTCCATGACTCAACAAGAGAGATCTAAAAGCTGTATGGAGAAACTCCTGGTAGTAAATTATATCAATCCATGAAGTGCAAACAACGTAACAGATTTTACACTGCACCAACACCAAATACATTCCCCTCTCCAGGCTACTAGCTACCAATATTACTTGGCTTCTAATACAAAATGACCAGTTCGTTAGTGAAACAAAAATCTGGCTCCATTTACAAGAGTGGCCTGGACGTGCTAAAGAATCCCTGTACTAATCCCAAACTGCTATGTTCAGTAGTACCAATAAATATATACCTAGGTCATAATTTCTTAGCGTTGTCTTGCTTCCCGATGCAAGCTCCCAAAATTACACACACACGCTCTTCATCCTAACTCAGTTTCGCACTTGGGAGGTTACACACGGGGCGGGGGGACAAGGTACTTACTCCCAAGCCCCTATTACACTCCTTCTTGAACAAAAAAGTGACTCCCTCCACTCCAAGTTATTCTAGGCCAGTTTTTGTTGCTCGGAAGAGGAGAAAGGTCGCTGAGGTGCCCGAGTGCGAGCACGCCCCGAGCGAGGGGCTGCAACGCTCCCCCACAGCATAGGAAGGAGGCCCCCGAGCCCCCTGCGCAGTAGCGCCGGCGCGTGCCCACGTTATGCCGCTGGGGGCACGGCAGGGAGAGGGTTACAGACCCTCGCCACCCTCTGCACGAGGACCGGGGTCCCCGCCCCGCCAAGGAGCGCTGCGCTGCGCTGCCCAACGTAAGACATCTCCCCGAGCCCGGTCCCGGTCCCGGCGGGCAGCAGCGCCCCTCCTCGCGCGACGGGAGGCGAGACGCACCTGCAGGCCCCAGCGGCGGCCCCGGGCCCGGCTGCCCGTCCTCCCCGAAGATGAGCCTGAAGTCGAACTCGTCGGTGGCGCCGCAGTTTGCCGCAGTCATCGGTTTGGCCGCGGGTGCGAAGTGAGACCCCGTCCCCCCGGGCCGCGCCGGCCTCCAGTCGGGCTGGGCTCAGGGCCGCTGCATAACACAGAATGGCGCCGGGGAGAGCGAGAACAGCGGCCGCGGCAGCTCCCGTTCCAGCTCCTTCCCTCGGACTCGGTTTGTCAGTGACGGGGCGGGGGAGGGGCGGGCAATCACTACGGGCCGAGGCAGGCCCTGCCCCTCGGCTGCCCCGCCCCCGCCGCGCGCACACAGCTCCTCCCGCGCGGCCCTCGTTGGTCCCCCCCGAACTGACCACGCCCTCGCGTTTACTGCCCCCTCTCTCGCGCGCTGACTCCCGCCCCTCCTCCGACGCTTTGGTACTGGCGGGTCCTTCACACGCCCTGACTCCACCCCCAGGCCTTCTCGCGCCAGCTGCGCTCTCCGTCACCAAGTCCCGCCCTGCCACCGTTTTCCACAGTTGGGCTGGCACTGGCAGACGCTGTTACGTTTCCGTCGTGACGTAGTCTCCAACAGCAGATCTTCTCGTGACTTGTTGAGGGAGGGGAGGGAGACGCGTTAGGGCAGGTCACGTGGTACCGCGCGACCCTTCTGTCCCCAGGGCCGCTGGGCATTGTAGTGTTTAGGCCTTGTCTCTGCTATACTGGCTGTGGGGGGCAGCGTCCTCCCAAAGGGGCGCGCCGGTGGAGTGCACGGAACGCCCACCCAGCAGGCGTGATGGGGCGTGTAGCCCGGCCACTGACTGGCCTTGGGGGTGGGTAGGGTTGCAGGCTGCTGTCTGCCACGGCCTGGCCTTGTTTAGATAGTCAGTGTGGAGATAGCTTCTGCAAGCACTAGCTTGCAGGCAGGGGAGTAAAATAATTGGGGAGGCAGCAGGAGATACCAGAGAGCCCGAGCCACAGAAAAGGGGGGTGTGGGCTGCACTGCGTGGGGAAAAAGGTGACACTTCTGAAAACTTCAGCTCTGCTTCCTGCTCCTTTTCAAATTGCAAAGGGGTAGCCCTGTTAGTCAATTGTAGAAAGACAACAGCGTCCTATGGCACTTTTAAAGACTAACAGATTTATTTATCGCATGAGCTTTCGTGGGAGAAAATCCCACTTCGTCAGTCGCTTTGAAGATGGGAAAGTTACAGAGTGGGAGGAAATTAAATGCAGGGGAGTGTATGACATAGCATCAGGTCAGGCTGTAACAGCAAATCAAAATAGATGTTAGGATTCAAACGCTGGGGAACAGCATATAGAAGAGGGTGAGATCAAATCACTTGTTGTAATGAGAGAAAAATCCATAGTCCCTGTTTAACCTCACTCTCCTCTATGTGCTGTTCCCCAGTGTTTGAATCCTAACACCTATTTTGATTTGCTGTTACAGCCTGACCTGATCCTATGTCATACACTCCCCTGCATTTAATTTCCTCCCATTCTGTAACTTTCCCATCTTCAAAGCATCTGACAAAGTGCGATTGTCTCCCACGAAAGCTCATGCGATAAATAAATGTTAGTCTTTAAAAGTGCCACAGGACTCTGTTGTCTTGCTCCTTTTCACCGTTTGTTGGGGGGGGCAGGAGCCCCTAGGGAGAGGGAGGTATATAATTTTTACTAGCCCTACCTGGTGGTGAAAGGGACAAACTTTCAGCTGGGCAGAGCTCTTAGCCTAAAACCTCGGCTCCCCGGAAGTTGGGTCAACTAGAAACGCTACAATCTCACCTTGTCTCCAATATACGGCTAAACAGTGGAAGATAAAGTGTCTCAAACAGAAGTAAAAAAAAGTAACTAGTGCTTTTCTTAAAGCTCCTTTGATTAAAGGAGATTTCTGAAGTCTGGAGTTTTTTTCTGTGTTCTCGTTTGCCCAAGTAAAGATTGTTTTTTTCATGCTGATTTTCCTAATCATAGAGAAGCACCAGCTAATTCTTCATTTCAAAATTGCAATTGAAATGCTCTAATTGTAATGGTATTTCTAGAGTCCAATGAACAACTTTGTTAAACTAACAGGCATGCAATAGGATAGTAGGATAAAAACATACTATAGTCAATCAGTGATCTCTCTTTAAACTGAAAATCATGACACTTTCAGTGTAAAACAAACACGGAGTCCTGTAGCACTTTTAAAGACTAGAAAATTTATTTAAACAAATAAGTTTGTTAGTCTTTAAAAGTGCCACAGGACTACGTGTTTGTTTTGCCAAACTAGACTAACACGGCAACCTGTGTAGTTTGGGGGAAATATATTGAGTGTTTTAATAAACATACTTGCTTTCTTGTAAAGCCTTTTGCTAAGATCTGTCTATAAGATACCATCTAAGACCAATAAATAACCACAAGTAAAGGGGGTAAAGTCCTCCTGCGGGTTTAAAACTAAGAAATAAGAGTGTCCTAAACAATTACACTAGCCCATCAAAGACAATAAATAGGGTATTTGATCATTTTCATATCAAGTCTAGTAGTATCAAATATATATTTATTAATAATTTAAATATAGAAGTAGATGAATCAGCACAAGGGGATGAAATTTCATTTTTTGTTAATAAACTCTAAAAATAAACAAAACTATTTATTAGGTACTGCTATCCTCTGAAGTTCCAGACTTTTCAAGAGAGTGGAAAAGAGAACCTGAATAATTGTGACTTCATTAACGTTACTGTAATTGTGCATCATCATCAAAAAGTCTTCAATGAGAAAAGGATAGAAATGGCAGAATATTGAATCTACACAAGTGTCCTCTTTTATACACAATTTTGTTTGCCTCATTTCAAACATGAAATGACAATGACATGAAAATTAAAAGTACAAAGGAAATTCTGTTAATTGCTTTTATAACTCAGACACCTGTCTATAACTGAAGAGTATAAGTGAGGCCATAATAAGTGAGTTCAGTGGCACCAAACTGAACACACAGTACTACTCAGATTTGGCCTGGCTGTGGCTGGCATTGCTACCTGCCACTCAGGTTTGGAGCCCACCAGTGAGGCCTGGTCTACACTATAGTTAGGTCAACATACGGCAGTTTACGTCAACTTAACCTTGTACACGTCTATTATAAAATGTAGCCTCCATCCATGTAAGTTGCCCACTATATCACCCTAATTCCACTTCTGTGACAGGCATAGCACTTAGGTAGATGTAGTTAGGGTGATGATGTCTGTCAGACTGCATTACTTCTATCGCCTGTTCTGTCAACCCACCACAAGGCTCACAACTGGCATTCCCGCTGCCCTGGGGCTCAGATTTGGAGCTCTGTTGCTGGGGGCTGACAACCTGAGCTGTCAGCTGAGAGGAGAGGGAGGGCTCCTGCTGACAGTACTCCACAATGGCCCACATGGTCAAGTTGGTGGGGGTGCTCCTGGTGAGGGTGTGCACGACTAACAAAAGGATCATAGTGTGGATGTGAAACACCGGTTTCATTACTGTGGTGGCTGTATGTTGACTTGATTTTTGATTTTTTGCAAATGCCTTTATTATTAAGATGCAATTTTAAGTAACAGTTTATTTATGGTCATCTGTGTAATGATTAATTTACTTCAGAATTAGATCTACCCAATTCTCTCTACATTCTTGTTCTCCAGCCCCTCTCTAAACTCCCATTTGTTTCTTCTACATTCCCTTTCCCACTCTACTTCCTTAACTTCTGTTATCCACTGCATCCCATAAATAAATTTGTCTTTAAAAGTGCCACTCGACTCCTTGTTTGTTTTGCATCCCATTACACCCTTTTTCTGTGATTGAATATCATTCATGTTCACCCTTGTAGTGTAACTGTGAGGTGTTTAATGAAAAAAATATGTCATGTAAAGTGTTTTGGAATGCTCATGACATGTTGAACATTATTGTTATAGTAGTATGTTTGTTGCAGTGTCATATGTGTGATTATGAAGCTCTGCTATGTAGTATTCCTAAACATGTCTTCCATGGCTTGAAGCAGATCTAAGCAAACACAAAAAGAAGAAAGGTAGTTCACGCCTTAGTAAGGCATGCATTAAACAACCCAGCTCTTCCAGGAACAATGGACTAGCGTAAGCATCTGATAAGGTGATGCTCATTGACTCAGAATGTGGAGAAAACCATGTAGGAATACTGTTGGTAGAAGGGGAGAGGGGAATATGCAGGGACCTTTGAAAAAGAGGGACATTTTGAGACTCTTGCTTTCACTCAGGCTATGTACACGCGACAAACTTGTCCCGCAATAGGCTATTGCGGGACAAGGAAAGCGCTATAAATATAGCGCTTTTGTGTGTACATACATGCTTGTATCGCAAAGGAGCATTCACCCGTGTGAACTCTCCTTTGTGATACAAGGAGCAGTGCATGGTGAGAGCCTTATCACGCAATAAAGTGATCGTGTGTACATGGCCTCAGTCTCTCTTGCAATCTAGCTGTGAACAACATTGAGCGACTGAAACATTGACCAGTGGGGAGCGCCTGGTTGGAGGCCAACCAATTAGCCTGTGGTGAGAACCATCTAAGACCATAAGGCTACTGAAAATGTTAAGCTTAGTTTAGAATGTGATTTGCATTTGTTTACTTTTGATTAAATCTGACTTGGTTTCCACTGGCTTATAAATAAAATCTTTCTGTTCTTAATAAACTTATTTGTTTATCTGAAGCAGTGATGTGGTTTGGGTGTGTGTAAAGACTTTTGTTTAAAGTGACAGAGCTGGTGCATATCAATTTCTTTGATAAACTGACAAACTAATTGGAGCTTCTAAGGTTCAACAGGCAGCACTGAATATTGCAAGATGGAAGTTCCTGGGAGCAGAGGATGTTTGCTGGGGTCATTCTATTGAATAATCCCATGAGTGGCTGGCCAGAGGCACTCATTCACTAAGTTAAGGGCCACTTACTTGCAGGAAGCTGGGCATGGGCTGACTCAGGAGTGGGGTTTACAAACTGGGGCAAGTGAAAGGCAGCCCCAGGAATGAGGAATTGGGGTGATACAGCTATATACCAGTCCAGACTGCAGAGGGGAACGTCACAACTGCTCAACTTCTTCCACGCCACCCTTCATGCTCAGAACAGTATGCCTATCCTAATGCACCAAATGCTTATCATCCCCATGTTCAAAAGCCGCCAGAAAAAGCATCCGGTCTTGTAAAGCCTTTCAGTTTAAAGTGAGTGTGACTGGGGCACACACAATAGTGTGCTGGCAGAAGCTCAATCCTAAAGGGACTAATGTGGTGTGATGGGTTAGAGAGGAAAGTGAAGACATTGGCTGAGATTATGGCTGCCTCTCTGATGGTTTAAACCCACATCTGTGACTGGTGGGACTACAAACAGTCCATTTC
Source organism: Pelusios castaneus (assembly GCA_007922175.1). NCBI lineage: Eukaryota > Metazoa > Chordata > Testudines > Pelomedusidae > Pelusios > Pelusios castaneus. Next base: position 3,191,290 of record ML685783.1, read on the forward strand.
AAAATCGAAACTAGTGCCCAAGCCTGATAATCCTGAAGAAAAAGACATATTCTCTCTAATGTACTTTGACCCTCTCCAAGCTGAGAATGTCACTTTGACACAAAGACCCACCCTCTCACCACCAGAGAGAGGACACTGCTGTTCGCATGTTTCCTCTCCCTAATATCATCCCATGTGTGACAATGTGGAATCTTGGGATTGCAGCTAACACAGTAAATTTCCTATCTGCCTTAAAGCAGGGAATTTTGCCCTTCTCCCCCATACTGTGAACTTCAAGTTAGACACACCTTGGGCTGCATTTGGCTAGGAGTTAGTCCTATATGGCTTAATAAACCAAACAGAAATCTACTGTGACACAAAATTATTAATATTTAGGATTTTTTGTGTCTGGTCTGACTCCCTTTTTTCTGGTTCATTCTAGACCTATTTTTAAGAGATGGACTCTAAATGTCACATAGAGTGGATGAGTAAAGCATAGCAAGACAATTGTTTGATTACTGCAAATATTGGATAGTGTTCTTTAGCAACATCCATGTTTGTACTTTTAAAAATTATATTATTGAAAAAGTATAATTGTGTCCTCAAACACTTTAAAAAATGTGTGTGCGGGCTGCCTAGAAAACCAAAATGACACATTGTTTATTTCTCACATAGCTAACCATACAGATCTATATTTTTAAGTGAAGAGAATGTTTATTATGCATGAGAAAGATACTATGTTGGTGTAAAAGTAATCCCCTGATTTTCTTTAACTCACAAAATTACGTGAACTGAAAGTATGCTAAATTCAGCACGCATACCGGACAAGGAGTTTGCATTCTGCACAAAAGGTCATAGGTTATTTATATTTAATATATGACATCTGGTTATTTTAATAATTTCCTTAGCTAATTACCAGTACATGGGTGAAATCTGAAATTCTTGGCACCTAGGTATTAAAAAAAACAATAAGAACTGTACAGTACTGGAAATCTTTGTAAAAACTTTAGCAACTGTCCTAATTCAGATGTAGGAATGCTTAGCAATTATTAGCTGGTATATACGAGAGTGATTTTATTGGTGTTTGATTTAATGTTGAGTAAAATTTTCAGGAAAATGAGATAGCTGCAAAATGGAGGCATTCTGGTAAGACAGTCTGCACCACAATTACCAATAACAAAGATGTTATCTAAATGCAGTATTTCCCTTCACTGTTTTTGTGCTGAGGATCTAATCAATGGGGCATTTGTAACATAATAAACCTTACAAAATAAAGTTGTGTGCTGACAAAAACATACCCCACATAAAAACTTAATGGGCCTATGAAGTTTTATTTAACCATTTTACAGCCTTAACCAGGAACTTTCATAGCTCCCTAGAATGTGCTGTGGTAAATTAGTCCACTTTACTGTATTTTTTCCCCCCGTATATTTCAAATGTTAAAAAATTACTGCTTTTCTTTGTTTGATTATTATTTTGGCATGTAAAGCAGACATTACTTCATTCAGTTTTCAGCTATTTTAAACTTTTATATTTTTTAAGGTGCAGACAGGATTTGTGCCCCATGTGGAGGAAACTATGTTATACATATGGTAGGTAGGAGAAGAAAAGGACTTGCAGTTAGATATCTGGCACTTCTCAATCATAAAGATGCCTTCATAAAGCTCCACCAAGAATAACAGCGCTAGCAAAATGCTTTGAGATCCTTAGCTGGAAGGCATGGTAGCTCTATTTATCAGCATTTTTACTAACAACATGAAGGTATGTCCAGCGTGTGTTTCTGTGTCTGAGGCAATTACCTGTACAGATTCTTCACTCTCACTGCAGTGAGAGACAAGAGAGAGAGAGAGAGAGAGCAAACTAAAGCAAATACTTACAAAGTTATTTAGGCTGAATATTATTAGAGAATGGCATTTTAAAACGTATTTGCCTTCATTTGGAATTTATTACTTCATTGTTTACTGAAGAAGGGATGGTCTTGTGAATAAGACACTGGACTGGGACTCAGGAGACCTAGATTCCTTTCCCAGCTCTGTCACAAACTTCCTGTATGACTTTAGTTGAGTCACTTAATCTCTGTGCCTCAGTTCCCTCATCTCTGATATGGGGATAATAATGCCTTCTTTTTCCCTCCCTTTGTTTGTCTTGTCTATTTAGATTATAAACTCTATGAGCATACAGAGCATAGCACAATGGCCCCCCAATCTCAGTTGGACATTTTAGGTCTTACTGTATATAAATAATAATTTACTTTTATTAATAGATTTTGATTCCCAATATTATTCTATTTTGTCCAAGTGTAATATGTTTCCAGCTGGTTAAGTAATATCAATTCCCTACATATATTTATTTTTCCTTCATTAGATGAGGTCTAACTAAAATTTTCTGTATTTTCTTATACTGTTATTTATTGTATTTTAACCTAAAATTTATTTAAAACAAACATTTGTCTATAAGAGTTCTCAGGATTTCTTTATGGGTAAGCTAGTCACCTGCAGGGGATAAGGGACAACTCCCATCACAGCTTTGCACAGTAGGTCACTGAAACATGGGGATTTGTGATGGAGTTCACTCACCATAGTGGGATTTCCTGCTGGATGTCTCAAGGATTGGCTGTCTCATCTGGTGCGTCCTCTCCTCGTGGTGCCTCTCCAGCTGCCTTCTTTGTCTGGTGACTCATCTCAGCCCATGATCTGCAATGTCCTTTTCCTGACTCCGCCCTCCATCCATGCCATCATCTGTGTTTTCCCACTTCCAGGTTTCATTATCTCAGTCAATAGTCCAGCCACTTGCCCAGTGGCGGATGTGGGGGACCCAGGCCTGCCCACTACTCCAGGTCCTGGCCCAGGGACCTTTTAAATAGCAACCTCCTTCTGTTCTCCTTAACTTCTCCACCAAAACTGCTTCCAAAATCTGGGCCACTTCCCTGTGGCCCCAGCACCTTCTTCACCTTCTTTTCTGGGCCCCCAGCCCACCAGACCCAGCAGCCAGTTAAGATATCTCTCTTCCTCCCAGGTCCCTACCAGCAACTGCCCTGTCCAAGGTGCTACCTGCCTGCAGCCTGCTTGGAGCTCGGTCCTCTGTTCTTGGGCTCCCCGCAGCCATGGCCTCTAGATCCTGCAGCTCTCATTTCTTTCAGCCTGCTGGGCCCTGATTGGCTGCTCCTGGCAGCCTCTCTCTTATTGGCTGTTCCATGCACGGTCTCCTTAGGTTGCTTTTAACTTCTTTTTCGGTGTGCAGTGAACACCACAATACAGGATTCCTCACCTTCTTCTGAAGCATTCTGCATAAATCGTTACTGGCAGCAGAATACAGTAATAGATGTCCCATTGATTTGTTTCGATATGGACATTCCCACGTTCTATGCTATAACAAAGGAAAACTAGTTTATTTTCAAAGTGTATAAAACGGATTGAAGGTAAAATTAAAAACCAGCTTGACAAAATAGTGTACTGTATGAAGGTCTACTGAATGAGTTCTCCATTAGGTATGCTTGCCAGAACAGAAAATTTTTAATGAATTTTGAATATGCATTCATACTGCCAATCCAATTGCAAGGGTTTTCCTCATTCAATCAATAAATAGAATCAATACCCTGTGACCTACCTGGCTATTAAAGCAGCTTGTATTTCTGTCATCAGTTAACCACAATGGCTGCGTCTACAATGGTAAATTAAGTCGACTTAAGCTTGCTTAAGTCGACTTAATTTACCCTGCGTCTACACTACAGTTTCCTTAAGTTGACTTAAGCAAGCTGCTTAAGTCGACTTAAGGAAAATAAAGTCGACTTAATTAAAATTAAGTCAACTTTATTAAACCTCCTTTCCACTAGACCTAAGGCTTAAGTCGACTCCCTAGAGTCCACTTAAGCCAGTGTAGCCATGGGGTAGCCCTAAGTTGACTTAGGGCTACCCCAGGGCTACACCAATGCCCTCCCTGCCAGGTACAATGGGGCAAAGGATGAGCCCCCTGGCAGTGGGCAAGGGGTGCCCCCCCCTGCCCCCGTGGACCTACCCTAGGTCCCGCTAAGCCCCACAAAGTCAACCTAGGCATCCAGTGCGGACTTTAGGTCGACTTTTTAAGTTCCCCTTTAAGTTGACTTTATTTTTAAGTGGAGACACACTAAGTCGACTTAGTTAAAGTCGACTTAAATACACAAGTGTAGACATAGCCAATGAGCTTACTGCAAAAAAGCTACAGACAAAAAATGATTTGCAGAAGTTAACTGGCAGATAATTTCAAATAAATAAATCTGAGAAAGCAGAGATCAAGAAAGAAGGTGACAATTGTCAATTATGAAAATTAATACCAATAATATTTGTAGTTTGGTATGCTAAATAAAGGATCAGCCAATTTTACATCTGCATATGAACTGCTCTCTGCAATGGTCAGAAGATTTTTCTCATGTACATCATTGGACAGCAGGTTATATTTGTTATGTAAATGAACAAGGGATGAAGTGGGTGGAGCCATTTTGAAGCATCAGGTCTTGTTTAGATTTGATAAAATAAAGATTTTTTATTTTATTGTGCACACGTGCACATGCACACACATGCATGGAAATGTGCACGCACGCATGCACGCACACACACACACAATTTGTTCTGTTCCAAAAAACCAAAGCTGATGAAAAAACATCTCTCCCCCCATCTAAACTGCATTTGTTGACAGAACTTAAACATCACACAGAATCTAACAGTTACAAAAATTAATCATTTAAAAATAATCTGGAATGCCATTCATAAGAACTTATTCCTTTGGTCTTGTAAATTACAGCTCCCCGAGTCACTGCTGCCTGAAAAATTCATGCTAACGAAATCTAGAATAGTAATGACCTGTTGTATTAATTTAGATGGAATATATGTGCAAAAGGTACTAATGTAATCCAGTTATTGCCCAACACTGAACAGTTTTAAACAAAGTTTGGGGTTTGCTATATAGCGAGCTAGCCTATGTAATACCATGGTGTGACAAGAGTGCAAGGTAAGAACACCTATTGAGTTTTGGGAGTGGCCTGGCACAAGCCTTCCTATGTCTGAAAGCCCCTGCCCAACCCTAAAGGGAGGAGCCCATGGCTCAAATAATTACAGGGGACAATAAATGAAAAACAGCAACAGGACTGAGGGTTACAGTGTTATAAGCACGGATCCTGAAGAGGACACCAAACAAAGAACCCCAGACAGCGCCCACTGCTCCTCAAAGATATCTAGGGAGCCAGTGGACATGGCCCAGAAGAACTCTGCCAAGGTATGTGAACCAAAAGAAAAATGGAAACAGGCCCCACAGTCACAGAGCACCTCCCTGTACAACATCCTCTTCCTGGTTTTATAGATGGCTAGGGCAAGAACAACTGAGTTGGCACTCTGGTCATTGCATCTCCCCTCAAACAATGCAAGAATGGAGCTGGTTAACACACCTGTATCTAATCTGCGAGTGGAGCAGAGGTGGATGCTAATTAAGCTATTAGGCAGAGGCTACAAATAGGCACAGGAAGGAAGTAGAAAGGGGGGAAAGCAGGCACAATGGAGAGGACGGAGATGGCTCTTCCCTGCTTGTTACAGGAGCTGATGGCTCCCTAGGACTGTTGGAGCAGACTGTATACAATATAGAGATAGAAAGAATCCACAATGTAAATAAACCACAAGGTGTCTGACCAGCACAAGGGTCTCAGAGCAATTTGTGGACTGGAGCAGAGGCAGGAGTCAAAGGACTCTGTCACACATGATAAATACCATTAAAATTATTTTAACCTTTTATTAAAGATATAGAAAAGAAGGAAAGACAGAAAGCGTTTGAATTGTTAAGTATTAAAGTTTTCATTTTGACAGCTCCTCATTCCCTTTTGCTTTAGTTGGAGAGAGTTTTTAGAAGAAAAACAATCTCTCGTTTGACAATCTTTTAGATGGTATTAAAGATAGTCACCGTTGTTCATTTTTGGGGAAAAAACAGCAAGGAGACCGAATACCAATGTGAAAGCTAAGCTAAGAAGAAAAAGGGAAAATTGTTTTTTAAAAGAGTGCATTATAGAGATAAGGCATTCTGTAGCATGCTATGGATTTAAGATGGTTTTGATCCAGAAAAATATGCTGAGGAAATAACTTGGCCACTTTACCAGCTGTGGATAGAGACAAGAGAAGTTATCTGTTGGCCAAGCAAAGATGTGCTGATGTCGATATTTTCAACAAGGGCTTTCATAAAAGTTTCCCATTTGACCTATAATGACCTGGGTGGAGGGAGGAGGAGAGTTAAGAACTTAGGGAATCATTAGTTCATTAAATGTCCCGTTTCAATTAAAAAAATCTCAAGCCTTGCTCAATTAAATGCCAGGAAAAAATCAATAAGTGAAGTGGTTTCTGTTGGCCAAGGAGTCAGAAGGAAGCAGTCAGCAGTACTGTATGTACCCATGATCACTGCAATGCATGCCTTTTCCAGCATGCAGTAAGTAGTATTAAGCTACTCTGAAGGCTTTGACATGCTTTTGCTCAGTACAAAAATGCTGGAGAGAGCAACAGCTGTCCTTCATGTTGCTCTCCTGCAGATTCTAATCCTCTGGGTTTACACAGTTGTTCAAGGAATAGATTAAAGGGAAAAGCCATTTAAAAAAACCAGAGGCACCAACTGGGAAACTGCCTGAGTAAATAAATGTTACGTCTATATTAAGAGACAGCATATTTATGCTTTTGAAAATATGTTAGCATTTTACCATATAATCTCAAAACACTACAGTTTACAAACAAGGTAGGGTTACAGATCCTTATTGTAGAATACTATAGCATAGTCCCTTTTATATGAGAGGTTGCTTCTGCTAGGAAATAGTTAAGAACTGTAACTGAGTAATTTTTTCTCAATGAAACAGTAATTTATTTATCCATCAGTTCCTGTTAGCGATGAGCAAACCTCAAAAGGTATGACTGCAAAAAAGAACTAAAAGGTCGGAAGCTTCCCCTGCATCTTGGGTGGCCCTTGGACCTTCAGAACCTTCTGTAATTTTCTTAATAACAGTATCTTCTTTCCAGATATCAAGAACTTTCATTCCAATCCGGACCAAAAGAGAGTAGAAGGGAATGAAAGTGGGAAAAAAAAAAGGTAGAGGGTCAGCAGACAAGAGCCTTTTTTAAACCTTGAGAAACGGTTTTGAAGGGATGGAGTTTCAGGTCAATTTTCGTTTGGAAAGTAAGTAATTCTTTGAGAGTTTCTGAATTTTTAGGCTCCAGACTTTGACAACAAAATGTCAGTTATAAAAATAATTAAAAATAACCATCAATCATCAATATTTAAGTTCAAGAACTACCTGTTGCACCATATCTACTCATCAACGCAGGCAAGAATGGGGCAGAGGAATGTGTAGGTTGGGAGAAAATGGAGCGCATGCACATACAAGGGAATGTAGACGCAGGGAAGAAACAGAGTACACGCCAGCTGCTTTGTGCTGTCCCAGTGGCTATAAACGTAGTTTATTGGCTGCTAGACTTGGGCTGCTTTGTGCTGCTCCAGAATGTCATAAAATATGCAATGGGTATCAATGAATCAGATAAATGAAATATCATCACATATCTTCAGTGCATTAGAAAGATGTGGTAACATTCCTGTTTACTGTTAATTAGGTTTTGAAATAACTGCAAGGAAATTCTCAGACGAAGGATGTTAAGGCGGAAGCAAAGAGAGGTTAAAGTAAAATTAAAGGAATTTAGAGTAAATATATTCTCAAAATAATTATAAACCAAAGCAAGTCAGCATTAAAAGAAATCCAAAGCACAGAACTGTGGAGATAGGGCATACAAACAGTATTAATTCTGCTTTGTAGTCATGGACAGATTAACACATGGGCCTATGCGGCCTGTCCCCAGGGGCCCGCTCTGCCCTGCAGCACTGGGGGGAGACGGGACTGCCCTGGGCTGGAGGCCAGGCTCTGCTTTCCCATCCCACTCTGGGCCAGCCGGTCCACCTCTGAGGGCAGAGCGGGGCCAGCTGCCATGCAATACAGCCTCCAGCACAGCCTTCGGGCCGCACCAGAAGCCACGCTGGCTATGTCTACACTTGTTAATTTAAGTCTACACTTGCTAATTTAAGCAAGCTCAAGTCGACTTAATTTACAAGTGTAGACGTACCCACAGTGTGTGCCAGTAGGCCCCGCCATCCCAGGGGGCCAACCATCCGGGTCAGCCTCTGGTCCCAGGGCCCCCAACCAGTGCAAGCCTGCCTGCAGGGGACAGGGCCCCAGGTGCGGGAGGTGGGGCAGGGGAGGCCCCGATCCCCTCTGCTTATAGTAACACCATGAGGAGAAATAAATCTAATGCATTTTAAAAATTCATTTAAATCTGGGACTACAACTGTTATTACAATATATCATTTTAAACATTAATAATACGTAGGTTGTACTGCATCATGTCACCACAATGCAGCATTAAGGTTGCTTGAGTACTCTAGCTGTGTATATCCATACTTCAAAATGTTTGATTTCTTTTAAAGTTTAACCTTAAGTTTGAGGTTCGTAATTGCAGGGCACTGGATTAGATGATCTCACAAGATCACTTCCAGTCCTAAGTTTCTATGATTCTATGAATTTGCTTGGTTTATAATGCTTGCAACGTTTTTACCACTTAGATTACTAATACATACTCTCAACCTGAACTGCTTTTTAAAGTAGTTTTCACCTGGAAATAAATGAGGGTCATGGTATTCGGTGTTTGTTTTGAGGTGGAAAATTTATTGGCATCCAAATATAAAGTGCTAAATGCTCTCAAAGTCTGGTTTAAAATAGCAGAATGTTTCCAGGCATTCAAGTGACCTCCTTCCCCTTTCCACGCACCATCCCATATCCATCACCCTACTCCATTTTCTTGTTCATTATCACCAAGGAGTGATTCTCAGCAAACAGACAAGGGTGTAATGATTTTGAGAAGTAAGAGCAATTTCTTTCTTGGTGACAATCCTTATTTAATATTGTGATTTTTAAAGCATTGAGACACAGAAGAGGACCATTTAGATGGCAAAGTATCAGTTCAAGCCTGAAATTGGCAGCCTTAGCTAGAACACAAAGACCAAACTGAAAACTGCAGTTCGGAGATCAGAGCGGTAGTACAGCAGCAGAAGAATTCACATGCATTGAAATGAGATGAAGGAGCTGCACCTATTTCACACAGCCATTTGCAAAGCTGTGTAAAATTTCTTCGATAAATGCATTGACAAAATCTGACATGGTTCAGGTTTTCATGTAAGAAAATATTAGCCTGAGGTAGCGTATATCATCTTTGCTAAGAGAATGACAGAGAGAAAAAACCCTAAACAAAAAGGGACAGATGCTTATAAACTGCCTTCAGTTCCTCATTCAAAACGGAGAATATGAGTTGAAGAGTTAAGAGAACAACAGTCTCTCTTTCCATATTTGGAACCTGATTTACAAACTCAGGCATGCACTACTTCTTTCAGACATTTGTGTCTGCCTAACTTCTATGCAGAAAAACAATCAGTAACACTGGCTTTTGATCTGCCAAATCCTGAACAGCCTCTACTGTCATTTATCCATCTGCTCAAGTGCCAATTTAATCCCCTATACACACAACACATGCCTTTTGTTATACTCCATAAAAAATGGAGTGCTGTTTTCTACAGCTATGCTGACTGAGAGGGAATACACATCTTTACCATGGCTAGTCTGGAAAGCTCCCACTTTGTCTCTGCTGGGGCTGTTTTACCCAGTGCATATAATGTAGAATGAAAATAACATAGTAACATGACCCTAAAACCTCTATATACTACTTAAAAGGTAAACAGGTGTTAGAGCAACTGAGTGGCCTGCTAATGAACTATGGACCCTTTTAATCTCAATGTTAATTCAACTCCAGCATAGGTTGGTAGCTCATGGCTGTTTAGTACTCTCTAAGTAACCAATTTTGTGTTCTCAATAAAGTTTCTTGGGCTTATAGGTCCATTAACACAAGAGTCCCCACAATTAGCAGCCACAGCAGAAGCAAAATGTAGATCATAACAACAGAGACTAAAGTGTCCTTTCATCTGCACATTTTATCAGGTCAGGGTGGTGAAAGCATCCTGGGAGGGCTTGTAACTCTGTGGATCAAAATGGTTAAAGCACATTAGTGGGGCTTAAAAGTATTCTGTGGATCAAACAGACCACCAGTCTGCAGTTCTCCTGCAGGTTTTTCTGGACTTAAATTAGGCATGCACAAATGTGTGCAAGAAACGGTGTATGCCTGACTGTAAGTCAGGTTAAAAGTATGGAGGGAAAAATCTTAAAGAATGTAACTAGCAGACCAAAATAACGAGAATTTACACTTTCATAGCATCTTTTGTCTGAAGACCGCAGAGCACTTCACAATCACTAATAAAGCATGGAGGAACAGTAAATAATCTGGGGAAGAGAATAGAGGCTATTTATGAGCCACCTCTTATAGGCCTATTTCTATTTCAAAAAATCCTAATTTTTTTTTTAGCAATTACATCTATCTGTTCCGTCCATTGATACTCGCTTCCAGAGCTAATGCTTGGCTGACCATTTCATAGCTAAATTAACTATGGGCAAGCATAAAAATACAAGAAGTTTTGGGTGGACAAACACTCAAAAGTTCTTGCTCTTTAACCAACCCTTAACCAAACAAATTAAACTCTTAGCTCTGAACCATGGAAGCAGAAATCTCTCAAAAAGAGAACATGTTTGCAGCAGAGATTTCTGTAACTTATTACAGCTTTGACTGCAGTGGCGCAGACATTAGCCTCCTCCTCAATTAGTTTGCCCTAGTCTACACTTACCACTGTTTTCTTAAACCCTCCCTACACACTACATTAAGCTGACTGGAAATGGCACAGACACCTCAATCGAAAACTGAAGATCGCACTGATGACAGCGACTTTGCCACCATCAGTATAGACTTGCCCTTTGACAAGGCAACAGAATCACCAGAGAACGTGCAGGATTTTCATGCTCCCTCAAGCTTCTGATTCTGGCAGAAATCCATTAGCCTTTATACCTTCCTAATTAAAGCCTTGTCTACATTAGTATTTTGCTTAGATGTCAGTCACTGGTGTGAATGCCAAGTGTAAAAAAGAAAAGCTATGATTTACAAAAGAACAGTACAGTTTACCCTTTCTTGAGAATGGATAAACTCAATTAGTGCAATTTGGGTGTCCGTGCTCCGGGCCTTCTCCTGGTGCAGCTACAGAGGGCGTAAAGGGGTTCAGAAGTAGCCCAGTAAGTGAATACTATATCGAATGGCATATTTGACCACATATTTGACCACATAAGAGGTCAAGAGAGATGGATGGATCTGCCAGTCAAACAGGAATTTTTTGATTGCCTGCTTTGCTCAAGGTGGTGTGGCAGCAAGATTAGAAGCTTTTGAAGGTGGGGTATCTGCAGGTTAAATCAAAGAACAATCTGTGGGGATTTACTACAGGAAAGAAACTGCACAATCACAGTGTCCTGACCTACAAGCCCTGCAGAGAAATGCAGCACAAGCCAGACACAGCACATAGATCACTGGAACCAGTTCAAACTGACTGAGTGCCAGGACATCATCCAATCTACAGAATAGAACTGGACCTGACCCCATTTCCAGAATCTTTGTTAATATTGTTTTAAATGTGTATCTACTAAGTCACATAACAAGCCAGGTAATGACTCAGGGACATTAGTATACCAGCAATTTCAAAGAAAGCAAAACAGGTCAATGGAAACGGCATTCCTTCGATCTATGCAGAAGTAGGTCAAAGAATAACAGATCACATTCAGCTACATTAAGTATTTAAATCTTACTCTAGTCATTTTTACCAATCTGAATCAACCCGAGTATAAATTATATGGTAGATTATATCTCCACATTCTGACAGCAAAACACTTCTCACTTAAACTAGCATAAATTGAGTTTAATGGATCTATACCAATGCTAAGGGTACTGGGAAATGAAAGTCAGGTTTGATTTTTCACACTACACAGTGGAAGCAGAGTTAATGGTACATATTTGTGATAGGGAGAATAGCTCAAGAGAAAATCTTTTTGCAGTTGTGTCAATGCCCTTTGCAAGCTCTACTAAGGGGATTCTTGCACAAGTTTACAGATGGATGGCCAACTGTTTCAGGTATCTCAAGGGTATTCAAATGTGATATATTGAGAGATGTTTACCAAATGTAAATGCTGTGATTGTGTGGCTGCAGAGAGACCTTTAAAAGAAACTCCCAAGGGGACTAATCGAGAGTGAAACTGAGAGGGAGAATAACTCTGAAAAGCAAACTCTGAGGTTTATTGCAAGTGACAAAGGAAGGGGACTATTGAATTATTGTTTATGGGATTTTATTGTGCTAAAGTGAATATTAAGATTAAGTTACTTACTTCTAGCATGTCACTTTGTAAATGTAAAGAGAAAGAAAGATAATAACTTCAAAGGATCATTGTCAAGAATAAGTGATATGCAATGGTAAATTAGCTGGAAAAATGGAGTCTTATTTAGCTGACGTTTGTTGAATAGAGATTTTATTCCCTCTGAGAGAATCCTTAAGAACTATGTCCACAGTTCATCAACCTCAAAGTAAATGGAAGTAACATCAAACCACACTAGCAACTTTGAAAGCAAACAGCCTGTCCTCAGGGTATGACCGTTGCTGGAAGTCACACTGTCTAGATGAATATAGTAGTGCGAGATATAGTCAGATATAGGACTACGGATGAGTGAACTATAAAAGATTAAAAATGTGGGTTTAGTTCAGATAAACATACAAGAAGTTTTAATGCGCATCTGAAATTATCTGAACTTCATATGTCAGAAAGACTGTGCTGTAAATCTCATGAGAAACAGGCTTGTTTGTGAGATTACTAACTCTCCTGTTTCTGATCCCAGCTGGAATAGTATGAGAGCAGCCAGCTTTTTGCAGGGTGTTTTGTTTTCCAAAGCTGGCAAAAGATCAGCTCTAAAAATGGATGGAAGTTTAGGGTGAGACTATTATTCTATCCAAACCTGACTGTCCATCCTTTACCACTGAGACAGACGACAGAAAGGAAAGTACAAAATATTAGTGCACACTGCTGTTCTGTACAGGTTAGAATGCTCAATAAGAATTGTCAGTTTGTTTGAGCAAAAAGGAAATTGTTAAAAAATACACTCTCCTTGCAATAACAGTTGAGTGGGTGATTTTGTAATTTTTTTTTTCTCTTGGGGATGGTACAAGAAGGGAAAAGACAGGAGGGAAACATCAGATGTTTGTATGTTTTACAAGTAAAGAAAATGATCCTTTTCCAGGGACAAAGACAATTCTGAAGTTTCACTTACAAAAATGTACTGAAGCCTCTCAATAAAGCTGAACACCTAACGCAGACAATGGTGATGTTCACAGGGCCTGGCCCTGAAAGGGATCTATGTACACAGGGTCAAATTTTATAGAGTGCCTAAATGTCTTAGGAGCCTCAATTCCATTTTCAGAAGTGGGTTAAACACTTTGGAGCCTAAGTCTCACTGAAAGTCAATGGGATTTATGCTTCTAAGTCACTTCTGAAAATAGAATTTAGGCTCTTAAGTCATTTAGGTGATTTAGAAAAATGTTCCTACATGGCTAAATGCTTCATGCTTATATTTGACTTTCATGACAAATAAATTGTCGAGAATGAGTGTGTATCCACATGCAGAAATACATAATTTACGACTTAAAATGCTTCACAAATTAATTAAAATTAAAAAGATGTATACAGCTACAAAATGTGTAATGTCAGATTAACTCATGCTCTTCAGCAGAATAAATCCTGGCAGAGGTCCCTGGTTGCAGGACCTCTGAAGGAGAATCAACTTGCAGCAGTGCAAAGTGCCCACAAGTAACTTTTGAAGTGATAAACAAACAGAGTTCTGTAAGGAACTGGTAGGGTGAAGGCAGCTATGCAGGCAGACTCGTTGATTCCTATAAAGCTCTGGAAAGTTTTAAAAAGTTTCCCCACCTGTGGCAAAGCCCAGTGAAGGGCAAAAGTGGTAATACCCACCTGGCCTCCACTAAGGCAAATCTCTTCCATGGCAGACAAGAAGGGGTCAAGAAGGTGTAATTTACACTTTCCTGGAACAAATTCTACCAAACTGAAGTAATTAGGGGTTGCATTTACATAACCAAGGGTAGATGTCAACCACTTACTTTCAACAGAGTCCTGTGGCACTTTTAAAGACTAACAGGTTTATTTATCGCAAGAGCTTTCGTGGGAGAAAATCAAAGCATCTGATGAAGTGGGATTTTCTCCCACAAAAGCTCATGCGATAAATAAATCTGTTAATCTTTAAAAGTGCCACAGGACTCTGTTGTTTTTCTACAATAGACTAACACGGCTATCCTTTTGGACACTTACTTTCAAACATTGTTTGACTCCTTGTTTGTAGATCAGCCTTTCTGCACACATGACACATGCACAAATGTGCTTTTCACACAAGGTTCAAGTGGTGGAGAGAGTTAAAGGTGAAAACTATGTGATATATTTGTTGAGTATCAAATAATTCATCTTTCATAGGCAAAACTCCCATTGATTTCACTGGAATTTTGCCTGTGTCAGGACCGCAATTTCTTCTTGCATACCAAAGAGAGCATTCAGATCTAGACCAAAATCTACCAAGAACAAGGAGATATCACTCAAAGTGACCTACTCAAGATTGCATAATCTAAGAACTTAAGTTTGATGAGTCTCCAGAGGGTCTGCCCCTGGTACTGCTGCAGTTGCATGGAATCATCAAATAAATAATTCACTTGTTCTTGAGTCTTGCAATTGTACTAGGAAATTAAATGTTAAAATATGCAGACAATTTTAAAGTTGCAAATCATTTTATGAACTTCCAGGATCTTGCCTGTCTCAAACCAGAATCATTACACAATAAAAGTATTTGTGGGGGAGAAATTCAGATGGATTTTTATAGCCTCTGTAATACGCAGAAAAAAGATTGCTGCTCATTCCCCACTTTCATGAATTTTGGGCTGAATTATTAATCCATATAATACTGTACTTGTATTGGTATTAAGCATTAGGTTCCAAGTGATCCCCTTCTCTCACTCTGTTTATAAGGCACTGTCTCTGTGGGATAAGATTGATGACTGTGTAAATTCAACTTTCTCCCTCCTTGGTCTCTGCTTTAAAGCTCTGATTGAAAATGGGTGTTGAAGAATTTAGTTAGCTTCTTCAGTATTCTTTGCTTTCATATGGCTGAGGAAAGTTACTGTAACTGTAGTTTGAGGTGTTTTGTCTGTGTGGATCCCCCTTTTGGTCTGCACGCATCTCACGCATACATTCTCAGAATCGTTTGACCAGCAGTGTCTGGGTCATGCTTGTGCCCTGAATGTCCTAATGGCATATAGGGCAAAGTGACCCATATGCCTTTCAGGTCTCTATGCCAGAATGGACTTGGCTCCACTCAGAGGAAGGCGAGGCAAAGAAAAGTCTTTGCTAGCTTCTTCAGAGCCATCAGGACTCCAGACTTGTAGTCAAAAGAGCCATGACTTACTTTCTTTTTTTGTAGTCTCTACCATTTCAGTAAAGAGGAACAATGCAATGAGTCACCCTTAGAACAGACATCAACTCTTCCCTGCTTTGATGTGGTGGAGGTAGTACTTGGCTTTGATGCGGCGCTTACAGCTGGAGCTGTACTACATGCCTTGGGGGGGAAGGAGGGGGCAGGGTGACCACAACCCTGTGCAGGGCACAGGCACAACCCAAATGGACACCACCCATCAAAAGATTCTGGTTTTGTGTGCACAAAGCATATGCACACCAAAAGTGGGACAGAACTCCAAGAAGAAGGGTATATTACCCAAAGAAAATCCCCTCCAGATGCCTAATTAGGACTTTGGAAGAAGTGCCTAAGTGGACTCCACTAAAAGTATCCATCCCAGGTTTTACAAAGGACCTAGTGCACACGGGAAGTATAGTGTAGATTAGAGTTGATTGGAAAATGGCAAATATTTCCCACATAAGCATTTAAGAAGAAACAAGTTTCTTTTTTTAAGCAATGTTTTTCAATTTTTAAATAAAAGATTTTGTTTTTATGCTGAAAAGTTGAAAATCTCAGAATGAAAATATTCTACAAAAATTGTCACCCCCTCCCCCACAAAAGGTGTTTTTTATGATCCAAAAAGTTTGACCAGCTCTAATGTAGGTGTTCAGGCAGTGTCAAATTGCTCAGCAAAGTTGATATTTACTTCAATATTGAGCCTCAGTTCTTTGATTAAAGACATTCTCAATAGTCTAGGAGATTAAGGGCTTGTCTACAGGGAGAGGTAGTGAATGGCAAATAGGAGAGTAAATCTATAGCACAACAGCCTGCAATGTACTAACAGTCTACACAGACCCTGCTAGTGTACTGTAGATTTACACCACTGTGTGCCACACACTAACAGATAAGCCTACAGACAAAACTACAGACAAGCCCTAAGGGATCTCTGCAAGACCCAGCCCTTTCCAACACTTACATAACCTTTCCACCCTCCTTCTGCTGCAAAAGTTGGATAAGATTTAGTGGCTGTATGATGTTTAACATAAACCTCTCTAGATCATTATAAAATTGCTAGGCACATAATGCCACCTACTTCTAACCCTTTGTCTTCTTTATCTGTCGGAAGGATGCAGGGAAGGAATGGGGGTGGCACTGGTGTAGCTACACAGATGTATGAGAATAAGTAAAAGAATCAAAATTTTTGTTGGTGAACAGTAAATAGCTTTTTATGGCCAATGCTTAGTGAACCATAGCAAAGGAATGAAAAAAAAAATGTTTCCCTTTTTGTTGGCTCCTGTTACTCTAGTAACTGAATAAGGTTGCCATTCATTGCCAGTTTGTTACCATAGCTATTAATGCCATAAAACAAAGTGAACAAATCCCAAATTTTTCATAGCTAAAAAAGGAAAGGCTTTTTTTTCTGGTGAAATTCTACTTCTAAGAACATCACATGACTAGCCAATAACATAACATTTCTTTTAAGTTAGTGCTTGATGTGCCTTTGGAAAAAAGTTTTTATGATCTGTTAAGTTTGGCCTCCAAAGGATTTTTTTTTTTTTAGATGAAGCTTTCACTCTTAAAATAAATTTAAACAGAAATCACTACAACTGAAATGTATTTATTCTTTGGTTGGTACTGTGTAGCTCAGGAATCATTAATTCAGTACTGAGCCTTTCACCTGGAAGGCACTAGTTCTAATTCAGCTTAGATGAGAAAGGAACTGAGGCAATTTATTAATATCTAGCAGCTCTTCAACAATCAAACAAACAAAAACACCCCATCATATCACCAAAAGTGTGGCTCTAACGCTTAATCTTAGCCTCAACGCAGGGATCAAGGACTGCATGGACACGGAGGATGAACTATCCCCACTCCTCCATCAGTGAATCTTCTGAATCACAGTTGAGACATGTTTGCAGGTCAGCATTGTGAAGGTTGTATTCCCACTGACTATGCTGTATCTGACCCATAAAAGACAGCGGATTTCCATGTGCAAGGTTATCATTCAAGCACTTTTCCCTAGCTTTAAATTCACTAGACAAAAATTATATAAGTGCTGTGACTTGCATTGCTGTATTTGAATTTGCTTACCATATTTATAGTCTTCAGGCAGCAACAGGGACCTGGGGGACAAGACAGAAGAACCAATATATTAAATTACAGAGATTATATTTCACTAAAATTTATATTTTGTCCCACTATCCCCACCCAGGGATCACTAACAGAGAATAACAGAGTTAAAGCTCAGGCAGCATGTTGTCCTATTAGTGAATTATATTCTGCCCTCAAAAACAGAAATCTCCATTTATAATCCTGGGCTTCTGCCACATTTATCAAAACTTATCAATAAGATATCAGTATTACAGCTATTCTAGTCACATATTTGGAGATGCAGCTACAAGCACAGCACTTTCTTTGAAAATTGTTGTTATATTTAAAGAAATAGAAAACAAAAACAGACCAACGTTCTCTCAGAAGTCATGAAATCTGCAGACAGATTAAAAAGTAAATGACCAAAAAAAAAAATCAAATGTTATCCAATGGGCAATGACGGCATTCTAGAGAGCACTAAGGTTTTAAGACCTCACATCACTAAATTTCACCTGTCTCTCAAGGATCTTGAAGTCAAGTATCAACAACTCTTCAGAGAAGCTCTGAGCTATTTAGCACCTTCACAAAGTCAACTACAATTAGCATCATTCCCAAATTACTTCTTTTCAATGACAAAACAGCATTACACATTTGCCCTGCAAATCAGATTAGGTGATACGTTATTAGCTGTGTTGGTCTCAAGATCTGGGAGAGACAAGGTGGGGAGTTAATATTTTTTATTTGACCAACTTCTGTTTATGAGAGGGACAAGCTTTCAAATCACAGAGTTCATCTTCAGTCCTGGAAAGGAATGCCCGCCACAGATGCAAGATAAACAAGGAGTCTGGTGGCACTTTTAAAGACTAAAATATATTTATTGCATGAGCTTTCGTGGAAGAAAATCCCACATCGTCAGACATTTAAAGATGGGGAACTTACAGAATGGGCGGATTTTCTCCTACGAAAGCTCATGTGATAAACAAATTTGTTAGTCTTTAAAAGTGCCACAGGACTCCTTACTTGTTTTGCTGACCTAGACTAACACGGCTACCCCTTTGGAACTTGCCTCTCCGGGTTCATCGAAACTTTTCTTACACTCTTACCACAAGCAGTAGTAGCCCCATTCTGTTGGAAAGTTAACAAGTCTGATTTTACTGGTGTAAACAAGGCCTATGGCTACAAAGGCTAAGTAGTCTACACATTTTTAACTACAGAAAGGTTAAAGGACTTAACTAAAGCAGTGGTTTTCAACCTTTTTTCATTTGCAAACCCCTAAAAAATTTCAAAAAGAGGGGAGAACCCCTTTGGAATTTAACCTGTGGCCCACAAACCCCTTCCATAAAAGTCTTAGCCTATGTCTACACTGGCAAGTTAGTTCGAATTAAGGAGGCTTAATTCGAACTAACTAAAGCCATGGCTACACTAGGCTTTAGTTAGTTCGAATTAAGGGCTTCCTTAATTCGAACTAATAAATTTGAATAGAGTATTCGAACTAAGGGGTTAATTCGAACTAACTAGTTCGAATTAACCAATGTGGCCATGTTAATTCGAACTAATTTCTTAGTTTGAATTAATCAGCCATTGAAATGAATGGGGATCGCTAATTCGAACTAAGCAAGTGCTTGCTTGGTTCAAACTAATGTTCCAGTTTGGCCATGCTAGTTCAAATTAAGCTAATTCGAACTAACTAAAATTAGTTCGAATTAGTTAGTTCGAACTAACTAATTCGAACTAATTTTAGTAAGTGTAGACATAGCCTTAGATTGAAAACCAACTGAACAGAATTCAACTATAAATGTTCCATGTGCTTGGCATGGCATTTGAAGCAGTGTCAGAAAGGGTGCTAAAATGTGTTTCTATGGCAACAACACAATATCCGGATTTTGATCTGTAGGTGGGGGCATTCACACAATTTTGACTGATTAGAAACGTGGAATGCCTTTTCTGAGATCTAAAACCAGGTGTCCATGGACCACAAGTTGAAAACCATGGATCTAGGGCATCAAAATGAGTCTGCAGAAGAGCCAAAAGTAAAAACTAAGTCTGATTTCTTCAGCCCCAGTGCTTTAACCACATTTACCACCACCCCTTTTTGCCCCAAGAAAGAAGCCATGAAAGCCTCTGAACATAAATTTGCATTAATCAAAGAAGTGAATATTTGTTAATTTTCACAGTACCTGGGAGGTGGTTTTTTAAATAACGAGCCCCAAGAATATAACTGCAGCATAACCTAGCTATACTGAAGTATTGATTCAAGAACACTTGGGCAGTGTTTATCATCTCTTCTTGATACTAATTTGTTAATCTCCATCGCATTGAAAGTGGGCATATGGTATAATCTAAGAAAAAAGAAACCAAATACCAATTCCCTGTTTAAAATGGATAGTTCTAGGAGAGTAATGCTGGGATAGCTTAAACAGGAGAAAACTGCAAAGAATGGGGCAGGCAAATCCCTAAATACTAGTGTTTTTTCTTCATAAAAGATACACCAAGCTAGCAATAAACAGCTTCTGATCCCCTCCCCTATATTCAGAATATAAAAATACAGTTCCCTTAAACTCCAAAAAGGTAGCCATGTTAGTCTAGTTCAGCAAGAGAAACAAGGAGTCTGTGGCACTTTTAAAGACTAACAAATTTATTTGTCACATGAGCTTTTGTGGGAGAAAATCCCACTTTGTCAGACACTTGAAGATGGAGAATTTGGGATTGTGCTTACAAAAGGTCATGTGATAAATCTGTTAGTCTTTAAAAGTGCCACAGAACTCCTTGTTTGTTTTGAGAATATAGTGACAGACAGGAACGATTTGGTTACATTGATAATCACTAGCAAGATTATAGGTAATTACAGACATATCTACTTCCAAACTCTTAACAATGCATGATTAAACCTCAAAGTCTTAGCTACTTACAACAAATGGCTCTAATTACCATTTTTTAATACCTTTAAACATATTCTCAAAAGTTGATTTTGGGTGATTTTAGCCTGCGAGGTTCAACTCTTCATTGCTCAATGTTACAGCCCTGAACCAAAATTCCAGATCTAAATAGCATCTAATTTTGTGAAAATTCAGATCCAAACTATGTCACTTAACTCCATCTAATTTAATTTACCAGAGTTTCACCTTTTATATACAGTTGAGCCTTAAACCTCTTATTCAGTTTGTGGAAGTTTAAAACATGGCAATTCTCTATTTTTAGTGTTTATTATCATCAATATTTGTGTTTGTTTATTATAACAGAAAAACAGGTCATGGCCTCAGATAAACAAACCAAATAATCTGAGGTTATTAGCAGGATGAATGCTGTTAGGAAAAACACCAATGTCTTGCATCCTATTGTTATTTTTATAAAAATAATTATCAATGCACACATCCAGCTGGTGTCCAGATTTTAGCAAAGATTATTTGAACTTGTCTCTCTGCTAAGTCACTTCCATGCCCTCTCATCTTGCCATGATCACTTTAATCCTCTCCTCACCAGCCTCCCCAACACCAGATTGTTCCCACCTGGATATCAAATTCATCTTCCTTCCCTGTAACATGGCTTCTCTCTTTGAATCCCACAACTGGCTATTCATGCTTCAAATCAAGTTCTACTTTCTAGTGATGGCCATCACGGCTCTAATAACTCTGCCTCTCCCTCCCTACTTACTAACTCGTCTCCTGTCATGACATTTCTTGTCCCCTCTGCTCTATCAGTAATGCCAGACTTAGCCTGCCCATAACTAAATCTATGCTTTCTTCTGTATCACTGTGTGAAATGCTCAGTAAAGCTGGCCTGCCCATTTAAAATATTCCATTTTAAATATTTCCTGATCACCACTTCTTTTGCAATGCCTACCAGAACCTGAATGACTAAGACCTCTGTTTATCTATTAAATTTAGTTTATTATAGGTCTACTTCTCACTTATGGGGAGGGAAGCTAGCACGCCAATGCTCATGATTTCATTACAGTAACTAATGCTGGAGTCAGCTGGGACCAGTTTTGAAATTAATCAAGAAGTTCCCTCCCTCATGCTACTTTTCCAGCCAGGGCTAGGGAGAACTGTCAATG
Source organism: Pelusios castaneus (assembly GCA_007922175.1). NCBI lineage: Eukaryota > Metazoa > Chordata > Testudines > Pelomedusidae > Pelusios > Pelusios castaneus. The sequence continues at coordinate 3,212,872 of ML685783.1, forward strand.
CTAAATGCCCCCACACATATTAGGGGTGGCCATGGGCAGTTCAAAAATACAGACAGACCAATACCCACCCACAATGCACGTGCGTCTGTGTGTGTGTGAGGGAGAGAGAATCATGATTTTTTCAGAGTCTGACTCCTGATTTTAGAACTTTTGGGGTCAGCAATACAAGGAAGGGGTCAAATGCTGGGAGGCAGAGATGAAGAAAACAGATCTGAAAATACCAATTGCAGCGTAGGGGGGAGAAGACTGACTAGGAAAGGATACTGGTGTATTTTAACATTTAAATAGCACTTTATAAGTAAAAAGCAGAGTGCCTACCACCACCTTCATTACTTTTCATATTGCATCTTGCCTGCTTTATCTGACAGTTTAAAAACCTGTAAGAAAAACGTTCTTCATGGCAGTGTCTCTTACCTATCTTTGTTTGGAAAGTGCCCAGAATATGCCAGGCAATACTATAACCTAAATAATAATAAAACTTGCTATTTTACAGAGACTCAAGCCTGATCTCATAACAAAAAATAAAGCCCTGTATACATTTGCTAATGCTTTTAAGTTATACAAATAATGCTAGATTTTATTTTTAGATGTTGGTGTTAAGTTTCACTCTCAGACTATTGTTCATCTTTGTTTTCCTCTTGGGTAGTTATGTTTCATTTATAGTTTAGAAACTGTGTTAGATCTTACATGATGACCTTTAAAGTAAATCTAGCTCAACATCTTGACATCCACAATGGCGTGGGAGTCTAAAGATGTGGGTTGAAGATACTTGTTTTTTCGTTAGGAGGAAACTAATGAGAAATTACGCCACTTCCTCAACCATCAAGAGAAGATCCTTTTGGTGTGAAGTTTTAGGTAAAGTTACAAGAGCTTACACATGGAAAACAACATTTTGTTATTTAAATAGATAGGATGGTGACACAGCTTAAGGGTATGTAATTTACACAAGTTAAACAGCACATTTACAGGCAGGTTGATTGTCTTGAGCTGCTATGTAAGGGTTCTAAACTTGGTCCCTAAAACTTGCGCAGACAAGGGATGGAGAACATGTATAAAGTTTCCCAGTGTCACATTCTTTTCTGTTAATGAAACATCTCACTTCAGATAACCGCTCATCTATCTGACATATTCCTTCTCTGTTATTTAGCAAAACATTAGCTGAGTGAGAAGAGCCAGAGCAGCCTGAAAATTACAATGTTCTACGTAGAGCAGTAAAGCATGGACAACAAAACAAGCTTCCACATAAGGCCTTGTCGACATACTCCTATAGCGACCTGGAGACATCATCCCTGGTGGGGAGAAAAGTACTTTAACCTCCACACCCATTCTCAGTTGCTGATTCCTGTCCTGAGGCTGTCAAGGATGTGACAGTGCAAATTTCAGTTTGACACTAGCAACTGGACTGTAACAGGCAATTCATTTCACTTGAGTTATCACGCATGCAGACAGTAAGGATGATGTTTGATCATGACTCAGTGATCTGGAGTGAAAGCTCCATATCTATTCAGCAATCCAATTTCATGTAGCACAGCTCATCTAGAGCGTCCCTTTTACATAGTTGTGAGACGTTCTGAGAAGCTATTTTTACATATCAAGAAAGGCACATATTCTAGTTGTGGTTAAATGTCAGTGCAGAAGATGAAAACCTCTTCCCTGCAGTGAAAGTATCACACTCACTTTGCCAGTCTGCATTTCTGCGTGTGTCAGGACTTGCAGTTCTCTCAGAATGCTATTCAGATCATTCTGACAGAGCAGCTGACCATAGAATTCCGTTCGATTTGGTTAGAGATATAAACCCAAGGCAGGATTATAGTGTGATTTTGGGAATAACGCCCCAAGGAGATTTATTGATGCCCCAGATATATATTTCCTTTTCTGGCTTTGATGTGTCTGCTTTACATTCTGTTAAAAATGGTACAGTGGTTTCCTTCTCTAAATGCTGAGCTGCTGTAAAACAAAAACCAGTTTAAACCACAGATGTGAATAAGCAACCAAAACCTGACTACTCTAGATGGGCTATATCATTAGTGAGGTTGGCTAGAAGAGCATCTCAGTTTTTGTGATGTATGGAAAACTGCTGCATAAAAACAAATCTTATGGATAAGCCTCTTCTTCCTCCCAGGCTGCTTTGTCTTGTGTTTACATGAGATAAATCAAATCAGAGAGAATTGGATAAGATCGGGTGACTTATGTGTCCATACAGAAAGATCACAGCCCTACAGCAATGACAGCAGACCTAGCTGGGAGTTCTGGCTCTGGCCATTTCCCTAAACGTTGATGGCGTAGTTAGAGGATTAGAAGTGCCTTCAAGAAGTCAGACATTTTGCCATCTCTTCTTACTATTACTGAAAGTACGCTTAGTGTTTAGGAGCATCATGTTTGGAACTCTGTGAAATTTGGTAAGAAAAATCATCAGTATTGCCAGCAGATCGAGGGATGTGATAATTCCCCTCTATTCGACACTGGTCAGGCCGCATCTGGAATACTGTGTCCAGTTTTGCGCTCCCCACTACAAAAGGATGTGGACAAATTAGAAAGAGTCCAGCGGAGGGCAACAAAAATGATTAGGGGGCTGGGGCACATGACTTATGAGGAGAGACTGAAGGAACTAGGCTTATTTAGTCTACAGAAGAGAAGACTGAGGGGAGATTTGATAGCAACCTTCAACTACTTGAAGGGGTGCTCCAAAGAGGAGGGAGCTAGGCTGTTCTCGATGGTAACAGAGGACAGAACAAGGAGTAATGGTTTCAAATTACAGCTGGGGAGGTTGAGGTTGGATATTAGGAAAAGCTGTCTCACTAGGAGGGTGGTGGAGCATTGAAATGGGCTACCTAGGGAGGTGGTAGAATCTCCATCTCTGGAGATTTTTAAGGCCCGGTTAGACAAAACCCTGGCTGGGGTGATTTAGTGGGAGTGGTCCTGCTTTTTAGCAGGGGGTTGGACTAGATGACCTCGTGAGGTCCCTTCCATCCCTATTATTCTATGATTCTATGATTTAATACCTTTATGCATGCACATTATTATACTGTCTGAGCCCTGCTAGGCCAGGTAGGATGTCAGTGTGGTGAGTGTGCGTACCAGAGCACAAGGGAAGTGAGAAGGGTGTGAACTGTGTGGGCGAATTGTTCTCTCCCACAAAGTGATTTGTTAGTTCATAGCCTGGGCTCAGAGGGAAATGGTTGAGAAGAGTGCTGGCCTAGCACTGATCGGGGAAGATGTAAGCTGTTTTTAACAGGATGAGGTTAATTCTTCACTTCATGGAAACACTTCATCTCTTTCTGGAAAGCCTCCTTTTCATCTATATTTGCTTATATATCCTTCAGCTTTTTAATATGCTAGGTGAAATAAATAAGCTTACACGAGGCGGTGGTGGGGGGAGTATCAGCTTCTCTTCAGATTGTTTCTCTCTGAAAAAAGTTACACAGAAATTGTGTTTCACAATAGATTTTGGGTTCCATGTGCTTCCATAGAAGAGGCATAGGAGCCAAGTACCACATAAAGAAGTGGATGGCAGTGTCGCTGTACATCTAACAAAAAGAAAGAGCCAAATCCTGTATTTGTGACTTCCAGGGAGAGTCATGGCAAAGTCTGTGTATTGGCTTTGGGGTGGGGAGAAGTTACTTAGGCCTAGCCTACACTACATGGTTAGGTTGGTGCAAGTCAGTTTACACAGACATCAGTGGTGAACCATGGGTCTCTGGTGTTGGGGGCCAAGCCTGCACTTGTCATCCCCCCCGTCCCCACACATAGGTCCCCGAATCCCACAAGATGGTGTCCCGCCTCACCTCCGCCAGGGGATCCAGAAGAAAGGCTACAACAGGATAAGCAGCAATGCTACAGGAAAGTCAAGGAGTTGCGGCAGGCATACCAAAAAGCCAGGGAGGTTAACTATTGATCTGGTACCAAGCCACAGACCTGCTACTTTTACAAACAGCTGATTGCCATCCTCAGTGGCAACCTCACCACAATTCCCAAAAGCTCCATGGTTACTTCCAAGGACAGGGCTGGATTAACAAAGGGGCTATAGGTGGTTGAGTCCCAGGCCCTGGCCTGAAAGAGGGCCCTAGGGCTGAAGCTCCTAAGGCCCCTGCCATATCTGGCCCCCTGCCACCCCATATAGCCCCCCCAGTGCCGGTGGGACAGATGGCAGAGAGCCCCTACCCTGCTGGTGCTGGAGAGGCAGGGGAACCTGGACAGGAGCTGCTGCTGTTCCTGCCCCACCCCTGAGCTGGTCAGTCCGCCTCCAGAGGCGGGGCAGGCCAGCCCTGTTCGCTCTGCTCCAGGGGTGGGGCTGGGGCTGGGGCCGACAAGTGTTCAGCATGGCCTATGGTGCAGCCCTCTAGGGCCAAGGCCCTGGAAGGCTGCACTGTGTGACAGCCAGCCCTGGCTCCGGCCCCACCCGTGGAGCAGAGAGAACAGAGCTGGCCTGCCCCGCCCATGGAGGTGGACCAGCCGGCCCGCCCAGGGGCAGAAATGTGGCCTCTGCTCACCCCACCCCCTAGCACCAGCCCAGGTGGGGGCCCCCCACAGTGGTGGGGGAGCTAGTGGGGCCCCAGGCCAGGGGGGGCAGATGGGAGAGGGAGCCCCACAGTGGGGGGGCAGCCTGGGGCCTCAAGGGCCCTTAATCTGCACCTGTCCAAGGAGCCCAAATCACAGGCTCCTGCTGTGAACAGCTAAGAGGAGGAAGTGAACAAGGAAGAGGGACTTCACTGCAATCCAGCCACTCCCAACAGTCAAGCAAGCCGATGCAGGGGAAGGAACCTCTGGGAAGCAGTTTAGTTTGATATTACAAGGCTGGCAACCCCAAAGTAGCAAGATTGCTTTTGATTTACTAATTTTTACTTGTGTTAAAAGAGGCAGTGGAACAACCAAGAGAGATACAGTTACTGTCTGCTTGTCATTCCCCTCTAGAGATCTAAGCAGTGGGCATCATGCAGAGCAGTTTGTTTATGTGCATGGAATGTCCCATGAATCCTCCGCAGAGATCTTGATGAAATTTTCCTAGAGGAACTCTGCAATCCTCTACAAAAGTTTCTGAGAAGGGATGCCTTATTTTTTCGTGCTGTGGAAGGACAGTGTCATGCCACACAGCAATTACTTCAGCAGGCATTTAGCAGGGCAGAGGGGATAAACCCCTCAGTTGCTCTATAAGCCCTGGCTCAGGTGCCTGATAATTAGAGTGGAGGGTAGCTGTGTATGTGATTGCCTGCTGACCTAGGGTGAAAGCGGAACCCTGAGCCTCATAGTCCATGGATATGTGGGGCTGCAGTGGTGGGATGCACTGGAGACACTGTGAATAAAGAGCATGGGTGACAACTAAAAAAGACTGGTTGCAAAGGGGTAGCTGTGTCAGTCTAGCTCAGCAAAACAAGGAGTCTGGTGGCATTTTTAAAGATTAACAATTAATACATTTTTTAGTCTTTAAAAGTGCCACAAGTCTCCTTTGCTTGTTAAAAAGACTGAAGAGTCATTTGTGAAGGTCGGGACATCGGGCAAATGGGACCTGAGGTGCTGGAGGAGGGCCAGAGGAGGTAACCTGCAACAAGGCACCTGTGCAGTACAAATTAGTCTGGGTGGCATCATGGTGCCAGCAGCAGCTCTGCTCTCTGCCTCTCTTACCCTCAAAGGTCAGATATCAGCTAAACGACTGCCGGTTGAAAATGGTGCCAGTATGCAGTTTCATTGCCCTTCACAACTAGAATCATGTTAGCAAGCTATTCCCTCTTCCTTTCCCCACCCCGCAGATGGCCAGACTCATGGTGGCTGGTGCTGTGCTCTATCAATCCCAAGCAGAAGTGAAAATGTAGTACCTATAACTTTTGGGGAGCCAGGGGAGTGAGTTCAGCATGTTGTTTCCATTTCCATCGTGTATATACTGAAGATGGTACTTCTGGTGTTATATCTACAGCTGCTGCCATTGTGGTTTCAGGTTTCCCTCTCCACTCCTTCCGAATGCCTGAGCTAGCTAGGAAAAGGAAAAAAAAAAAAAAGGACTAGCGATGACACGTTTCAGGAGATCAGGTAAGCCAGTGCTGTATCATAGAGCAAGCAAGAGCTTGAAGGATCCCCCTTGCAGACAGGATGGAGGAGAACAGAATGGAGAGAAAGAACAGGAAAAGGAGAGGGACGTGCAGCAAGAGGTGCTTGTGGTTCTCAGACAGCACACAGAGATGCTGCGGACTCTGGTGGACCTGCAGGCTAAGCAATCTTTTGCTCCACTCCCATTGCAGCCCTATAGAAAACTCAGTATCCAGATCTCCTTCAGAAGATAGCTGCTCCATCTTCCTCCCTCATCCCAGTGGAAACTTTCCCCCTTTGCTTCATAGATGTGCAGGACACAGCAGGGATTTCCCCCACACACACTTTTAAGTAAACACCACCAGCGACCCAAGACACACACAGCTGTCATTCTGCACCTTTTTAGTCTGCAGTTGAAGTGCTCCTTGGTCCTGTACGGCTTCAAGAGACACATCTTCAAAAGCAAGAGGTAGGTGGGATCACCTAGGATCACTACTAGCATTTCACCTTTCACAATGGTATTCCACCGGTCAGGAAAGAAAGTGCCTGCTTGCAGCTTTCAGAACACCTTTCTTAAAGATGCCAATGTCATGCACCTTCCCTGATCAGCCCACATGGATGTCAGTAAAGGTGTCTCTGGTGATCCACCAGCACTCGCATAACCATAACAAAGTATCCATTTGTCTTGATATACTCTGTGCAATGTGGTCTGGTTCTACATTAGGGATTGGCATGCCATCTGTCTCCTCACCGCACTTTGGGAACCTCACTGCTGCAAAACAAATCACTATGTCCTCCTGTACATTGCCAAAATTCAGAGTCCTGTCTAACAGGAGGTAATTAATGAGCCTGCACACTTGCATGACAATAGTGCCAGCGGTGGAATTTTATACTCCAATTTGATTCATGACTGACCTTTAGCAATCTGGTATTGCAAGTTTCTACTGTGCAACTGTCACTCACACCTCAAGTGTCAATGGCTATGTCTACACTTGTTAATTTAAGTCGACTTAGCTAAACTGACAAAGTCGACTTTGTTAAGTCGACTTAGCATATCTACACTCAAAAATTAAGTTGACTTAAAGGGGACCCTGCCAAATTGACTTAGAGCATCCACACTGGATGCCTAAATCAACTTCTAGGGGCTAGGTGGACCTGGGACTGGTCCACGGTGGCAGGGGGGGAACCCCTTGCCAAGTGCCAGGGGGCTCAGCATTTTCCCCATTGTACCTGGGTACAATGGGGGCAAAGCAGGACAGGGACACTGGCAGGGCATAGGAGCAGGGTGGGCAGGGCTCTGTCCTGTCCTGTGGGGGGGGCACGCCAAGCTCTGCCTATGCCAGCCACCCTGGCAGGGCGGGCAGTGGGGGAGTCCTGGAGACCTTTAAATCGACTTAAAGTCGATTTAGGGCTAATCTGCGTCTACACTGGCTAAATCGACTTAGCCAATAAAGTCGATTTTAAAGTAGGTTTTATAAAGTCGACTTTAATTTTCCTTAAATCGACTTAAGCTGCTGCTTAATGTAGTATAGCTGCAGATTAAATTAAGTCGACTTAAGCAAGCTTAAGTCGACTTCATTTGTAAGTGTAGACGCACCCAATGAGGCTCTCTTTTCGTGTCCCTGTGCTGGAGGATTGGGAGGAGTTTGGCACACAGATTGAGGAACACAGCCTTGTGTATTCAAATGTTGTGCAGCCACTGCTCATCTTCCCACACTTGAATGACGATATGATCCCATCAGTCAGTGTTTGTTTCTCCAGCCCAGAACTGGCTCTCCACCATCTGCAGCTGCTTCATGAATACTACCACCAACTTTGAACTGTTTCTATGTTCCACAATAATCTATCCTTCAAGGAATTATTATACTTCCCATGGCTCCTTTTGTGTCTCCACAAATACTGCAGAATCACGTACCCTGTGCTTGCAATGCTTCTAAGAATAGTGATGAGTTGTGCAGGCTCCATGCTTCCATCAGAGATGGTACACATCAAGGAGAGACATGCAGGTGTGTGAGATTTTGAAAAGAAGATACAAAAAGCATGGGATGAGATGAAATTATGAAATGGAGAACACTGCATAATGGGAATGTGATCCTATTCTCCCAGTCACCCGTATGACTCATTTTAGCACCATCAGGTATTGCAAGAACTTTCCAAAAGACCTTGTATTAGATGGTAGAGAGTTGCACAATGGGATATCCACCCCCAGTGCACTCAATTCTGCATTGATTCAAGCGCTCTTAGGGCACGTCCACACTGGCGCCTTAGGTTGAATTAACCTTCCTCAGGTCGAATTAACCTTCCTACAGACTCCTGCATCCATACTGGGCTTTTATTAAGTCGCCTTAAACTCTTCCTTAACTCGACTTAATAACACCACCTCTTAAGGTCGACCTAAAGCTTAAGTCGACCTTATTAAGTAGCCCTTAAATCGACCTAATTGGCCTCCAGGCCCTCTTGCAGAGTTCCTGGCCATTCCTCTGTCGACCTAGCTCCTGCCAGTGTGGACGCAGGGCTGTGGACTCTCTAGGCTGACTTAACAAGGTTGACTTTAGGCTTGGTTAAGTCGACTTAACAGAGTCTCCAGTATAGACGTATCCTTGGTGAAGACACGTACCACTGACACAAGAAGCCAAGTGTGCATGCACGCAATAATAATAACTGCAGTAGCTATATGCCAATGTAATTTAGGTCAACATAATTTTATAGTGTAGATATGACTTTAGTATAACTTCACGTAAACAGAAAATCCAGGCAAATGCTATGTCCATTCTCCTCTGTGTGACAAAATGCTGTACATAATCTGAAGAGTTTAGCAGCTATCATCTCTCACTCTCCCTGTCTTCTTCTCTTCCCCCAATCCATCATGCACTCACACAGCTGTCATTAGAAGATTTATATTTTGTTATGCTTTGGTGCTGCCCAGAAGTCATGTCCCTACATGACGGTGTGCCAGGTGCAGCTGTGGAACTCAAATGACCATAAACCCTGGCAGAGTGATTTTAAAGAAACATCTTTTAAAGCAGAAGCACACAAGGTGCAGCAAAGGGATTAAATAATTCCAAAATAGAGTTGGATGAACTGTGGCAGAAGATCTCTGCCAAACCATGTCAGATCCTTCCCCCCTCCACACACCATCATCCCACCCAAAGTAGCAGCATAACTGCAAGACCCATTGACTTGTAGGATCACGCAGTTCAACCATGTTTCTGCTTAAGACTTGGGGGCTTTACCCAGGAAGGCAACTGCATGGAAAATGTGTTTCCTTTCTCTTACTAGCAAGGAATGTGCTGTACTACACGATCCACAGTGCAAGTTTTATCTTTAAAGCTCTGCCAAGCAGATTTAGCAGGCCAGGGCGGACAGTTACTCTGAGAGCAGCCTCATGTCTTGTCTTTTCGAGTCACAGTTCCATTCACTGCATAGTCTAAACTGGAATCTACTTTCTTCTTAAGATTTGGTCATATACAAGAGATGGCCCTTGGGAAGAAACACTGCTTAGAAGGCAATATGATTTAGTAATCAGTGTCTCTATAACATGGATTCTCAACTTGTTTTAACCATACTGCTAAAAGAGACCTGACAGGATGGGAGTGATGGAAAAGGTTCTGGAGCATGGTGTTTGGGGGCAGGTCACCTGGGTTAATTCTGTATCTGCCACTAAACCACTGTGAGGCCTCGGACAAATCACAGCTTTTCTGATGCCACTGTTTCCTCACATTAAATAGTGCTCAGCTACTACCTACCCTCTTTACAAAGTGTTCATTCATTAAAATTATAAAGCACTTGAAGCTCTGAAGGTGAATGTCAGTGAAGCACATTATAAATTTACACCTGCACTCTATTTGCAACTCAGAATTGCATCATGTGTTTTCTAAATACAATTTGTTAATTCTAGTCCATCTTTATGGATGTGCAAATATCCCAGCTCACAGCGTGTAGTCCGCTGCATCACAACTAGGAAGGAAACTGATGGTGAAGTTACATTTCTCTTCAACAGTGCCATCTACTTTTGACCTCTTTGGCCTGTTGACAAGTTTGCTAGAAAGAAAACGTTTATCAAATACTAATTAATTTGGTATTTATAATTAGACCAATGGCTAACTCTACCTGAACTACTGCAATTGCTTTCTGTTTTAAGTTCATTCAGAATTTGAAAGCTGGTATTAGCTGTAATGACAGAATTTCACAAGACAGTAACACAGTAAACTAGAATTACTATATCATAGATCTGGCAGGTAAATACAACAGTAACTGTACAGGGATTTACACACTTAATCTTGTGGAATTTAATATTTCAGCTCTCCAAAATCCCATTGCTATGATAGCCTCATAGAACCTACAGACTGTTGGGCTCCTCACATAGCACAAGTTCTGTACTACAGTATTGTACTCCCCAGGGGGACAAAAAGTGTATTCTCTTATTGAAGTGAAGCTATCCCACATTCAATTGTTTTAAAAACTATTTTGAGACCACACGTTTTGTGCCATGGCAGGATACTAGCTGGCCAACATACCACTTGTGCATTAATGAGCAGCTTTGTACATACTTTTGCTCCCTTGAGCACCTGCCCATCCAGTTGGTAAGGATTTCACCAATAACTTATGACAAAGGAACTGTTAATCAGCAGAGCCCTGCACGGATACAACTATGTGGATCCGCATTCGATCTGCATCTGCAAGAAATGGTCCACAGATACCTGTGTTGTATCCGTGGATGCGGATAGAATGCAGATATCCATGTATTTGCAGGGCTGTAGCCCTGCACTGATAAAAGTATATGGATCTGTATCCGATGTGCATCTGCAAGAAATGGTCTGCGGATATCTATAACCACAACCTCCCATATTTTTTTGAACCAGTCCTCAACAGTTGGGATATTTTTCTTCAACCAATGAGAGGCTACCAGTAGCTAAGCAGCTCCTATCAGATAAAAGATTAATTTTTCATTTCATTTGCTCTTGTGTCACCATTTTCACTAGGAAACCCTAGCTGGACTAATAAATATCCAACAATTTGTGACATTTGGTTACAGATTGCATCCCAATACTCTCTAATGATCAGGGATCCTAGAAATGCGTTTGCCATAAAAAAATATGGAGTTCACATTTTTACAGAGAGTCTTTAGTTTTTATATTGTGAAACAATAAAAACATATATAAACTATTAACTAAATTTTACAGAAAGTACCAGTATCACTTATTCAATCTGCACAAACTCCTCCTCTTGTGACTGATCTTTTAATGAATTTTAAATATATATAGCGAAACATACCCCCAGCAACTGCTTCTGGCATACAGAGGTTACTCAACATCATATAGAGGATCATGTTTTAATGCATCTCAAATTTCACTTCAGCCTCCAGGACTAATTCAGAAAGTAAGCAGTCTTAATGTAAAAGCAACTTTCACTTTATTTTTTGTGCATTTAAAAAACAATTTTCTAAAATGTGTAATACAGATACAGAAGTATTTGTTATATGTAAAATACAAATGGCAATTCTGTTACTTTTATTATAATAGTAGGCTTAAAACTTGCTTTAAAAATGTAAACTTATATATAAAATGACTGTGTTCAACAATACCAGTATATATTGTGGCTAGGGATAGTAAAATTCCATCTTTCATTTTCCATCATGGAAAACATGAATTTTTATTTATTTATTTTTAAATCAGAATTGTTTCTTTTTTAAATCATGAAAAACAAGGCTCCCTGCTAATGATGAGACATTTCAGCTATATATGTATAAAATCTCCCCTTTCATCAAAATTTCTCCAATATTTAGCCCCATTTAGTTTCTTTCTATATACATTTTACATACTAAATCAATTTTTAAATGAACCAAATATTCTTCATGAACAGAACTTACTTGAAAACCAGCTTCTCTTACTCATTCACATGCAGAGGCTTACACAAATGTCAGCACACTGTCAAGAGAGCAGCTTCCTGCTTCTTTAGTAACCAATACTGCAATTCATTCCTAAAACAAATACCAGTGATGGAGTGACAATTTAAAAAGTTACTGATTGTTTTTCTCTAAAAATCAAGGGGCTAATTTAGCAGCAAATTTGGGCACTTCCCATAGGCCAGCACACTCTGATTCTAAACCATGTTATCAAACTAGAGTTTATGGTGTACTTTTCATATAAATGACTTCCAGTGGCTGTCTGGCATGCTCAGATTAATACACAATGGACCAAAGTTTAAAAGAAAAAAATGTTATATGCCATTGCTTTAAGAAATGGGCCAGATAATTCAAAAATCATACATACAAGGGAAGAGTTAAGATTATGCACGCAATGTTAAGTTTGTCTCACCTTAAATATCTATACTGAGTTTCCTAAACTTGTTTTCAACATAAGAGAATTTAAAAGAAACTTCATAATCTGGAAGTACTAGCAAGCACAGGGACACCATCAGAGGCTCAATATGATGTCTTCAGAAGAGAATCCCTTTCCTAGGAATTCTAGAAGCCTCAAAGCAGAACGTGCAAATTCTGCAGGATAAGAATTATTCCAGCTGCAGATCTGAAAGGCTCCTCATCCTGTACTCCTACAATCTTTGGCCACTGAAACTCCTAGTTGGCTGGGGGAGTTTATTGGCTCGAGGACAACAGTGAGCCACTGATGCTGGGCCTCAAAAAAACTTTATGCACCCTTGGCAGTGAAAATTGTATGCTGAGTTGTATAACTTTGTTTGTTGTAGGAGACATATGCTGTTGAAAGTTATGAATTCAGTACATAAAGGTCATTGTGAAAAACTTCATGCAGAGGGTTATAAAGTATCCTTTGTTTAATTTTCAAATTCTGTGGCTATTCGGGTTTCCTTATTCCCTAACTACTCAAGCTCACATCTCCAAGCCTTCTTTATCTCCCAAGTTTTTCTCCTGTTCTTCCACGGAGCCTTAAGGAGGGCCACTGGAACAATTTCTCAACCCCTTACATAGATGCAAGGGCTGAGATAAAGATTCCTTTGTTTCAGCTCAAGTACATCTCTTCCAATATGAAGTGAATTTGGCCACACGTAAAAGAAAAAGACAGACAATATATATCGTCTAGGATTGCCAACTTCCGCTTCATCATCACTGGTACATGCAATTGACATTTGGCCCAAAAAATCCTATTGAAGGTAATGTATGTGTTAGCATTTTGCAAATCAGCAAAGATATTATCAAAGATAATTGATTTCAAAGTTTGAGATCAAAGTTATTGAAATAGTGAAATATATGTGCAGAGCTCTAAGACTAGTGGCTATAGATGAAGACAGAAGCTTTGTGCCAAGGCCCAGTTCCATCATTTGCAGCCAGAACATCAGTCATATATGCCCAAGGTTACATGATCACTGTTTCAGTTACAATCAGCAGCCAAGTAGAAAATTTAAGACAGTAAATCAGCAACTCCATCTTTCACACAATTACACAAAATCTGGAGTTGATGAGTCAGTTGGTGTAGAGTGACTGAAATGGAAAACCAATCAGAGTGAAAGAAGTATGTCACTTATGCCATGGTATTTTGTAAAATACCACAGGAATAAAATAGGAGATTTGCCAGAATGAGACAAGGACACGCTAAAGAAGGAAAATGGACTGTCCCCCACCACTACCTGGGGCTGCAGGAAGGCATTAATTTGTTGATCTAATGGATTCTGAACAGGCAGATTCCCATTAACACTCTGGCACTGACATTTTCATTTGCAAGTTAAGTGAATACTATTCAGAGAGACACAAATGCTATTTTTTTTTTAGCATGATATTTCAAAACCATTGAGATTTCCATTCTTTTGAGCAAGGATGGCTGGTCTCAACTCCCAGAGCAGCTCATCAATTCCAGTGTTTAACTGACCTAAGGAATTGTTCAGCGATACAGGAACTCTCTCTTCCTCATAGGCTTCCCATGTTGCTTTCACTATTTTCCATTAGCTACATCCTCAGTGAGAGAATAAGACTCAATATAAGCTTCTTGCATAGCAGGAGAGAAGTCACTGCTAACACTAAAAGCCATGTCATCAGCCTGGAACAATTCCTCTTTTGCCTCTGACTTTTGTAAACCCAATTACAGCAGGTTCCCTGTTTAACCGGACAATTGGTCTCTCAGGATGTCTACAATGCAGTAACACACTCATGGCCAGCCTGGGTCACATGACTCAGACTCATAAGGATTAGGCCACAGGATATATATAGAACTGCAACAAAGATATTGTGGCAAGGGCCAGAACCCAGGGAAGGTTCCCAAAGCCCAGGCTCCAGCCAGAGCCCAAATGACCACCCTGCTTTATAGCCACACTGCATGAGCCCAAGTCAGCTGACCCAGCCAGTCAGGGATGTTTTGTTGTAATGTAGAAATACCCTCAGATACATCTGGCCTGCCTCTTTGACTTCAAAAGTGGTAACAAAACACTTTTGTGAAGGAGGGTTTCTTTAACAAACTAGCACCTGTTTGTAACCAGTTGCAGGCTTGCTGGGTAAAACCTTCTGAAAACTGTGCTCCTCTGCAGGTCATAACGGGTAAGTGAAACCGCCCCCCCCCGGCTGGTGAGGCCCGCTTACCCCCCCCCCCCCCCCCCCCCCCCCCCCCCCCAAAAAAAAAAA
>ML685783.1:3227576-3259101 GCA_007922175.1 Pelusios castaneus
AAACAAACCACAAGACATTTTTACTCTTTGAATCAGACAGCAGCTGAGCTGATACTTGCCAGCTTTCTGAAACTGCAGCACTAGGGAACTCTAAAGTTTAAATATTCAAACTCTGTGTTTGTATCACTAACATTTAACCTAACATTCCAGGGCAAGGCTGGGCATGGAGCCTGGGACATTCCAAAAAGCATTCCACCAAGGCCTTAGGAGGTAGTCCCCAACTTGGGAGCATCTAGGCTAAAAGGATCGGAAGAACGCCTTCACATTCCCATTCATGTCACAAATAAACAGAGTATACTCAGCGTGGAATGGAGATAGGTTGCTCTCTACACACAGAGATTCTGTACAGTTAATCCTCACACTTCGCAGGATATTGTTACCTATCTTTACTGATCCCAGTGCCACCAACATCAAGAATCGAGGACGACTACCCATATTTCTTACCTTGTGACAGAAAAGAACAGTTGCTTCTTTAGATTCCAAGGACAATTTAGTGGTGAAATGGCATTACCAAACAAATGCTTAAAACAGAGAATGACTTCTGTCAGTATTATTGGAGTATTCTATTCAAATAGCATAGACACATTAAATTAGGCACATATACAATTTCTTTTGATTGGTGTGAGATTTCTTCAAATCCAAGCTATGGTCTGGATTGCCATCATATGCAAGAATGTAGTCGTGCAGTAGCTCTACAGCTAAAGTCCAGTAAGACAGGAATTGCCATTTGCAGAAAAGACATCTGCCATCTTCAGTTTATATAAGGAATATGCAGAAAATAGATTCATTTTTTTAGCCAAGAGAATGCAGAAAATATAAATGACAAATTGTATTAGGGATGAACCACAGTCTATATTTTTATTTTATTTGTTTATTTATTTGTTTTTACAAAAAGATATCATTCCAATCCACCACCTTAAATAGAACAGTCTCTGCAGGGGGGTAGGAGAGGGGGAAGAGAGGCATTTTGTTCCCTTGAATAAGAACCTGTTTTAAGACCAAAAGCAAACCTCATATCTGGTATAAGCAGGTGCCACTATCATATATGTATCTAGAGTGAATGCACTGATGTAAATGATGCAAAAAGTTACACAGCAGGGGAAAGTGGGTTAAGAGGAATGTAGCAGGAAGAGCAACAAAGGCTTGTCTGCGCTGCCCTGCAGCTTGGACGACAAGGGCACAAACAGAGTGCTGCACTGTAACCATCCTGTGTGGGCATGAACTACAAGATTTCCTATTAACATAGTCCTCTTCAAACAGGAACGTATTAATGCACACTAGGAGCATTTTAGTTTGCGTCGACATTGTCCGCACAGGGGAGTTACAGCATAGCACTTTGGTGTTGCAGGCTTCACATTCTCAAAGCAGGAACCACGAGACAGCATAATCATGGGCTCAGTTAAAGCATTTTCCCCAAATAACACTTACAGACTCCCATCATTTGCTTTTCCTGACTCACATCTAGGACACGGAATGGGAATGTAAGTTACATTTTATTTGCAGCCGTTTTCTGAATGTATAGTGTTTACATCACTGCCAAATTTAGCCTGATAGATTTACTCTTCCCAAAGAGCTTCATTTTCTTGTTTGCAGATGACATGCCATTTATCTTACCATAATTATATATTATTCATCTGAACTATACTCACTTATACAAATGTTACACTAGATAAATAAAACGATTTGTGATTGGAGAAATGCATATTTTGCAAGCATTACATCTGCTAGACAATTTAGCTTATTTTAGTGATGCTTCAGTTTGATTCAGCCAAATCACAATATATGTGATATGTGTAGCTGCACATTAAAAACATTACAACAGAGTCTTGTGGCACTTTTAAAGACTAACAGATTTATTAATCGCATGAGCTTTCGTGGGAGAGCGTCTGACGAAGTGGGATTTTCTCCCACGAAAGCTCATGCGATTAATAAATCTGTTAGTCTTTAAAAGTGCCACAAGACTCTGTTGTCTTTCTACAATAGACTAACACGGCTACCCCTTTGGAATTAAAAACATTGATTGCATTTTCTTTGGATACTGTAATTAAATTGAGGCAGCACCACCTCAATCTTCTCTTGTTTCCCTATGTCTAATTTTTGCATTCTCTCTTCCCTGCCTAACAGGCCATATACCAAAAGTCACTTTCTCACCACACAGAAACTGATGTACATAGATACTATAAAAGCAGGGTTAGGTGCATCTATGTGCTGACAAACTGCGGTTCCCTTCTCAATTCTATTTACCGAGGCACGCTGTTTCTGTCAGGAGCAGGAGAAATTTACACTGTAGGAGAGATGTAGCTTGTGGGGATGTAACATTAGGCCAATTGCCAGAACAAGAAAATGGTGAATTGCAAAAAGGAATTGCAACACAGGCCATAGCCCTTAGGCTTCCATCCTGGAATGCCTATAACCTGCTGAGTGATTTATCTGTGTGCTTTGACGGGAGGCAGAATTCGGATACAAAAATTCCCATTAGGCTCCTTCCTCTGGTTCTCATGTTTGCAGACTCTTTTTGGCCCAAATTTTCCATAAACCTTTAGTGGTGAGCGCAGCACTGATAGTGATGCTCATGTGAGTATTATGCAGGCACTAAGGGCCACATGCTCCCTGGCTTTCCATGACAAAAGCTTTTAAAAACACTATTAGTTTTGACATGCGAAATAAAATTGTCACTTACAAGATGTTTGCATTTTATTTATGGAGCAGGACAAGTCTGTTTATACAAAGGTCTCACAGGGCATACAGAATCTTAGAATAAATTAAGATTCAGAGGGAGAGAGAAGCTGGTCAGCTGAATCAAAGACTTTTCAAAGGGCTGCTCCCTTCTTTGGTAGGATGCCCTCTGGCTTTCCAACCCTACGGCTTCATGAAGGAAAAATGCCATGTGGCATTTAGGCATTTGTGGCAAATAGGACTGAAGAGGACACTGTAAAGTGTGGCTATTAAAAGTCACCCCGTCTACACTGCAAGCCAGCATCCTCATCTTGGGATATAAACACAATTCTTCAGGACACACACCTTTATTTAAACTAAAAGAAATTAGAGTTTTGGTATGAATGGGGGCATGAAATCACCTCTTCCCACTGGCACAGAATTTGCAGTTTGCACCTTCTGGTGAGATAGTTTTCTTCCTAGGAGTGGGTGGTAGCATAGATGGTGATTCCACAGTATGCCATAGGCTTTTCTGCCAGGAAACTGTTGATGGTGAGCCAGAACAGCTCCAGTGGATCTCCCAGGTGCCCTAGTTATTCCTTCTCACATTATTGAGGATGCACTGCTCAAGTACAAGCCACCCAGCAAAGCTGAATTGCAGACAACTTGCACTACTTCCTATCACCAGGTCTTGCGACCTGCATTCTGCATTCAAAACTCAGGAACGAATCAGATCTTGGTATAGTATTTGCATGACCATTCCCCATGACTGCCTAAAAACAGCCCTGACAAAAGCTCCTGCCCCAGATATGAATCTCAGCAAGGAAATGTTTATTCCTGAGTTTATGGCTTATTAACTAAGGGTAAATTCTGTCACTGCTCTAAATTAAGTGTTCTGTGAATTATGTGAAACTGGAATATTTAGTTCTAAAAGGACCTTTTAAAATTTTTTTTACTGCAGTCTACAAAGTAGGTAACAAGTTGCAATTATTTTTCAGTTAAATGCAAACTATGCAGATTTATTAAAAATGTGGACATTTGAGTAGCAGTCACTTTATATATGCATGTACATATGTTTTATTTAAAAAGTCTAAACATAATCCCTGTTAGATATTGCTGTCCTGCCAGAAATCAATGGTTTAATGTAGCCACTTCCATTTAAAATAAAGGAGTATATTATTTTTAAACAGGGAAGCCTTTTTGATGTAATTCATGAAAAATGAATTTTGTTTAGAATCTCTTCTTCATACAAAATACTTAAAGGATCATGACATAATCGGCAGTGACTTTGTTACATCTATTTTCTGACAAGAGCTGACAACTTCTAATGTACTTCTCCTTGTTAACGGAAACCGTGCCAAAACTCCAATAGCTGGAAACAATCCAGAAAGAATCTCTTTCATGTTTCAAACTCTTCTTTCTACTTAATAAAACAAACTAAACAAAAACCTCAACACCTCAAAAGCTAAACTGAAAATTCTTGCTATTGCAATAGAGTTTAACGTTGGTATCATCTTCTCATTCTTCTTTAAAACACGGGCTACTAATTTATCTGGTCTCAAATGCACCAAAGGAAAAAACCAAACAAAAGCAAAAACAAAACCCATTTACCCAATACAGTAAGTTTTCAAAATCGGACAGAGTTGACCAGTCTCTAATAGATAAGAGTCTAGATGAATATAACAGCAGGAAATAAAAGCAAGTGAATAGGTAGCTGCAAGGTTGTGGAATGTTTGCTTAATGTGCTATCGTGGCACCTCAGAAGAGCTGGAATCAGAAGCTTCTTCAGCAAAATGAGCTCTTTTATGTGAAGTCTCAACAAGTAGGTCATCTTTATGTTCTTTGTTGTTCAACAGCTCCTGGTCTTCTCTCTTGCGTTTGTTAATCAGGTGGTTTTCTCCCTCATTAAGCTTCCCCTCTGGGATACCCAGCATCCTAAGACAGACTATGGCTGCAGCCTGTTCTGCTAGCTTCTTTGACTTGTCCCTGAAGAGTAAGACAGAGCACAGGTAAAAGTAGAAGCAAAGCCTACATACTGGCAAGCACAGTATTACAAGCCTGAAAGAATTCATTTCCTCTTTCTGTTGCAACACAGTGAAACAAACAGTATGCAATCCCTATGACAGCCGAACAGGTGGCAAAAAAAGGAGCTCAATTCCAGAGGCATATTCACATCTGTTTAGACGCTTGTGTTGTTGTAAGGTGTCACTCCAAGTAGAAAAATGCTTTCTAAGAATACAAATCCTGCAGTCTCAACAGTCTTTCCTCAGAAGGTAGGAAGTCAGTGGGAGTTTGGGCCAGTTGCAGAAATCCTTACTCCTACTTACATCAAAAGTCCTGAATAAAGCCCACAGAGTTTAAATGAGTTTATGGAAAGATCTTCAGATCCAAATTTATCCATGATGTGAGTGTAACTCCACTGAAGTTAACATAAAAGGGCACAGCTCCACCAGGACTGAAACCCAGAAAGCTAGTTTTGAACACATGGCTATATGTTTTTGAAATTTTTAACATGTGAAAGGATTTTCTGTTTCTCTTCAGCTGAGCTTGGAATGAGAATTATGGTTTAGCTAGAAGTTTTCTGAGGTCAGGGTCTTTCACAGGAATGCTGCTTGACAATTATAGAATTGGAAGCAAAATTCTAAAATAACCTGCTGTCTGTTGCATATACTTATTATAAGTGGATTTGTCCAATACTAATCTGCAATTTACCAGGTACATCCCTAGGTACGTCTGCTTGAGACAAACTCATGCAATTCCATTATTGATAGATGTTTCTATAATATATTGTTGTGGAACCTTAATGCATCAATTGATGAACATATGAACGGCCATACTGGGTCAGAACAATGGTCCATTTAGCCCGCTATTCTGTCGTCTGACAGCAGCCGATGTCAGGTGCTTCAATGGGAATGAACAGAAAAGGTAATCGTAAGTGATCCATCCTTTCACCCATTTCCAGCTTTTGGCAAACAAACAGAGACTAGAGACATTTCAGAGCATGGCTTTGCATCCCTGTCCAACCTGTCCTCCATGGAGTTATTCAGTTCTTTTTTGAACCCTCTTAAAGTCTTGGCCTTTATAACGTCCTCTGGCAAAGAGTTCCACAGGTTGACAGTGCATTTTGTGGAAGAAATACTTGCTTTTGTTTGTTCTAAACTTGCTGCCTATTATGTTTCATTTGCTGACCCTTAGTTCTTGTGTTATCAGAAGGAATAAATAGCACTTCCTTATTTACTTTCTCTGCACCAGTCATGGTTTTGTAGACCTCTGTCATATGCCCCAAAGTCGTCTCTTATTGAAGCTGAAAAGTCCCAGTCTTATTAATCTTTCCTCATATGGAAGCTGTTCCATACCATTAATTATTTTTGTTGCTCTTTTCTGTTCTTTTTCCAATTCCAGTATATCTTTTTTGAGACAGGGCAACCAGATCTGCACACACTATTCAAGATGTGGGTGTACCATGGATTTATAAAAAAGCAATAAGGTATTTTCTGTCTTATTATCTATCCCTTTCCTAATGATTTCCAACATTCTGTTAGCTTTTTTCATCGCCACTGCACACTGAGTGGATGTTCTCAGAGAGCTATCTACAGTGATTCCATGATCTCTTTTCTGAGTGGTAACACCTAATTTAGACCCCGTCATTTTTTATACACAAGTGGGATTACATTTTCCAATGTGCAATACTTTGCATTTATCAACACTGAATTTCATTTGCCATTTTATTGCCCAGTCACTCCACTTTGTGAGATCCCTTTGTAACTCTTCGCAGTCTACTTCGGACTTAACTGTCTCGGTCGTTTATATTATCTGAAAATTTTGCCACCTCACTGTTTACCCCTTTTTTCAGATCATTTATAAATATGCTGAACTATACTAGTCTCAGTAGAGGCCCCTGGGAGACACCACTATTTACCTCTCTCCATTCTGTAAACTGACCATTTACTTTACCCTTTGTTTCTTAACTTTTAACCTATTTCTGATCCAGGAGAAGACCTTTCCTCTTATCCAATGACAGCTTATTTTGCTTAAGAGCCTTTGGTGAGGGATCTTGTCAAAGGGTTTCTAAAAATCTAAGTGTACTATATCCACTGGATCAGCCTTATCCATTGCTTCTTGATCCCCTCAAAAGAATTCTAGTAGATTGGTGAAGCACAATTTCATTTTACAAAAACCTTGTTGATTCTTCTCCAACAAATCACTTTCATCTAGGTGTCTGTTAATTCTGTTCTTTACTATAATTTCACCCCATTTGTCTGGTACTGAAGTTAGGTTTACTAGTGCTGTAATTGCCGGGCTCGTCTCTGGAGCCATTTAAAAAAAATTGGCATCTCATTAGCTATCCTCCAGTCATCTGGTACAGAAGTTGAATGATAGATTACATAACACAGTTAGTAGTTCTGATTGTGACTTCTGAAAAGTCACCTAATCTCTCTCTGCCTCAATATTTTATTTGTAAAATGGGGATAATATTTATCTTTGATGGGATGTCTGGATGAAGAACGGTTTAAGATGCTGAGTAATTTTTATCAGTGGTGTTCTCCAGTGTTTCAATAAATTAATTTATGTATCAATTCAAACTAGATTTGTTCCCAGCTTTAGATTGGTTGCTTTTTTAACATGGTCTTGGGACAGGAAGCATTTTAAAAAGTTGCTACTTGGAATACACCCATTTTTGTTAAATCTATTCTATAAAACAAGTAACTTAATGTAGTTTGATTTTTCCCTGTAAGATCAGTATCCCAGACCTGAACCATTACAAGAGTTCAGTCGAAGAAACAGATATCAAGATTCCTAAACACTGCAATGAGGATCATCAGAATGATGTTGACATGCAGCTACCTTCTTCGCTTTCCTAATCCATCAAGTTCTGTCTCTGCTCTGGAGCAAAAGTTGGTAATGTTGCCATCTACTTTCCAAAATGTAAATGTTAACTGGCCCAAAGGAAATATTTTTCATTTCAGAAAGAAAAACAGAAAAAAAATACAGTGTTTGTTAGAAACAAACCAAATTCTTCTGATCAATTATTCACTCAGCTCTAGTTACTAGCTGGATTGTATCTTGTTCTCCACTCTAAAAAAAAGAGAAATCTTGCTCTTGCACAGAGGTTACTGTCATGAGGACAGTCAAAATTTCCTCAAAAATTCCTTACTGATGGAATTTTATAGAAATAGTGGGTAAGATTTAGAGTTATGGCATCAATTTGAGAGCAGGTTTTGACAAAGCTTTCCATGCAAAGCTCCTTGCTCAAATATTGATAGAGAAGTGGTTTTTTCTAGTAGCACAGTTTAAAACTCTGGATGTTGGAGGCTTTTCCTTTATTTGAGGCCACCTTGAAGAGCATCCTAGTGGAAACATGAGCTGACATACTCTTCACCTTTTAAAGATCCTACTACTGGAGATTCTGCTATGAAGGGCCTTAGGCTATGGAATCTACTCTTCCTTGGCATTTGTCTCACTCAATCATGTCCCTATTTTTATAAAGATGTTGACATTTTTCCTTCCCAGACATAGCTTCAAAAAGTAAAATTTAGTATTCTTTCTTTTTCATGTTTGTGTTGTCTTTCCAACAGTACACCACAGAAACAAATATTTTACGAATAATACCCAATAATAAAACACATCAGAGAAAACTTACCATATAGTTGATCTGTATTTTCGTTCAGCTACTGTCACAACTGAACAGAATAATCTATCCAGTGGTCTTTGAACCTAGAGAAAGGTATAACTTGATATAAACTGCTGCATTTTGTAAAATGAGCAACACCGCGACTCCTTCCTAGTTTTGATTTTACTCTAGGGGCAGATAGTACCATTAACAGTCTAAGCCTTCAGACTGCAAAATTCCCCTCACATGTTCAAAATACTCAAGGAATCAATTGTCCAAAGGAGAGTTGCTTTAAATACTGCTTAATAGGAACATTGCACTTACAGATAGAATACTGGAACAGATATGGGTAACAACAACTAGCAGCAGTTGCAACGGAGGAAAGTACAAGAAACCCTCAAACAATTACATAATAATCTGTGCATACTGGAAATCTCTTCTTAATCCTACTCAGTAAAACACAGAGTCTGTCTCTTATGTATGTTTACACCATCTAATAAAACAGTTGATATCGTCCATGTTCATGTCTAACCCTTTTAAATCATGCTAAACTCTTAGATTTAAATGATATCCTGCGGCAATGAATTCCAAAGTAAGTTATGTTGTA
The DNA here is from genome assembly GCA_007922175.1 of Pelusios castaneus. NCBI lineage: Eukaryota > Metazoa > Chordata > Testudines > Pelomedusidae > Pelusios > Pelusios castaneus. The sequence continues at coordinate 3,236,450 of ML685783.1, forward strand.
TTAAAAATGTATTTCCTTTTATAAATTTTTAATCTGTTGCCTTTCAATGTCATTACTTGTTTAGTTTTTCTGATATTAAAGGGACTTTGAATCTAAACTTTGTAACCCTTATACTGATAAAAGTTACAAGACCAAATCACACCACTGCAGAATTCTTTTTCTTTGCTTAATCACTTAGACACCTGATCCTGCAAATACTACCAATGTGGCATAGCATTTATGACATGGAATAGACCAGGGGCTGGCAACCTTTGCCAACCCCTGTGCCGGCCCCTACTCCTCGACCCTCAGCTGGTGCCGACAGCCCATTCAAGGAAAGAAGCCACCTGGAGGGGCTCCTCTCAGCAGTGTGCCTGGGGACCCCTATCCCCAGACATGCCAGGGAAAGAAGTTGCCTGGAGTGACTCCTTTTGGCGGCAGCACACCGCAGAGAGGAGCCGCTCTGGGTGGCTTCTTTACATGGTATGCCTGGGGCATGGACATGGCAGGGACCTCCGCACTGCAGCCACCCTCCCAAAGAAGCTACTTGGAGTGTCTTTGGTGGCAGGAGTGGTAACTTCTGTGGCGCCACAGAGGATGCCGAGTGCTGCTCCGAATGGGCCTGTGTGCCACTGCTGGCACGCGTGCCGGGGGTTGCCTACCCCTGGAATAGACTATTAGAATCTTGAAATTAAGATGTCTTTTCATAGCAGTTGTTTGCTCTCTCATTTTGCAAACATGTTTTTCTTGTTTATCTATCCCAGAAGTTGCAAGAATTGCTGTGCATAGACAGAAAAGAATAGCAAACTTGTGACAGTCTAGATGAGATTAGCAAGAATGTGCACAATTTGAGGAATTCAGTGGTGCTGCATTCTAATATTCCATGTCTCATTTAGCCTTTTCATTAGGTTCAGTATATTTTATCATCTGTTGCCACAAAGATAAAAGGGAAATTTAGACAGGCAGCGCACACATTTTTGCAGGAACACATCAAAATAGCAATTTAAAAAATTCTATTAGTGAATTTAAAAATGTTTATACTCTGGACATAAGACTGGGTGGCCTACTATAGTAAGACACTGCTCCTTTTGTCTATACAGGCATGAGTTCAAATGTACATTCAACGGAATATAATTAATTCATTTGATGATCTCATCCAAATTCTCAGATCTGTATATTATAAAATTATTTGACAGTAGATCTTTTTCACTTGAGAGGCTCATGGGGTGATGTAGGAAGGAATTGCAGGTCAGGACTGAGATACAATTTGTCTATGTAAGGAGAAAACTTGCCCAACATCTACCAAAAGACAGAAAGTTGAGTTCCTAACTATCATTTATACCAAAGCAATTCATTAGTTTTGCATAGAAAAAATAAAACATTTTAATTGGATTTTGAGGGAGGTCAAACTTCATGCCTAAATAGACATGTTTCTATGCTGCCTAACTTTGCTTTAATTTTATGCTATAACTCCCCAGAATCTACATGCACATGTCCATGCCAAAATGCCTAGCAATTATGTCTACAAAAATCCAGCTTAAAAATAAAAAAGCATCTTTCAGTTTGAGATCATCCTGTTCCAAACCAATCAATTCACAGTTTCCTGAATGTCTCAATGCACTATGGCATAAATGTACTGGCTGAAGATCTTCCTTGTATTTTTGCCTAGAAATACAGAGACTCACAGTTTCATAAACAGGTTGAGGGTGCTTCTCTTTCCTACACCATTCCAAGAGATACATTTTAGGAGTAATCTGTGGTGGATATTCTCGCCTAAACAGGAAAAAAAAAAAGGGGGGGGATATGAAATACAAAATAATCCCACAATTTGTAGTGAATAGGTTTGTATAGAAAATATTTCTATGCAACAGACATATAAAGTTAAACAGGTACGGTCTCTATCAATGCAGGCTAGGTTACTATAATAATTTTATTAGTTTTTGCTTCCAGTCTAATTTTAAACTCCTTAGTGATGGGGCTCTCACCCCTTTCTCAGAGAATTGTTCCATTAATACATCTTTAAATTGGCATCTAAAAACTAATGTTACATATTGTTTCCTTACGAGTCATCTCCCCCTTCACTAGGTGCAATCACACAAGCAGTGTCAAGGTAATGATTGGAAAGTAGGTCCAAACTAGCTGCAGTCTATGGAATATAGATAAAGTTTCAGACTGAATATGACCAGCCAAACCACAGGGTGTTTTGAATCACTTAATAGATAATTACCATAAACATTTTCCAATAGTAGTTTAAAAGCTTTTCCAGGAATGTATTTCTTAGTGACAAAAGGGTGTAGGTGTGAGAGAAGAGTGAAATTGATTCTATAATAAAAACAGCAGCATCTTCAGATACATAGGAACGGTAGACATTCCTTCAATTATCAAAGTGGGAATATGGTTCCTGGAGGTGGCAGAAAGTAAAAATTCTGTAGAGACATTGCGCCCAGTCTTTAGGGAGTCATATCATTCTCCTGTTGAGGTCAAAAAAGAGCGGTGACTGCCTTTGAAAGACAGCTTGTGCAAGACTCCTTGACCAGTGGGACAAGGCCGACGGGTTCTTCAAGAGATTGTGTAAACATGAAGTATAATAAAATGATTCTGAAAGCTTCACATATCTGAAAATTAAGTGATCTTAAATCAATAACAATGTTTAGAAACTGCAATTCCCATAGTTTCTCAATTTAACACCTCAGGGAATGTGTGGAGACCTCTTTAGAAGATTCCTGATATATATTAAGAAAAATTATTAATGTGCTTTCAAGCTCCTTCACAGTGTATACATTAAGGATAGGTGGCTTTCTGAGAGTGATATACTTAACTAATTTCTAACAGTTAGTTTTTCAAAAATGTTTTCTTAAAAGAAAAAGCACTTTGGGACTGCTTTGTACCATATACTTTGTGATTTCCTGCAGGAATGTCCTTGTGTCAGCAAAAAGAAATATAGCATTTAGAAAAATGTACTGGGGCTTAATTAAATCTCATTAAAAAGAATGAAACTCTATAAAGTTTTAACACAGAGCTTTGTTTAGATCAATGTTAACATTGTTTTATTCATGTGTGCCTGAAATTTTTTATGATCACTTAAAATATTACACTATTTAATGAAATGCTAAATGGACTGTTTCCTCTTAAAAAGTTCATCCAAGAAAGTGCTGAATATTTGAACTGCTAATTTCCAAATATAAAAGTTGCAATGTTTTGTCCTGTACCAAGATAAGACAAAAATGCAAAAGAAAATTAAAAAAGGTGGTGAACAATTATCTTTGCATGCTTACTTGTCAAATCTAATAGCCATTTTAATCACATCTGTGTCTTCCATCCGGTCATCTTCATCTTGTATCTTGGCCTTTAATGATGTCTTCTTAGCTTCTAGAATAGCTGTTGTTTCTTCATAGAAATGGCCCATTTCAAACACTTCACTATTAAAAAATTCAGGAATCAATTTATATGTGTTCACACCCAATTTTAATAATTAGTTGAAATACATACAAAAAATAAATTTATTAGACGACCTTTATATTAACTATGCTTTGTCTGTCTGTATTCCCTGTGCTTTCTCACCTTTCTCCAGCAGATGGTGTAATGTTTATATGTTTTAATGGCAACCTGCACTAAGCATAAAACCTACCAAGCATCTAGCCCTGTGGTACAGGGGTAGGGCAGGAGCCTAGGAACTGAGTAGTTGCTAGTTTGAATCCCACCTAGGATTGGAAAGTTGTGGTTTATAGCTTTTAATTTGAGCTACTTTTAGTCTTGATTGAAAAAATATCAAAAAACAAGTTTCTTAGAACAGACAACTTTAAAATCACCGTACTAAAAAGGATAAAACAAGTACAGAAATAATTCAGATTGGTCAGACTTCTTGTACGAGGCATTTTAAGCACCATGAATGCATTTGTTTGCAAAAGGTCAGCTGGCCAGTGTAGCATGTACAACTAGTGCGCTGGTTTTAAGGTCATCTGTTCTAAAAAACTTGTTTTTTATATTATTTTTTAAAATAAGTTACACGTGCTTAGAAAACCATGTTGAGGTACAGTTACAAGCTGTAAAGTAACACTGTCTAGAGCAAGGGTAGGCAACCCTGGCACGCATGCCCACAGTGGCACACAAGCCCATTTGGAGCAGCACTCGGCATCCTCTGTGGTGCCACAGAAATTGCCACTCCTGCCACCAAAAGACACTCCAAGTGGCTTCTCTTGGGGGCAGCTGCAGTGCGGAGGTCCCTGCCACGTCCATGCCCCAGGCATACCATGTAAAGAAGCCACCCAGAGCGGCTCCTCTCTGTGGTGTGCTGCCATCAAAAGGAGTCACTCCAGGCAACTTCTTTCCCTGGCATGTCTGGGGATAGGGGTCCCCAGGCATGCTGCCGAGAGGAGCCCCTCCAGGTGGCTTCTTTCCATGAATGGGCTGTTGGCACCAGCTGAGGGTCAAGGAGGAGGGGCCGGCACAGGGGTCGGCAAAGGTTGCCGGTACCTGGTCTAGAATCATGGGGTTCTATATTCATCATCCCTTAACTTCTTACCAAGTTTGCTCGGTTTAGAAGAATGAAATTCATTCCTCTACTTGCTGACTTATAGTCTCAAGCTGGGATCTGAAAGCCAAGCCAGAAGCCATTACAAACCCTGCAATTTCAATTAAAAGAATATCTTTACAGATATGTAAACCAATAAAAAATCCAGCTCACTCCCCAGATCTGTATCAGCTCTGAAGGGCTATTAGGAACAAAAGGTAATGAACATTGACAAAAGAGTAAACAAACAAGAGTGTAAGTACAAACAAGGAGCAGATCTTTTGATCAAAGTGATGTCATTTTTACAGTCCTTTTTCTAATTGATATCTTATGCATGGACATGTCATAACTGCAAATGCAATAGGAAAATTGGAATCCATAATTCTCCACAGAGGGTAGTAACTATGAAAGTTGTAGCATACACAATATTCAAGTTTTTTTAACCATTGTATCATAATATGTCTAATAGTAGGGTTAAGGCAATTCAGTAGTAGTGCACTATGGTCTCCATTGTTGGTGTTTATCAGTAGAACAATACAGGTGAATTATGATGTAAGTAAGGAGGTTCCTCAGAACGGACAATGCCATTCATACATGCTGAGCTATGTCAACTATTTTCTGACCTAATACATTAATGCACCCTCTAGCACTCATTCGGAATGTAGTGCATTAAAAAACCTTTACTGGCTGCAATTTAACATCAACACCATTAGGCAGCAGTGTTAAATCACTTTACTATCTACAGAGAGATATCTGCTCATTTTAAAAAGAATGAAATTTTCTTCAGTTATCTGGTGGTTAAATAGACTGTTTCAAAGGTTTATAGACCTAGTAAGACAGGTCTGTGAAACTTCTTCCTGGTCAATCTCTTTCTAGCTGTACAAAAATGCACAAAAACGATGGGCCATATTTTCAAAATGGCATAACATTGCACTTTCAAAAGTGATTGTGTTAAATTTTGGATGCATATAGACAAATGATAGGCATAGTTTATAAAATGAAATAATTAAACTCAGACCTTCGCTGTTCACAAATTCTGTCTTTTCCAGTCACAAGTTTAAAGGCTGGGTTGAGTCCCACATCCCATGGACATGTCTATGTCTAATGTAGCACAGAAGGAAGACAGTAAGATGGAACCAAAACTAAGTACCAAAATACTCAAAATATGTACCATCAGAGACACAAATAGTAATTACTACATCAAAAGCAAAGTGACTATCTAGCCATGACAGAAGAAAGATGGGAGGCATTTGAGGGGATTTAATTAGGCTGCAATTTTATTCACTTAAAAGGCAATGAATTGTACGATGCAGGTCATCATCAATTTCACACAATCCCCAGCTGGGACGCTGCCACCCTACTCTTTTATGATGTAAAAGGGGGATCCTATAAAAGGCAGAGTGTGGAAGGAGGAAAGGTTAGCTTCCTCCTGTACTGAACATGGGAACCCTGGACCCTCTTTCCTGAGTTCCCGTAAGGGATGCTTTCCTAATCTTTTCCCAACCCATTTAACCTGATAACCATGTTAATTCTATAACAAGTACCTGTGCTTGACTCTTTCCACAAGTTTTACATACTGAATTGTAACACTGTAACTTAATCCCCCATCCCACTGAGTCCCAAACCTAGTGTAGGAAAGGAGAAAAAACCCACCCAACCTCAGGCAATCTAGCAGTGAGGGAAAAATTCCTTCCCAGCCCCCAAGATAAAATGGCAACTAGTCTAATGCTCCTAGAGGATCACAAAGAGAGTTGGTCCTTTTTCAGATGTCATGGGTGGATGCAAATTACCACTTCAATCCAGATGAAAGATAGCTTCTCCAGAGCTGTAAAGGGTATAAATACTCCCCCTTCCTTTAGTGAGCTGAAAGGGCATCCCCACCTCCAGCCTCTTCTGCTCCTTACCCTTTCCTCGCCCTCTGCTACTATTGCAACGGGGAGCTCTTAAAGAGAAAACAGACCCCTTTTCTTCTGGTTGGACAGACAAGGACCCATGGCATACAGTTGCACTGAGCACATTTCAGCTGACACTGACACTTATTGCTGTGGAAGTAGCATGCCAGATAACCAAAACAAAGGGAGGTAAATGGTTGTCCAAAAGGTGTAAAATACCATATTGCAAAAACAGAATTATACTATGACAGCAGCAGAAAATTTCCCCCATGAATCAGATGAGTCAAGGGAAAGCTCATCCCTCTGGCACCAACAAAGAAAATGCTGGCCCCTGCTGCAAACATGCTACTGGACGAACCACAGGTCTGATCTAGTATGTCGATTTCTATTCCCTCTATAAAATGCTTACCAGATTTCTTGAGTAGACTGTGCAGCATGCAGTCTCCTCCCCTGTGTGGTTTCTAACTGTTCTCTTAACATCTGACACAGACAGTACTTTGTGTTGGTGTAGTGATTGTCGTATCTCACTGCCTAAAAGAAAGAGATGTAATATGTAAAAAATACACTAAAGAAAGATCTATTGCTAGTACTCAACCTTTCACATGTTTCTGGCTGCATTTCAAAATAGTTTAAGGAACATACAGCACAGTGTACACAGTTCTCAATAAAGTCTTCTCAGTAATCGCATTTATTAATATAGTCCAGAACTGTTTTGGTGGTGTTTCCTGGGGAAAAAATCTGAATTTTATTATTGGCTTTTTATACACTTGTGAAAAAAAAAGAAAATAGTTGACAAGAATTTTACACATATACTATTCTACTACTAAAATTGAGGGAAGTTTGACTAATTTGATTTTTGTCCTTTTCCATTTGTCAGTCCTTCAGTAAGATACTTGTGTGCTTAAGCTGTCCCACTGAAATCAATGGAACTATTCATATGCACAAATGTCTTCCAGATATGGACATAAGTCACCTTGGATTGTTCAGCAACATGTGCTGTATTGTAAATACTGCTCTAGGAAAAATCTTTGCTATTTAAGTGCATAAAGAAGGCAACACAACAGACTGGGCCAAATTAATTTCTGATTCAACTCCCATGGCAATAGAATTAATAGCACAAATGAATCTGGCACACATTTTGTAGGACTGAAAATAAATTTCTTTATGATGCATTTTTTAGGCCTTTAACTTATTTTAAATTGAACTTTTCTAGATTTTTAGCATGTGGCATTTTTCTTGATGATCACAAACTTTAATAAGAAAAAAATTAACACTTTTAAAAATTAATTATTTTAAACTTTTTTAAAATATGCATCTCTTTGTCAACATTACATGGTAGATGGCCCACCAGTTGAACATTCTAATAAAACAGCTCACTGAACACCTTTTCTGTGCTTTTCTGCCATTTAAAAAACCAAACAAACCTGACATTTTCTAGAAGAGGAAAATAATTCTTCAGAATAGTTTAAAGGAATTTACAGAACAGTGGAATTTCTCTGCCAACTGTCTTCTCTGCCATCTGCCTAGACTGAACTTGTCTTTCTGTTCCTACTTTGCTCCATTCAGTATCACATTCACTGTTGTGGCACTCACAGCATTCACACTCATGGTACTAGCTCTGCAAAAGGGCAGAGATTTTTGAGAGACCCAACAGACTGAGAAATCTTCCTAAAACCTAAGCATCAAGTCTAAGAATAGACAAGCACAGTAGGTTTTAAAAAAACAAACAAAACACAAACACAAAAAGAAACCCTTTCAATTGAGGTAAAGACTGTCTACTGACAAAAATTCAATGATTTATTTATTGAAAAATGGGTAAAAAGTGTAAACAGTTTTCATCTTATGAAATATGCAAAAATACTACAGGAGCTTTATGAATTGAAAACAATGAGGGATTAAGAGACATCCTATACAAACTTGGATTAACATCACTAAATTATGTTTGTTTATTACAAGTAAAATGTTCTCAAACGTACGTATTTGATGTATTCTTGCATGACTTCCTTCAAGGGACAAAGGCCCTCTTTTCTGAAGATGGATGGGTTCCACATGGCAGCACGAGCTACCATTACCGATGAAGCAGCTGTTGCTTGTTGGAAGGCTTCAATGTCAGTATATTCTTTGATAAAGTCATGAGATCCTCCACTGAAAATGAATATCTTTGTTATGAACAACAACGATTAATGTGACACCACCATACAGAAGACAAGGGAGGGTATTTTGCACATTAATAAAGCTGGGAACATATGATAAGAATACAAAAGGCTAATAGGCTGAACCAACAAATGAACAACATGACAATCCATTTAGGAAATCAGCAGCACTCTGGGAGAATGGGTGGCTTAGAGGGTTATTAGTAAAGGGATATAAAAGCCTTTCAAAGTCAGACCAGGTCAGCAGTGACCAAAAGCTATTAACATTTGAGGACTGACTGATAGTCTCTGTAAAATGAATTTGGTGCTACTGGTCCAGTTTCTAGTGAGCAGTTCTTCTTATCTCAGGATATCCCTCCACTAAGCATAAATTGCCATAGTTTCCCTATAGGAGAAAACCACTGATTTTGTCTATGCCACCTTCATTAGGTGCACAACAGTTTTTAAACATTCAGTTGTTTGTCTAAGAAAATGGCTGTTTGGTGGCTTATGCGAAGTGAGTTTGTAGATCTCAAATCAATTCTCAGTGGATAGGGTGCACATCAAAAAACGTCTTTTAGGACTGGCATCCTTGTTAGTAATTGTAGTAGAAAGACCAAGTATTCCATGATCAGAGGCCCCTACATGACTGGCAAGGGAAAAGTAAGTAAAAGCATCCACTGCCTCTAGCTAAACTGTAGATAATCTATGGCTACAGAGCTCATTTTCTAAAATTATCAATCTAGCTCCTTTTGTGAGCTAAGAAATAATTTAAAATCCTGTTTTTTCCTCCCTATAATTTCCTACAACAGAAGACTAACTCACTTTAAAGGTGGACTAAAACTAGTCATAAAAACTCTTCACAGTCCCCTTAAATGAAGAGTTACCATCAATTTTGACATAAAGGAAAGTCATCAAACTTTTTGATAAGAAGAGATGGTTTACTCACCTTGTGCAGTAACTGAGAAGACTTCCATCCCCAGTGTCCACTTGGGTCGCAAATGTGCAGCCTGTCTCACGGTGCCATTGGTACCTTGAGCTGCATACGCGCGACCCAAACTCCTCTGTTTCTTCTCTACCGTGGAGCACTAAGAGCAAGCTCCAAAGCAGAGGGAAGGTAGGGAGCACCCATCAGGAAATACATCTCAAAGAACCTCAGTTATTGCACTGGGTAAATAACCTTTTCTTCATCGATTGGTGTCCAAGTGGATGCTCCACTCTAGTGACCATGGAACAGTGTTCTTTATTTGGCAGAGAGAACTTGAGAGTTTTCTTGGTCTATGGATGATAGCACAGGTAGGGCTAAGGTTGCATCCGACTTGGAAGCTTGGTCGTGGGGTATGTTTGGCAAATGTGTGTGCTGAGGTCCATGTGGTCGCTTTACATGTCAGCTATAGGAACCTTCTTAAGGAGGGCTTTGAATGCTTCCATTCCTCTGGTGGAGTGTATTAAAATCCCCTGTGGAGGCTGCATATTATTCAGGGTGCAGCATAAATGAATGCAGTCTTTTATCCACTTGGAGGGTCTCTGGTTAGATATAGTCTTCCCCTTGCATCATTCTGCTAGGGAAAAGAATAGTCTTGAGGTTTTCCTGAAGGATTTCATCCTATCGAAGTAGAACACTAGTGCATGTCTAACATGCAGTATGTAAAGAGATCATGTTGTACACTATTGTGTGAGTTTGGATAGAAAGTAGATAGGTGAACTGGTTGGTATGGAGGTGAACTGGTTGGTATGGAAAGATGAGTTGACTTTTGGCAAGAATTTTGGGTGAGAATGTAACCTGATTATGTCCTTAACAGTTCAAACAGATATTTAGTAATGGTACACAGCTACTAAGTTTAGGTCCCATGACATAGTGGGCATGGAGACCTCGGGATATATGCTTGTGGTGGGTTTGTTTACCCCTTTGGTGTGCTGCCTCTATGACCAAGGAATTGGGTGGAGGATGAGTGAAAATAAGCTCCACTCTCTTAGAAGAGACACAGTATTTTTTAACCAGCCCTTTTGCATGTAGGTGGGATGGTGGCTGGTGTTTGCCAAATGTTGTCAGCTGGTCCCATTAAGGCTTCATCCATCAGTTAGGCTATCTTTGATGAAGCTGTGATGTGCAAGATCTTCAGAAGTTTGTGGTATTTTTCAGATACTTCTTCAAGTGGTATCTCTAGATTCTGTGCTACTCTTTTAAACAGGTCTTGAAATTGCCTGGAATCATCAACACTAGTGGGTAGGAGCAGCGTTATGGTTTTGTTCAGTGAAGAGAAGGAGTTGTGTAGTGGTGGTGATGCTTCTGGTTCTGCTGCATCATCACCTTTTCAATGGCCTCCAGTGGAGGATCAGCAATCGATTGAGTTGACCAATGTGGGGAAAAGTCTCTCTCCCTATGAGAAGTAAAGTGTCTGCTGTAGTCCCTGCCATAAAGTGACCATGATTCCCAATTATGCCATTGCGGGACATTTCTGTGTGTAACATATCCGTCATGGAGGCAGTGAATACATTGCGTGGCCATCCAGTGCCAGCATGGCATCTCTGCACAAAGTACATCTTATGAAGCCTGAGGAATCATGCATCTTAATTCTCTAAAACTATCTAATCTAAAGGATTGAGGGGTTGGAAAAAAAAATATGGGAGAGATAACTAAGTTAACTTTGATTCTATTCTCACTTATTTCCTCAGAACAAGCAGTTGAAGGGAACAGCAGTGGCTCTACCATGAACCATGGACAGCTGAGAAAGAACTGAAGGGATCGGGAGCTGTGAGATGGGAGGCACATGCACCACCTGAGCAGACACTGCTGATGGAAATCTCCGATCCAGACACAAGGGCACGCCAAACACCTGGAGCAGGGCACCCATATGACATGACTCGAAGAAACCAGAACTCCCACAGTCAGGTGGACTGTAGGGAAACGTGTCTAAGCAGCAGGGGGGTTGGGAAGGCTGTGGCACTGGTTCCTGGACTAGGTAGTGAGAGAACAGAGTCCCTATTAGCCAGGGAGGGCGTCAGACACAAAGTCTGCACCTGTCTGGGAGTGTGCCTGAGATGTCCAGAGCTTGGAACAGTAATAAATTACTATCCAGATGGCTTAGAAGCACACAGAACTCAGCAGCTGAAATGAAAAAAAAAAGTGATGTCTGCTCAAAGAGGACTGTGCCACACCATAACACAATAATGGTGTTCAAAGCATAATAATTAAGGAGCGCTTTGCACACTAAAACAAAGATGCAGTAACATTTTAGACAGCCAACTTCTAATATCAAAGCCTCATTCTAAACTTGCAATATGACAATAGATGTAATTATCTCATTTGTTCTACATGAAGAGACCCTTAGTTTCCTGCACGTAACCCATTCTTGCTTATAGTTAAATTTCTTTGGCATAATATCTGTTGATAGAGATGGATATCTTATGACCACCTAGCTAGTCCAACTTACTTGGCTATTACTGGAATAGAGACTGCCTCAGAGATGGCTTTGATCACATCACAGTGGACAGGATGTTGAGGTCTCTCCTCCTTCTTCCTTTGCAATAAAGAAAGAAAGAAAGGAAAAAGAAAAAAAAAAAACCAAACCCCATGATCAAAGATTTCTAATGGAAATCAAGCATAAGTAAACTCTTCACAGATATAATTCCAGTCCTGCTATGACAAACCTAGTCAGTCTCAACCTATGTTCATAAGCAAGATGTAAACCTGTAAGGTAAACAACTACTTCACACTGAACACATCTTGAAAAATATTGCTATTGTGGTTCCCCATGCAGATGAAACAGTTAATGTCTGGGGTGCACAGCTGTATACATCACACATTTCAGAATTAAAGACTAGCATTAACTATTTAATTCCCTAAATTAGATAATTTTTGCCTTATTTTTGGTATGCCAAGACTAAGATTTCAGAAAACAGAAACAAAGTAAGCTGCTAAATCTCCACTTACACTCCTGATTAAGAAGCCTAATGTACTAACATACTAAGCACCCATCAGCTCTCATTGACATCAGAACCACTTCCTCGCAGCTGAACTAGGCAAGGTGAAGTAAATTAGCTATCCATAGTTTCTTGTGCTCTACCTGCCAATAAGTTACAATTCTTTTATAATAATTCTTTTATACAAATATATTTACCTTCCATGGACCGCAATGGCAGCAACGCCAGTCTTTTCTATCCTCTTCACCAGGTGTATCGTGTCTTCAAGCTGAGGAGGAAAAAAGGAACACAAGTTACTTTAGTTTGATGGAGGAAGAGCTCTTCATCACATGATCATTGTACAAACAATGCAGAGAATTCCTTCTCCCATAGAAATGTATACAATTCCTATAATATACCCCTCATGAACATATCCCTTAATGACAAGTTCCAGAGAGGAAGCCATGTTCATTTAGTTCAGCAAAACAAACAAGGACTCCTGTGGCACTTTTAAAGACTAACGGTTTATTTATCGCATGAGCTCTCATAGGTATAATCCCTTTTATCAGACATATGAAAGGGAAACTACATTATGGAAGGGAATATATAAATGCAGAGAAAGGTAAGTCACAAGGTCAGTTCGGATTTTTTCAGCAAACCAAGCAAGTTGTTTTGCTTCAAACCGTGTGGAACAACAGATAAGAAGGTGGGAAGGTTCAAAGAGGGGAAAATCACCTTTTGGAATGAGAGAGACAACTTAGATCTCTATTCAGACCTAATGTTATGGTGTCCAATTTGCATATGAATTCTAACTCTGCAGTTTTCCTTTGGATTCTTGATTTGATGTGCTTCTGTTGAAGCATTTTAACTGTTATGTCTTTCACAGAATGTGTAGGCTGAAGTTTTCCCTTATTGGTTTTTGAACCCAACCACTCTTAATATCTGATTTTTGTCCAGATTCTTTTGTACAGAGATAGTCCAGTGTGGCCAATGTATAAGGCAGAGGGGCATTGTTGGCACATGAGAGCATATATCATATTGGCAGATAAGTAGGTGAATGAGCCCTTGCTGGAGTAACTAGTTTGGTTAGGTCCTATTGTGTTGTAATTTGAGTAGATGCATAGGCAGACCCAGCAACAAGGTTTGTTGCAGGCATAGATGCCTGCCTTAGTGTTTCTGGTGTATGGTGTGTAGCTGCTAGTGAGTAACTGTGTCCTGTGCTATGTAGGAGGTAAGACTAGATGATCACAGTAGTCCTTTCTGGCCTTAGAATCTATGTCTATGTCTACACTGGCTAAAATTAGTTCAAATTAGTTAGTTCGAACTAACTAATTTGAACTAATTTTAGTTAGTTCGAATTAGCTTAATTCGAACTAGCATGGCCACACTGCTTAAATGTATACATATTAAATGTAATATATATTTTTATATATTTATATTTTTAAAACATCCAGTCTCATTAGATTAATATTTAATAGACATTACAATGCACTTTTATATTTAACCTAATTTAAATCCATATTTTAAAATAAGACATTTCAAATTATAATAAAACATGTTCTTACCAAAGGCAAGATTCGGATTTTGCAGGTCACCGGTTTACAAATTCCTTTAACCAAGGTACTCAGAATCTAAAGGAAATTGGGGGATGAGAAGGCAGGGGAGGAAAAATACTATTACAGAAGCACCGTAAGTAAATTTGGCTCTGTTGAACATACAAAAACATTTGAATACTTCTCTAAAAAGGAATATATAAATATCTCTATATAAAAAGCTGCTTTTTACACTACATTCATTTAATTTAAGTTTATATGCCACCAGAACAAATACTGTATATACTGAAGTGTAAACTTACGTGAGATAAATTAGATATATTTCTAACAAATCCACTTGGAGGTTTTATTTTATTTCCTCTTCTGCTTTCACTAGGTCTCTACCACCATTTTCTACAGTAATATCTGCTAACCAGCTTTAAGATTTTGCAAGGGTGAATTTTCTACTATGCTAAAAGTTTCAAAAACAAGTCCATAGATTGTTTTCATTTTCATCCAGCTAATTTTATAGTTTTTTCATATCTGAATCTTAACCTTTTTGTATAAAAATAGACATGGTTATTTATTAAAAGTAGTTCTATAAGACAAAGCAAACTATAAATAAAAAAGTTCCAAAGGGATAGCCGAGTTAGTCTATTGCAGAAAAACAACGGAGACCTGTGGCACTTTTAAAGACTAACAGATTTATTTATAGCATGAGCTTTCGTGGAAGAAAATCCCACTTCGTCAGACGCTTTAAAGAGGGGAACACTTTATGCAAATTTGACTCAGTTGCATTGGGGTTAAACAGGGACTCTGGATTTTTCTCTTATTACAACAGTGATTTGACCTCACCTTCCTCTATGTGCTGTTCCCCTGTGTTTGAATCCTAACACCTATTTTGATTTGCTGTTACAGCCTGATCTGATCCTATGTCATACACTCCCCTGCATTTAATTTCCTCCCATTCTGTAAGTTTCCCATCTTCAAATCATCTGATGAAGTGGGATTTTCTCCCACGAAAGCTCATGTGATAAATAAATCTGTTAGTCTTTAAAAGTGCCACAGGACTCCGTTGTTTTTCTGCAATAGACTAACATGGCTACCCCTTTGGAACTTTTTTATTTATAGTTTGCTTTGTCTTATAGAACTACTTTTAATAAATAACCATGTCTATTTTTCATACAAAAAAGGGGTGTAAAAAATAAAAGCAAATACAGAACAGTACTGTGTTAAATGTAAACTACTAAAAAAATTGAGGGAAAGCAGCATTTTTCTTCCAGATAATAATGTTTCATAGCTGTATTAGGTTTATGTTCAGTTGTAAACTTTTGAAAGAATAACCATAATGTTTTGTTCAGAGTTACAAACACTTCAGAGTTACGAACAACTTCTGTTCTCAAGGTATTCATAACTCTGAAGTTTTACTGTATTGGACTTCCTTGTGAATTTGTGCTCAAATTATTTCTGTATAACAAAATCATTAACACACAAATTACTCCCAGCCAAGAACAAAGTAGTAACTAATCTTGAAGCCTGTCGAAGGAATGTGACACTGTAGATGCAAATGTAACTATGAGTAGAACATGAAGGATTTGGTTCTACAGTTGAAATTAAAAAGGAAACTCACACTTAGAATTAAATTTTTAGGATTTTAAATTGGTCAAAATTGCTGCAAAATTGAATTGTTCAAGTACTGAATCAAACTAACTCAGATATTTTTGTTAAATATTATTTTATTTGGTAGATCATGATCAAGGACTGATTGAACTGTTGTGATAACGTAAGTCCAAGTACCTTTTGCAAACTGTCCTAAACATTAACACTTGAGTTTTGTTACTGAAAATAGTTCAACTACATCTCTATAATCTACTAAATATAACAATATTTAGCAAAAATCAAGATTCCGAATACACACAACTGTTTATAAAACAATTTGTCTAACATGATAACTACCTTAGAACAGAGAAATGGATTTAAAATAATAGTAACAAACATTTATATAATTTAGTCAAGATAATAGTTGAAGACGATACTTCTAGGGGAGTTTTCTACTTAGAAAGTTAGCTAGTTTCAACTGTAGGGAAAAAATGCTAAGAGTCTTCATGAAAATCTCTACAATAAGCAGCAAGCATGAATGCAAGATAAAATATTTCTCTTTCAATTCCCCAAGTAGCTATTATAAATGAAATATTTAATAAATGAAATAATATCTATCTTGGCAGTTAGATTTTATCTACATATTCCTTCTTTTAAAAGCAAACATGCTTCGAGGCATTTTTGAATGGCAGTTCCTTTATAAATCACATGCCAAAAAGAGAGCAGTTAGAAAGCCATTCTTGATTAATCTAATGAGACTCCACAGCACACGCCCCTTTAACTGCTATCTCAGCCCCCTAGGACTTCCTGTCACTGTTCTACATTAACAGAAGGAAGGAGTCCAGTGATCATGCTTTAAGAATTCTCTGTGACAGGCTTCTACAATGTCAATGGCAACTGATTTAGCATGTTTAAAATCAGAGCTTCTGAAAGAAAGGAGGCAGATGATATAATCTCAGAAATGTAGGACTGGAAGGGACCTTGGTAAGTCATCAAGTCAGCCCTCTGCAGTAAGGCAGGACCACTTAAAACCAGATCTCCCTAACAGGTGTTTATCTAATTGGTCTAAAAAACTCCAAAGAGGAAGATTCCACAGCTTCTCTCAGAAGGCTATTCTACTGCTAAACTACACTTATTGTTAGGAAGCTTTTCCTAATACCTAACCTAAATCTCCCTTGATGCAGATCAAACTTATTACTTCTTGTCCTATCTTAGCTGAACATGAAGAATAACTGAACACAAACCTTTCTAACAGTCCCTAACATATTGGGTGATTTATCAAGTCCCCCCTTCGCCATCTTTTTCTCAAAACTAAAAATGCTCAGTTTTTAAAAATTATTTTCTTTTAAGTCAATATGTCATTTTAGTTGTCTCCACCGGCCCCTCCAAAATGTCCACATCTTTTCCAAAAGAGTGGAACCTAGAAATGGACACAGTACTCAAGCTGAGCCCTCACCAGTGCTGAAAAAGTAAGACAATTACCTCCCAAGTCTTCTACAAACACTGCTGTTAACGCACCCCAGAATACTACCCTTTTTCACAACTGCATCACATTGTTGACTTGTACTCAGTTTGTTTTCCACTAAAATACCCAGATTCTTTTCAGCAGAACTACCACTTGACCAGTTATTCTTGATTTTATAATGTGGATTTGATTTTTCCTTTCTGAGGTAAGTACTTTGCATTTTTCTTTATTTAATTTCATCTTGTTTAGATTCAGACCAATTCATCGAGGTTGTTTTAAACTGTAATCCTCTTCTCTGAAGTGCCTGCATCCTCTCCTAGCTTAGTGTCATTCACAAATTTTAGAAGCATATTCTCTACTCCATTATCAAAGTCATTAATGAAAATATTGACTAGTCTCAGATCCAGAACTGACACCATTAGATACACCCTCTCAGTCTGACAGCAAACCATTGATAATACTGTTTGGTATGGTCTTTCAATCAGTTGTGCACCCACCTCATAGTATTTTCATTTAGACCACATTTCCCTAGTTTGCTTATGAGAATGTCACGTGGAACTGTGTCAAAAACCTTACTAAAAACAAAATATACAATGTTTACTGCTTTCACCTACTTACTAGACCAGCACCTCTATCAAAGAAGGCAATTATGTTGGTTTGGCAAGATTTGTTCTTGACAAATCCATACTGGCTGTTCCTTATAGCTAGAGCCCTGTGTGGATACAAATATGTGGATCCATATCTGATCTGCATCTGCAAGAAATGATCTGCAGATATCTGCGTTGTATCCGCGGATTCGGATATAATGCAGATATCTGTGTATTTGCAGAGCTCTAGCCCTGTACAGATAAAAATACATGGATCTGTATCCGATCTGCATCTGAAAGAAATGGTCTGCAGATACCCGCATTGTATCTGCAGATGTGGATATCCGCGGACATAATGCGGATATCCGTGGATTTGCAGGGCTCTACTTATAATTGTATTTATTTTCTAGTTGCTTACAAATTGATAGTTCAATAATTTGTCCCAGTAGTGTTCCAAGTATCAAAGTTAGGTTAACTGCTCTATAATTCCTCAGGTCTTCTTTGTTCCACTTTGTTCTGAAGATACATACTATATTTGCCCTTTTCCAATCTTCTGGGACCTCACCCATCCTCCATGAGTACTCAAAAATAAGAGCAAACATTCCCACGATTGTGTTAGCTAGCTTCCTAAGTACACTAGGATGAATTTCATCACGCCTCTCCAACTTGAATATGTCCACCTTACCTAAATATTCTTTATTCTGTTCCTTTCCTATTTTGGCTTGAGTTGCTTTATATTAACTTTGCTTTCTCTATCTGTCTGTCTGTGTATTCCCTGTGCTTTCCCACCTTTTTCCAGCAGATGGCATAATGTTTATAGGTTTTAATGGCAACCTGCACCCAGCACAAAGCCTGCCTGGCACCTGGCCCTGTAGTAGAGGGGTTAAAATAAACACCTAAAAACCCAGCAGTCACTGGTTTGAATCCCACCTGGGGTTGAAAAGCTGCTGTTCATAGGTTTTGCTCTGATCTACTTTTAGTCTTGATTGAAAAATAATATTAAAAACAAGGTTTTTTTTTTTTTGTTTTTTGTTTTTTTTTTTTAAGAACAGACAACCTTAAAACCACCACACTAAGAGGGACAAAACAAGTCCAGAAGTCATTCAGATTGGTCAGACTTCTTGTACGAGGCATTTTAAGCACTGTGAATGGCAATGGTAATCTGCTAATAAGTCACCAGCTCAGCCCATATGAGAAAAATGATTTTTACGCTACACGTTGAAATAGAACCTGTGTGTTTAACTTGCAGACACGCAATAGCAACAAAAGTAGAGCAACTTCTTGCAACACACTTTAGAAGCAATCAACCCATCTGACCTGGAGTAAATAGCAAACATTTTATCAGCCTACGAAGCTCGCCCGCACAAACTTGCCTCTTCTCTATCAAAAAGAGCGCTCTGTCTCAGACACAGACCATTATTATAAAATCTAACATTTTTGGTTCTGTAAGATTAAACACTTTGGACTGAAGTCTCTCACCTCCATTACGCACAAAGATATTAATCACTAAATCCTGCCAGTTTTATCTCCACATTCTTTCTGTTACTATTTTTAAAACCTTTGGTGGATTCTCTGTAACTTGAAGTTTTTAAACCATGATGTAAGGACTTACGTAATTCAGCTAGCGGTCGTGGGTCTATTACAGGAATGAATAGGCGAAGTTCTGTGGCTTGCCAGGTGCAAGAGGTGAGACTAGATGATCATGATGGTCTCTTCTGGCCTTAAAGTCTATGAGTCTAAAACTTCATCTCATGGATTAGCTACTGCAATCTCTCCCCTTCTGGTCTTCTCCATATTCCCTTGGTGTAGCGGGCAGAGCACTAGACTGGAACTCAGATCTCTGTACTATCCTCAGCTCTATCACTGTCCTGCCAGTGGGCTGTATGCAAGTCACTTCACCTCTCTATGCCTCAATATCCTCATGTGCAAAATGGGCTTAAGGAATTTCCTTCTTAAAGTGCTTTGACATCAATCATCACTGTCACCTTGTTCTGCCTCCTCTGACTACTAGAGAGAAAGGGACAGCCCCAGTCTTCTTAATTCCCCCAACTCTTTGCATGGAAGACATACAGTTGCTTGGGAGATTTCTATTCTATCTGTCGTCCCTCTGTCATCCCACTTCTAACCAACTACTGGATGGACAGGAGCTATACTCTGACTTTCAGGAGGGATTCCAGCAGCACCCTTTCTTTGCATCACCAAACAATATGTTCAATGTGTACTCCTGTAATCTATATTCCATACACTGCTGAGGTACAGGAAAAGAGGAGTCCAAAGCCCAGACACTTACCTGACAAGATCCACAGGGAGAGCTGAATATGGGTTCAAGAGCCACTGACTTGCACTGCTCAAAAGTTAGATTATAACTTTTTATTGCCAGGTAAAACAGTCTAAACACATCAACTAAGGTTGACTGCTATCATATAGAAAGGGACACAATCTGACTGATGTTAAGGAATGTTACATTTCACTTGAATATACTCAATTTTGCCCACTATTCCTCACTGAGCCAAATCTTAAGGCTACACAATGGTTCTTGCAGAGCTCTACCAAGCTATAGGCTATTTAAAATTAAAGATTGTAAAGCTATTCAGGGCAAAGACTGTCATGCTACTGTAAAGTGTCTGTGCAAGAATTAAAAATAATATACTCTCAGTGACAAGAAAAAATCCAAATACAGCAATAAATGGTGCCAGTTTAACAATTGAAAAGGAAGTCAGCAGCAATATTATTGTTCCTGTGGTAAACTAAACTAGCAGTGCAACCTACATGAATTTCATTTGAATTTGCAAAGCTTTGGATATTATTCCATCCCTTATTCTCCAAACCTGCTTTTCATCTCTGCCTCCAATAACCTAGCAGCTCAAGTTCAATAATTGTACCAAAGCACCATCTTTTCTTAGGCACAATAAAAGCAACAAACTAGATACTTACAGATTCAATTTTGTCAGGATCAGAAAGCAGTGCTGCTCCCATTCCTCCCTGGGGAAACACATGCCAACAGAATCAATTACAGACTGGAAACCTTCAAAAATCAACACATTTTACACTTCATGAGTAGTATCTTACCCAGTGACAAACTACAGCAAAATTAAGTCCTCCCAGACAAGAAAAATGTTTTGATGTAAGTATCAATTAATGTACAGTAATTAAAAAGATGTGGCACAATTACAGGCTTAATTAAAGAAGTCTTCATTTAAAAACGAATCCAAATTCGAGATGTATTAGGTGAAAGAGCATAGATGTACTTATTTGGTGAAATAAGGAAATATTTTTGCTATGTCAGCAAATGTGGCAACAGCATAGGGAACTGAATAGTGAGGAGTTTTGTTTCTAGTTTTCTCAGAACAGCCAGAAATTCCCAAATTTGTGCCTACCCACTGTAACTGCTTTGTTTCTTTCAATTAGACTGACAAATTTCATGTATGTTGTTGTGCCTAGCACCATTCTATTGGTTGATGAACATTAAATGCCAATGATCCCAGTACAGTCTCCCACACTATATAGCTACACAAAAGGATGTGGCAGCTTAAACTACTAATATTGTAAAAATATAACTTTCCCCTCCTCTAATTGACATGCTTTTTCTCAATTCCCTGCTCTCTATATACACAGAAGCCTATTTACCTAGCTGCAAGTGTTAACATTATGCCTGCTGGGACATTTTTGGATGGAACACTTTTCTGTCAGAAAAAGCAGATTAGTTGATAAAACCAGGAACTCATTGGTTGTGGCAAAACTTTCACCAGAAACCAGGCAGGATTCTGGCTGTTTTCTTGCTATCTTGCCTGCCCACCACAACAACCTATCAAGGAGCAAGCCAAAAATTTTCTATTTTGCATCTCCTAAAAAATTTCCTCCTGCAAAATGTTTACTATTTTTATACTTTCATTCTGAGTAGAAAGATATGCAAGTTTTAGGGGGAAAGACTGTATTCTAGTTGGTTCTAGATAAAATACAGAAGAAAATTCTGAGTAAAAGAAAATAACATTGAAATATTACGCTATTACACAACTCAATGTGCCATGGACTAAAATACCACTCCCAGAAAATACCACCTTACTTTAAAAGCATAACAGGAATTGGGGTGTGGGTTGGGGCAGGGGCCAGAGACTGGTGATGAAAACAGAGACACAAAAAGATGTTTGTAAGAGAAAGAAAAGATTATGTACAGCATAGAGGGTTTTTTTAAATCTATCCTCTCATGATACAAGAGCAAGGGTACATTCAATGAAATTAAAATGCAATGAGTTTAAAAATAAGTAGGTACTTGTTTGCAGAATGCATAATTTACTGGTGGACCTTATTGTCACATGATATTGTTGAAGCCAAGGGTTTAGCTGAATTCAAACAAAAGGATTAGACTTTTATATAAATGAGACTATCCACAGGCACAGTAGGCAAAACACACTTTTAGAAGGGACATAAGCCTTCGTGTTTCAATGAATAAGCCAACAAGTAACTGAAAGGTATTAAGAAACTTTCCCTATGAAATGGTTATCCCAGAGTTTCCCACTATAAGCTTTCTTGCAAAGTCTTTAGAGTTATCAGATATCCACCACAATGAGAGCCTAGATAAGGGATTAACGGAAGTATATAAATTAAGGTACCATATCTCAGGAACTCCTACATTTTTATGTTCCTTAAGTGACCAATGAACACAGGAACACAATATTTGTGATGGGAAAAAGCACTATTTTTAATATCTCCTGCAGAAGGTTTCTTTGGCTCATCTACTATAAAACAGACCTATTGTACAATTCTGCCCTTTTTCCATCTCATTAAGATCATGTTGCCTAAAATAAACACATTTTCTCTTCAGTCTCACCAAAAAATGTTCCATTACTGGAAACAAGAGTCTATTTAGACATAAGCATCCTACTCCTCTTGCTTGAAAAACCAAAAAAGCAGCACTAGCTGCACTGCAAAATACGGGCTGTGCAATATCAAGGTAATAATATACATTGCGGGGATGCATTTGACAACATGAGCCTTGGCATTTTGACTATTCCCCTCTTTACTGGCAATACTTTCAGACCACTACAGGAATACC
>ML685783.1:3263252-3309964 GCA_007922175.1 Pelusios castaneus
TTTTCGCCGGGACCTCAGGTCCCGGCAAGAAGGGACCGTGGGGCTTCCTTCTTGCAGGGACCTGTCCTGGCGAGAAGGAAGCCCCATGCTTCCTTCTTCCCGGGACCCGTGCTCCAGCTGTGGCAGTCTCTGCATGATGAAACTTGAAAGTTTCAGTCTCTGCATGATGAAACTTGAAAGATACATCTCACAGGAGATTATCTATGCCAATAGCATTAAGAACAAGAGAATACAGTGTTTTAAGACTCTAAACAAGCTCCCTCTCTGGAATGAAGTCAAGTCATTTTGTGTGAACTTCAGCTCTTTGCTATGACAACTACTGCAACATTTCTGCATTTTCTTCTGTTTGTGCACCTGACATGCAAATTGAGCAACATGGCCAGTTAAACATTATGTTTTTACTTCAGCTAGCTTAGAAATGCCAAAAATTATAACTTGATTAATTTAATGCAATTTTACCTAAGAAGATTTAGGACTATTTTAATGTTGCTTGTGTAGAAGTTGGGTTTTGATAGTTCATTCCCAACATAAGTCTTTAAAACTAACCAGTAACACAAACTCAGCTTGCAAAACTGTCATGAAAATTTATCTGCCTCGGTCTACTTCTGAACTACTCACCTTTACTATGCCAAGGAGGAAGATATGTTACTCACTAATCAAGGAAGTTATTTGCCTCCAAAAAGTGGGAGTAAGGTTGATTTAACTAAAATTCTATTTTAAATGTAATAGCCAATATCACAGGTCACAATTTACAGAACTCTTGTATTCAGCTATATGTATTTCTACATTTTTAAAAAAAGTTTAGTTAACTTTAGGTTTCTTGTGTATGCCATCATTAAAAATCAAAGAAATCACCAGTTAAGCAACATTAAATATCCATATGAGCCTCCTTTCAATTGGCCACATGCTTAAAGTTGAGTATGTGAGCAGACTTGCAAAAAACTTAATTTAAACATATGCTTATGCATTTTGCTGGGTTGGGGTCATATCCAGAGCACACAAGATTTGTCTATATGAAAATTTTCACTGTAAGTGAAACTTTAATTCTATTTAGTTGTAACAGTGAAAGAGGCTATGTGACTATTCTTATTTTGGTTTAAACCATATTTATTTTCTTTTAAATCAGATTTATTTTGGTTTAGCTTAAATCAATTACCTAAAATCGACTGAAGCTGATCTGAAATGAAAATACTCATAGAATCTTTTGCATTGGTTTCACTAAATTGGTTTAAAATTTCATCTTATGTTCAAAAAATAAAATATTTTTACACAGACAAGAATTCAGACTCCTCTCTTCCATAACAATCTTCACCTTCCAACACACAAAACCCAAATACACATAGCCATTTCCTCAAAATAATGCAAAACTAAATGTCTCCACCAAAATTAAATATCTTGTTGATATTCTTTGAATAACACTTTATATTTATAAAAGGAACTTACAATTACAATTATGCAACAGACCAATACAGACTATGTAATTAAAACTCTTCCACAATACTGATGAACAAGGAAGCCAAATTATAGCTGCACAGGCAACCTTACTTTTGTGATATCCTAACTTTCGAGTGGCCTGAATATTCTTGTACCGTAGGAAATAACATACTTGAAAAATTAAGTTTTAAAAAAAGGAAAATATCAATCATCTCACGTAGGTCATGAGCAGGATTGGGACTTTCAGATTCACAGGGAAGAAAGAGCTCTACCACTCCTGCCATTTTCAAACGATGGGTTGCATACTCTCAGGTACTGAGTTATGGCGCCGCCTGCTGTTGCCACCAAAAGACTGAAATATACTGCTCAAAGATGTAATTGCTGGGACGCGAGCATAAATTATTTTTTTCAACTGGGTCCCAAGAAAAAAATTGAAAACCACTTAAGCTGGTGGAGAAATTGGTAGCATAATAGTAGGCTTTTATATAGGGACACCTACTAGAAGGGGTGGACTCATGAACTTTGCATATGTGCTTCCCAGCTCCTCTCTCTAAACAAGAGTGTAAAAGGCTGGCACTCTGGAATCCTGTGTTCAATTCTGAAGGAGACTACTTCAGAATTTATAGTCCATCCAGTCCTTGATCCTCACTCTGTTCATCTCTTTTTCCCCTTCTTCTCCAGTTTCACCAACACTCAAGTAAGGCTAATTCCTGATCCTTCTACATCCTGCCTGTGCAGCAGCAGGAAAGCACTGAGACGACATTAGAGAGCATCTGTGCCTTCAGATCTAGAGCCCAGGATCACAGCAGCCAGGAAGAGCACTGCAGGGAAAGTATTGTTCAAGCCCTGCAGACATAATGTTCTCAAAATTTTGTTGTCAGCTTCTAAGAAACTACTATTGAACATGTGCAAATGGTGATTTTTAGAGCTTTATAACTTGGCCAATTTGGGGTGAATTATTTTGGGGACCTCATGGTGATCCTTGCAAAATTATAAGTCTCTTTTCTAAAGCTTCTCAACAAATGGGGTTGGGGGTTTGTTTTTAACATAAGCAAAAAACTTCCTCCAAACTTTGCTCTTGGAAATAAATGAATATTTTTTTCCATAGAACTTTCCAAAAATATTCAAATTGAGGCAGACAACCAGAATAAAAAATTTCAACCTGAAATTTCCAAATGAAAACACTGTCTTATAATTACAAAGTGTAAGAAAACCTTGACTATAACCATTTTGACCAGCTGCCTTTAATCAATCTTTCTTAAATATTCTGTATGATTACAGCATATTCACTTAATTGAACAATTGAAGATTATAGTAAATTTCTTATTATAGTTTCAATATGAAAACCACTATTGTGTATAAAATATATTTTATCTACAAGTCTCTTGTCTAGAGAAATATTAATTTTGTTCTGAAACATAACGTATCCTACCAGTAATATGAACATCAACATTTATTTGCAGTTTTATAAGAGAATAATACTGTTCACAAATCAACTACAAATTGTTCAAAGATATCAAGACTGGATTGCTATGTCCAAAATATAAAAATCTATATATTCAACTATGTCCTTGTTATAATTCCATAGAGGAAATATTACCCTGTTATAAATAACCCTGAATATATTAACATAAGAAAATGGCATGTGGACACCAGCAAATGACCAAGGATTACATTTTAATTAAATTGATCATTCTATTCAAATGTTGCGGTTTTACGGTCTTTAAAAGATCACGGCTTTCCCGTTAACTTCTTATTCAGTAATCATTTTATTTTTAAAGATTATTTGTGTGATTTAACTAATCAGCATCATTTGATACTAATGAATATTCTGTATTTGTTTAATATGCATGAGCTAAAGACTGTAAATATGAAAATCAGGTTTTCTTCCTCAAGATAGATGTTTGGCTTTGAGGACCATAGCATTTATCTATTTGCTATCTCCATTTATTAAAAGAATTATTTTATATGTAAGTATTTGATGTGTTCCTTTTTTATGTTAGGGTAGAATAAAGATTACGTTTTTCTTTTATTAACTGAGTGTTAACAGTAATTAAAATAGAGGTCAATATTAATGTTAATTCTAATATCTACCATTAAAGGATGTTGCAAATTTGACTCATTTGAGTCACCCTACTACGAAAGAAATAGTGCAAAATCCTAATATATTTCATATAAGGAAATTGAAATACCAAACTAAATTTCTTTAATCAACTATCACCAGAAAGCTGAGATTTTGAGTTTTGTGAAACCACAACAGAGAATGGTGATGCACTGAAATCAGGGCTCATTCATGTAAGTACCTCTGTCCCCCATTCCCAGCATAATTACATTTACATGGTGCAAGTTTCCCCTTGATTCTGTTCATGCAACAAGTTAGTTATTCCTTTGAATAGGTTGGCCTGATGAGCAACTAGCATGTGTAGCTTTCTGAGACAGCTGCATCCCTAAAGATGAAATATTGTTTAAGTTGGAGAAATTCTTCCAATCATGATGTTATGCTGAAGATCACCCCAGCAGCAGAAACCAGGGGGACTGACTGGATTACAGCAGAGGGAGATGAGGGACACAGAAGTAAAAAGACTAGCAGACAGTGAGAGAAGCATTTCTAGCATGGCCCTAGGAAGAACCCAAGAGAGAGCTTTTTTTGAGTAGAATACTGGCTGGAAAGAGGCTTGAAATTGTGTTCAAGGAAACTGTCTCCTATGTTCAGGGAAACATGACTGTGTGTATATATTTTGCAAATAAACAGGACTGCACCCAGGAAATACCTAATTTTATCATCAGTTTCTCCACCTATCCTAAACAACCTGCAAGGCCACAAATATTGGGTAACAAAATGGTGGCAACAATAAAATGGCTGGCCAGATACTTCTAATAAGCTGGCTAAATACAACTAACAATTCAAAAATAAAGACAAAAGATCACAGTTGCAGCCAAGAATAGAATGACTCACTGCAACTATAAATAACTGAACATTAAGAACAGAGAAAAACAACTTGCCAGAACCAGAAAAGCAGAACATATGTTGCATTCTGTCTCTCTAAGCAGGAAAAAAAAGAATATTTAAAAGGGATTAAAATCAACCTGCCTTCGTAGAATATTCTTTTGGACAGCCCATGTTGACATCAATGCCAGCTACATCATTCTCTCTGAAAAGAAAAGGACAAAAAATCCTCACAAATATTCTAGACTAGAAAGAGGGGGAAAAAATATCTTGCCTTCTGTTACAGTGAGTTTTCCATCCCCAAGAGGGTTAGATGAGAAGTTAAAGTTTGGTGATTTTTTCCAAACCTCTGAATCTTTTCTTTTATCACCTTATTATTTTAAATTCTGTGTCTATGTAAGCTTATACAATGGTCTCCAAAGGCATTTCAATATCTAGGAATTTAATTTGCCTTTATGAAAGAATACCTAGGAATATCTAGGAATTTCATTTGCCTCTATGAAAAAAATCTTAGGGAACAATATAGTTAGGATCTTCTCACAAATTCAAAGTATGCTATATATTCTTTAATATCATTTTTCAAATATAAATGAGAAATAACGAGAAATTTTTCTTTAGGTGCCCCTGTGCAGATTTACAATTTATATCCTCACCGTTGTTAAAGCAAAACTTCTACTGTTTTTCTTCTGTTTGAAACACATTATCTGGTTGAAAGCTTGAGAGTAAGAAAGAATGCAATCAATTGTTATATAGGGCTTTATAAGTAGGTATGCAGCACCCAGAGAGTACATGTTGAGGACAGAGACTTGGCATGTCTATTACAAAAGTGCACAGCTGTCAATAGCATGGAAATTAACTGCTTGGGCAGCTACAGCCTTGAAAAAAATAACTATTACTACTGATGGGAGCAGTAGTACAGCTTGTTCATGCTGTTCCCCCACTGATCTTTCTAGATGCTGAACTCTGCTGCCACTTGCTGAGCAGTTTCTTCAACACTTAGTGGCGTGTGGAACCTGTTTACCCTACTGTAACTCTCCTAATCATAAAGCATTCTCATACCTTACTTCTGGCATCTACAAATATTTGTTTCCTCTTCAAAGGCTTATAAACAAAATAAAAAAAAAAGACTAGGGAAAAATACATCCAACAACATCAGAAGTTTCCAATGCCTGATTTCAAATGATAGTTGCATTTGGATAAAACTGAAAACTAGATCTGTACAAATTAAATTACACATCAGCAAATGGCAGGGAAGGAAATTATTTAAAAATAAGATTATATGAAAACTTACACAAGCTTGGCTACGGCTAAGGCTCTCTCAGCATCTGCTGATCCCTGTGGGGCAAAAAGGAAATAATCAATATCTGTTTACTTGATACTGGTATATAAAAAATGCTTGTGTGTATATATACACATTGTACACTTTAGACTGTATATATTTATAATATGACAGACACCCACTACCATATAGCAAAATCAGTCAAAGACATCTGTATAAAGTTAAGCACATACTTAAATCTTTGTAGGATCATGGTCCACTATATAATGCAAATGTTGTTCTGCATTTTAAAAGTCAAATCTGAATGTTTTAAGCTAATAAAAATGCAGAACTACCTTTACATTCACAAGAAATATTGTCCCTTTTACTTATAAAGATGCACAGTGCTTTTTTTAGAAAAAAGGTGCCGGTACTCAGCCTGATCTGGCCCCACCCCAGCAGGGGACACGGGGCCGGACTGCCACGGTCCAATCCGGACCGGACCCGACCCTGGCTGGGAACCCAGGGCTGCTGAATCTGGCCCTGGCCAGGGACCTGGGGTCGCTAGTGGTGGCGGCAGAAGCTGGGGCCACAGCACTGTGAAAAAAAGGTGCCAGTACTCCGTATCAGTGTATATCGTCACAAAAAAAGCACGGAATATGCAATCTTAGCTGAACCACCATAACACAGACATGCTTAAACCAAGAATTTTGTGACTGCAGTGTTGTAATCTTGCCCACTGACCCTTGCCTGAAACTTATACTCTTCTGGTCAGGAACAATGTCCTTCTTTCTTTTGTGAAGGTTATGGCATTGTTAACCATTAAACATCACTGTTATTTACAGAATCAACACATGTAAATGAAGCAATTTACTGAATGAAGGAACAAGGAAGACAAAGATTGTTGATAAAAAGTGGTAAATGTTACTAAAATTAGCTACTAAACACATGTCAGATACGAGTTCTGTAATGAAATTACAAACGTTGCTAGGATCACATTTCGCTGTAATTTAATTTTGGTATTAGTCTATTTGAACACACAGCTAAGATAACATGCTACAGAAATAAGCTACTTCTGTTGCTTGATATGATATGCACATTTGCCTACTATTCTGCAGAAAATGTACTAATGTATCCTGTATTCAATTAGTTTAGAAATCTTGCTATGCAATCAGGGTGAAATTAAAGCTCAGAAAGATTAACCCAAGAGGAGAAATCTGGGAATTGCTTAACATCTGACAGAGCTCCATTAGACATATCTAAACAGTACAGTACTAGTAAAATTAATCTACTTTGGCATCAGAAAGGTAACAATGGTGCTTGGTTTCTTACCATTTGAAAGACAACACAATCTCTCTCTCGCTCACAGGTCCTGAAAACTACTCTCCCATTAGGAGCTACAAAGTCCACTGTTTCAAGCACCTCTACAAGAATAGGAGAGAGAGACAAACATGGGAGAAAATAATAGAGCTACAATTTTATAATCACAAAATAAGCCAGATGAAGCAATTAAAAAAATACAATGTGAACATAAATGAAATTGTGCCAAATAAAGATGTAGACCTCAGTGTCAGAATCATAAAGTTTATCAAGAAACAATGCAGGGTTGAAGATGAGAATCCTGTGGCACCTTAAAGACTAAAAATTTTTTTGGGCATAAGCTTTCATGGGCTCCAACCCACTTCGTCAGATGCATGAAATGGAAACAACAGTAGAGAGGTAAATACACACATGCCAGGAGTAGCAGCATAGTAACGGCAAGTGCTGACAAAGTCAATTCAGTGGGGCAGGAGAGGCTCATTCACACCAGTTGAATAGAAGGTGAGAATATGTGAAGTAGTGTAAATCGAACTAACCGGCCCATTGAAATCAATGGGGATTGCTAATTCGAACTAACTTTTTCTAGTTCGAATTAAGCTAATTCGAACTAAAATTAGTTTGAATTAGTTAGTTCGAACTAACTAATTCGAACTAATTCTAGTAAGTGTAGACATAGCCTCTGAGCCTAAACTAACCTGACAGCATCAAATTTGTAATTTGCTGAAAACAAACATAAGTCTTCTCCCCAAAACCATGTTTTCTGGGAAGGATTGCATCTGAGATTACTACAGCAAAGTCTATGTGCTAAATCCAAAAGGATTATTTCAGTCTTCTAAAGTATTTGTGAAAAGAGATACTTACAGCAAAGAATGATTTGTATTAGTCACAGTATCCTACAGAAATCACAAGATTCTAAAATCATCCTTATAAAAGGCCTAAAAGGGAACTGCACTTACTTGATAAAACCTTTAATTTAATACAGTGAATTCATTTGGTTATAAAACAGTTGAATTCAACTTCACGATCAAGAGGAAAACAGAAAAGCTACTGTAAAGCTGTAAGTACATTGGTTCAATGCTTTATTTTTCTGTTCTTTCAGACTGAATATTTGTACAGATTATATATCAAAATACACTAACAAATTCTACTTCTTGAGAACTGCTGATAATCCTTTATTAAAAGTGGCCTGAATAAAAGCCCTCAAACACACCCTTCTCTACTTCCACCATTGGGTCAAATTAAGCCATAGTGTAAATTGGAGCAGTTTCATTTTGGTTTCAATGGGAGTATACCCACTTATACCAATGCTTACTTCGGCCTATGTTCAATAGTCTAGGTGAGAGATTCTAAAAATGTGGGACACCAGCAAATGGCTCTCCTCATCAAGTTTTCCTTAACCTGAAAGCAGTCTCAGAGGCCAGATGCATCCATAACACACAATATTTGTTTTCATGGAAAATGGCACAAACGATTCTGAGGTACAAGTAATGACAGACTGCCATTAGTAAATAAGGGATCACAGAAACAGAAAAGGTGATTCAATGGGGATTAGCAGAAAGATAACCACCTCCCGCAAGCATTCCAAGTGAAAGTTATGACTACATAAATCAGGGGTCGGCAACCTTTGCCGGCCCCTGTGCCAGCCCCACCCACCACACTCTCAGCAGGTGCCGGGGGCAGAGCCAAAAGGAGGCAGGGCCAGACCAGTTGTGCTGCCAACCAGGGCCTGGGCCAGCATTAGCCAGCGGGCAGCCTCTGGTTCCTGGCCCTGGGGCCAGATCCCGTCCGCAGGGGCAGCACGGGGCTGATGGCCCCGCCCCTTTGCTGGACGGCAGGAGGCGAGTGGAGCAGGTCACGTTGCCCCAGCCAGCCCAGAGCCGCGCCGCTGCTGGTGGGTAGAGCCGGCCCCAGCCATGGCCGGCAAGAAGGCGAATCAGGTCGGCCCACCCAGAGCTGCCGCTGCCGGCGGGAACCGGGGCCAGGAACCAGAGGCTGCCCGCTGGCAGCAGCAGCTCTGGCTGGGCCAACCCAACCCGCCCTCTTGCCAGCCATGGCCTGGGCCGGCTCTGCCCTGCCGGCAGTGGCTCGGCTCTGGGCGGGCCAGGGCGACGTGACGTGACAAGCTCTGCTCCGCTCCCCTCTCTCCTCCTGCCGTCCAGCAAAGGGGCGGGGCCAGCAGGGACCCTCAGCTGCTGCTGGCCACACGATTTGCGGGGCCAGAGGGGGAGCCTGAGTGGCTCCATGTGCTGCTCAGGCTCGGCCCGCATGCCAGCTCTGGCACGCGTGCCGGGGGTTGCCAACCCCTGACATAAATGGTGGAATCTCAAACAGGAATAGAAGTTATTTTACCTATGTATTTCACACTGGTGCAACTGCAGCTACAATACTATGTCCAGTTCTGGTGCTAACAACTCAACAATGATATGTGTAAATGGGAAAGGGTTTAGGAAGAGTCACAAGACTGACTGAAGGATAAACATGCCTTACAGTAATAGACTAAAAAAGCTCCACCTACAAAGTTTACCAAAGAAAGATTAAGGGGTTACTTCGTTAAAGTTTATAAGTATCTACAAGGGGAACAAATATTAAATAATGGGCTCTTAAATTTAGCAGAGAAAGGTAAAACATGACCCAACGGCTGGAAGTTGAAGCCTGACAAATCCAGAATGGAAATAAGACGTAAATTTTTTAATAGTGAAAACAACTAACTACTAGAACAGTTTAACCAAAGATCATAGTGGATTCTCCATCACTGACAATTTTATAATCAAGTTTGGATATTTTTCTAAGATATGCTCTAGGAATTATTTGGGGGCAGTTCTATGGCCTGTGTTATAGGGCAATTAGACTAGAGGATCATAATAGCCCCTTCTGGCCTTGAAATCCATGAATCTATGAGTTTGATGGGGAAAAAAATCCAATTTTCTAATAAAAACCTTGCTAATATGAAAAGTAAATTGACTCCAAGGTTAGTTGGAACATTAAAGAATTTTATTATGCAGGAGCAGTTCTCATATGATTAGCTGGCAGACCCCATCTAGAACATCTTAATGAAACATTATAAATAGAAATGAAATAAATGGACATGTAGTGTCAACAACTGAGGCAACCTAACAATTTTCAGGAAAAAGCAAATGTGGTCTTTTAAAAAAAAATATGATAATATTAGACAAAGCACAACACTGTATACAAATTCCTTAGAAATCATAATTGCCAATTTCACCCAACACCTTTAGGACGAATGTTCCAGTCCCTCTTCATCACTTAAGATCCACTTAGAAAGACAGAAGATGGATTTAGGGCTTTGCATGGACCCTTCACTCTGGGATGAATCTCACTTATTCTGAGCACATACTTGTAGACTGAAATTCTACCTCCTTTCAGAAGGGTCAGTCCTTCTCATTCCAACTGTTAACAACAAACTGGGTCACTGTGTAATGATTTACACAGCAAAATTCTATAATAACCCACAAGACTAGATTAACTAGAAATCAATACAGAACGTGCTCCATCTAGCCCATTAATACCTATGCTCTGCCTTGTTTCTCCTCCAGTTCATCACCCTTTTCATGCAGTCACTATGAATTATTGTTTAAAATGCATGTTGCAGTAGCACCTTAAGGCTAATCAAGTCAGGACCCCGTTGCATTAGGCACTGTACAAAAGTGGATTTTAGCTGAAGATTCTGAAAGCTAAAAAGTGATGTACATCGTCACCCCATTTTCATTTTCAAGTAATTCAGATTCAGTTTTTCTTTTCAACTATTACTAAAACACTAAAAAAAACAAATCCAGACCCAGTTTGCTACACAACTACATAGTCCAAAATTTCAGCATATGCTTTTCTGGATAGTACAGCACCACTAGAGTGTGATTCACAATCATGTCCCTTAAAACAGGACAGAAATTGTATGTTTCCAGCCTGAGAAATTGGTTTTAAAACATGGGGAGAGGGACAAGCCAAGGCAAGAGCTCAAAAAACTGACCTACACTGAGAACAGCTCTATGTTGAAGATTACTATCCTTGAGTGTCCCTCTGAGCCAGCGGTCCTCAACCTTTTTTGGCCTATGCCCCCCTTACCTGGTCCACTCCATCTTTGCCCAGGAGATGTGGTGGAGCGACAGTCAGGGCCAGGACTGATCTGGGCCCTGCCATGCCCTTCGAATTTTCCTCCGCACACCCCCTTCAATTTGGGGACCACTGCTCTGAACTATCACATTAAGGAAGAAATGGCTTAGCACAGTCTTGACCACGAATATTTCTGTGTTCCAGGCTATGCTCTAATAATTTGCTTCCACGTTTTTCATTAAGAAATAAAACAAAGCCTACTGTATTTTATCTTTAGTACTTATCCTCCTAATCAGAAGATTAACTATGCCCATGACACAGATCACTGGACTTCTCCCAATAAAGTTGCTGAAAAGAAAGGTCATTCAGCACTAATGAGTTTGAATATATAAAGATAAAACACAGTATACATTTAATGGAATTTAGTGCATCGAGTGAGAGTGCACTAAAAACATCTCCGTTTAAATGGTAAAAGCACAAATAAATGTAAATGTTGTAATCAGAATCTACTATTGGGAACATCTATGGGGCTCGACAAACCCCAAGGGCCAGGTCACTTTGGTGCCTGGAGTGTGTAGCAGGGCACTCTGGGCCCTGTGCCACCACCAAAAACGATGGTGGTGATTTTTAGAAGACTGTTTCTTCAATAGAACTGATCAAAAATAGAAGCACAATTTAAATGACTTTAACACTTTCTACACGAGTTTATAAGTCATTTTAATTTTGCAGATTTTGAAACGGAACATTAGAAACTTTGTTTGAAAGATTTCTTTGAAATTTTCAGTTTTAAAAACTGGTCTTATAGTTTAATTTTTCCTTTAAATCTCCTTTTGAGACCCACTAAACTCATCTCCCTTTTCCCTCTCCATTTCCTTTCCTCCTTTTTTCTTCTTCCTTCCATTTTCTCACGAAGAGGTAAAGAGAAAAGGGAAGCAAATGGAGGTAAATTATAAATTTTAAAAAGACTAATTATCTTTTTAATTGACCTGAAAACAGAAATCTTGGGTGGGGGGGTGGGGGTGGGGAATCCCATTTTTTTTTAAATTTATAATTTCCCATTACAAAAGGCAATTTTTACATGCAAAAAACTGACCAGTCTTAGTCTTCAAATCCTATCTGTAAACATTATTAAAAACTTTTTTGCGCCTGTAAACCGCATACATCTGTTGCAGAGCAAGCTGGATTCTATGCTATACAATGTGACAACCACCAAATTATCAACTAAGTTTCAGTTAGTTACAAAACCTTTATTACTGTTATGAGAGAAAGAGCTAAAACCTGACCAAAAAAACCACATCTTCTGTTAACTGAGCAAATTGACTCAAGTGTTGAGAACATGGATATTTATGTCATTTTTATGTACGACATTTCACCAATTATGGAAAAATTGCGAAAAGCAAATTAAGTCTTAATCTTTCAGTTTTATTAATTAAAGTGTTTATGAATAACAATAAGGAAATTAGTTTTTTCCATCTTATTTTTAACCTAGTTGTGTCCCTCTCTAATACTTTATTCAATGGAATCTTTTGTAGCTACTGCTTAGATACCAAAATCTGGCTACCAAATCAACCAAGGAAAAATGCATTTCTCATCATTTACAGAAGAAAAATGATACTTGGAAACTTTTACCAAAATATATTGTACTTGCCATTTACAAATCTTTTGCACTGCACCATCTTTATGTCAATCAGCTCCTATGAATAAAGATCAGAAACATACGTAAATTAGTTAAAAACAAAATAGAAATAAAGCAGCATGTTTATCACAGTAAAATTAGTTAATTTGCCTCTTATGAGAGATACTGTATTTCAAAGCTAAAGAAACAGAAGATATTTAGAATCACAGAAAATCCACAACTTTGCTTTGCCAAGAGACCCAAAACCAGCAGTTGCAGTCCAGAAGATTGGCATGGGTAACCAGTAAAAGGGATGTTTGGGCAGAGTATCTACTGACAGGGTCAGTACGTGAAAGGAGCGCGGGGCTCCTATCCCTTGCTGGCCCCACTGCCCAGCTGGGGGGTGCGATCAGCAGGGGAAAGGAGTGTGCCACTGGAAGAAGAGGGATGGTGCAGGAAGAAGAGGGTTGGGAGAGGCATTTTTCAAATTTAGTATTAAGATATGAGCACCGGCACCATTTAAAAAAAAAAAAAAAAAAAAAGCACTGGTTACAAATCCATTGAAAATATGTTTTAAATTCTAACATGGCAGAGCTGACAAATAGGTTCTCTGCCGATAAAGCATATTGATTCACCTCTCTCTGCTTCAGTTGTAAATTAAGCATTGCAAGCCAATACAATGGAATCCCCATGTACATACACAACTAACGAGGGAATGTGAAATCAAAGGGGAAAACCACACCAGAGAACAACCGTAGGGAATTTCAAAAGATGTACTGAACTAAAACAAGGCAACAAGCAAGACTTTTTTGTTAACCGTTCACAGAGAAAATGCTTTGAAGGGTGGAGGTGTTCATGGCAACTCAGATCCTTGTTCTCACTGAAAACCAGTAGCTTCACCATAGACTGAATCCTTGGAAGAAAATTTACTTTTCTAAATAGGAAATGTAACCATTAGTAAGAGGAGATGTAGGACTACATTTTATATGTAGCTATTTCTGTTTCCACTTACCCTTACTCACTATCTTTTAAAATTTAGACTTCGATAATACACTTATAATTGTTTTACATTTCAGTGCTCTAATGTTATCGAGATCATGATCCTGAGTTGTACCAGCCTGTATATGGTCTCTCTGCGGCCAGCTTACTTGGTATTTTCAGTGAGTGTCCAGCGACAGGGTTGGAAACTGCCACTCAAACCAAGAAAACTTGAGTCTGTCTATTCAGTTTGGGAGGCTCACTCCCAAGGTGCACTTTAGACATAACTTGTAAGGCTCCCTCACATCAATACTTTGCCTTCTACTACAAGAATCCTAACAAGTATAAAAATTAGAACTAGTTTTCATGGTGGCTTTTGTTCATAGACAACTTTCCACTTGCAAGTGAAGTGAAACCACCATGTTCCTTTCACCGGGGCTCCCAAATAGTGATCAGATAAACTTTTAGAACCAACCTGATCTGAATTCACAAGGGAACATAATAATGAAAAGCTCTATACAACTGATATCCTGAGCCATCTATTTCCTGTTAAAAGTTATATTTTATTAAGGGAATGCATACAAGTTTGAAGACCATACAGTAACAATGTTAATCCCTTTAACATGCATGAGGATATGACTACTGAGCAATTTATTGTTCATAAAATTACTATAAGAAAACAGGACCTGCCCCATTTCCTGAACATTCATACCTCACAGTACACAATATCAGCACCAAAATCCAAAGCCAAAAGACGCATGGGTAGTGTTCCAACCCGCACCATGGGAGCCAAAATGTTCTTGATTTTGAAACTGAGTGCTGAAGTGTTCACAGTCATTCCTTTTGTTGTATGGTCTGAAACAGAAAGTGAAACAAATGAGAGGAAACACTCTACATCAAACGCAAAGTAACATTCTCCCTTATAGTCTGTAGACATGCAGAATGAGGATTTCTTTTCCCCACTACCATCAAAATTCATGATTAATTTTTTAAAACTTATAATTTATTACTAAAAAAGTTGCCAGCTTGCTTTGTCCTTTCAGAAGAAAATAAATCTATTTAAAGAAATTAATCTCTTATATTCTCAGATGAACAAACAGAGTCCTGTGGCACTTTTAAAGACTAAACAGATGTATTTATCGCATGAGCATTCGTGGGAGAAAATCCCACTTTATCAGACACTTTCAAGATGGGGAACTTATAGAATGGGAGGAAATTAAATGCAGGGGAGTGTATGACATAGGATCAGGTTAGGCTGTAACAGCAAATCAAAACAGATGTTACGATTCAAACACTGGGGAACAGCATATAGAGGAAGGTGAGCAGGGCCGTCCCTGGGGGGGCAAATGGGGCGATCGCCCCAGGCCCCGCGGTTACGTGGACCCCGCGCTGTCCCGCTCCCAGGGGCAGAGCAGGCAGACCCAGGGGTGGGGAAGGTGGCCGGGACCCGCCTCTGGGCCGGCATGCCCCATGAGGCCAGGGCCAGCCGTCGCTGGCGGGGTGCCCTTGGCCGGAACCAGCTCCTGGAAGCGGCCTCGGATCCCCGGCTGGGGCACTGGCTGCAGCCAGCTCCCCCCACCGGTGGCCCCCGTTTCCAGGGCTGGAGCCGGCGGCCTCAGCCTCCCCGCCCAGGCTGGCTCCCTGGGGGGGTGGAGCGGCCCGACTCCCCTCCAGCATGGGGGGCAGGGCCCCACCTGGGCCAGTTAGCCCTGGGCCCTGCTCCCCCCATGGGACAGCGCTGAAGGTGAGGTAAAAATCATCTGTTGTAATGAAAAAAAAATCCGTAGTCCTTATTTAACCCTAAGACAACTGAGTTGAATTTACATATATATTTGGGTTCTGCAGTTTCTCTTTGAAGCTGTGATTTGTTATTCATCTGTTTCAGCACAGCTATTAAGAAGTCGTCAATGGAGTGAGCAGGGAGATTGAAGTGTTCCCCTATCGGTTTTTTAGTGTTGCAATTTCTGATGTCAGATTTGTGTCCATTTATTCTTTTGTGTAGAGATTGTCCTGTTTGTCCAATATATAAGGCAGGGGGGCATTTCCGGCACATGATGGCATAAATCACATTGGTGGATGAGCAGGTGAACGAGCCCTTGATGGAGTAGGTGGCTTGATTAGGTCTTGTGATGGTGTCTTTTGTGTAGATATGAGGGCAAAGTTGGCAGCATGGTCTGCTGCAGGGATATGTTATTGCTTTAATATTTCTGTTGTTTGTGTAGTTGCTGGTGAGTTTAAGGTTAGGGGGCTGTCTGTAAGCGAGGAGATCTGTCTCCCAAGGCTTGAGAGAGTGAGGGGTCGTCTTGTAAAATGATGATGTGCTGAAGAGATCTTACCTACAACCCCTAAGTCAGACCTCTTCAGCACGTCATCAAAGATTTACAGCTTATTCTATTCTTTTGGTGCTTGTCCCCAAACAGCAACCCCAACTGCAGCAACCCCAATTGCAGTTTACAGCAACCCCAACTGCAGAAAGAAGTCCTGCATTTTAAGCTACTGTCCCCCCGCACCTCCAGCCTGAAAGGTTCAGCTGTTTCTGATGTGTTTTGCCTTTGTAAAAAAATTTGGCAACCTTTTCTTTGAGAATTTTTAGCGTCCCCATATTTGGGCTTGGAATTTTGGCAGGTACTTGCCTTTCACTATAGCTATGAAAATCCACCCTATTTTGGCCAAGTTATAAGCCTTAAAAAATTGTAATTTGTAGATTCTCTGTAGAGTTTTGATAGAGCATCAGAACTAGATTCTATCAAGACCATTTGACGACACTGGGCACAGTCCAGGTCAGAGCAAGACTCTTCTCTGAAGTCATAGCCTGGGTTGCTGTGGACCGTATTGGGTGAAAGCAGGGAGCTGGTCTCTCCTGGGCTCCCGCTTTCCCTCTCATACCCAGCAATCTGCCATGTCACAAGACCTGATGCTCTCGCAACATTGCTGAGCACTGGGTATGTGAGACTGTGCTCTCTGTGGTCTTGCAGTATCACAGAGCGCAGTCTCACGTACCCAGCGCTCTGTGATGACTCAAGACCTGACGCTCTCACGCCATCGCAGAATGCTGGGTATGCCAACTGCACTCTGTGATTCCGCGAAGCTACAGTCTCGTATACCCAATGGATATATACTAGTTAGAGATAGCTACTAAAACTCCTAGTTAGAAGATAATACAACAAACTCTAGGGGTAGGGAATGGAAGGGACAAAATGTTGTCTCATTACATGAGACAGGGAGTGACTGGAAAGTGTCTGGCACAATTGCTTTTTCTGTCTCTGCAAACTATCACCATGGTACCCTCATGGTACAGTAAAGTGTATTCAGTACTTGGCTCCCCCCAGTAAGGATTCCTGCATAGAGGTTGGTCTCAGTGTGATACTCAAGGGCCTGCGTCTATTGGTTCTAGAATCGCCCTGAGCTAAGGAGATGGTGTGGGAGGGAGTCAAGAAGCAGCTATAAGGATGGGAAGAAACAGAAGCCACTGAAGCAACCATGGAGGAAGATGGGGAGAACAGCCCCGGGCACGTCAAAGGATAAGCAGACACTGTAGCAGC
Source organism: Pelusios castaneus (assembly GCA_007922175.1). Lineage (NCBI taxonomy): Eukaryota > Metazoa > Chordata > Testudines > Pelomedusidae > Pelusios > Pelusios castaneus. The sequence continues at coordinate 3,280,415 of ML685783.1, forward strand.
CATGAGGATGTGCAGGATGGGACACTGAAGGGACCATGGGAAGGAGAAACTGTTGTGGCAACATACAACGAAGGAGGGGGAGGGGGCAGGGAACTAGGTGGGTAGTGAGGATGGGTGTCCAGGGAAGGGGGAGCCCGGGGGACACGGGGCAGGCTGTGAGGGAACGGGGGAGAGCCCTGGGATGAAGGGATCCCTGAGACGGGCGATGAGGGAAGCAGGCACTGGGGGGAGGAGGGGGTGGTCCCTGGGGCCGGCCGTGAGAGGAGAGCCCCGGGGCAGCCCCACACCCACGGCGAACCAGGCCGCCCAGGCACACGTTGGAGCCATGAGGCGAACCAGCCCAGCCAGGACTCAGCCCAGCACCGCTCACCTGCCTCGGGTCAGGTCCCGCGCCGCCTTCGGGCCGCAGCAGCCAGCCCGGCACTGCCCAGCCTGCACACACCGCCGCGCACTACGCATGCACCTAGCCCTCAGCGGCATCACTTACGTCATCAGAAGGCGCCGTTCCTCTTGTCCCTATCCCAGCACTCGCGCGCCACGTGGGTGCGTCGCCTGTGCGGGGACTCCTGGAACCGCTCGTCCGGCATGGCGCTGAGCAGGGCCGGAACGGCAATAGCGGCTCTCGGGGAGCTGGTGCTCGGCGCTAGGGCTCCCGCCGTGCGGCTCATCCCGCTGCGCTGGGTGCAGGGCCCGGCGGGTGGCGAGCCGGCCCAGGAGAACGTGGTGCGGATCCCCCGGGCGCTGCAGCTGCGGCTGGCCCGGGAATCGAGCAGGCGGCGCCGGGAGGCGCCGGTGGTTCCGATCCGGACGGGGAAGCTGCTGCTGCGGAGCCGGCGGCCGCAGCTGAGCCAGCCTCGCAGGGTGACTGTGGGGCGTTGGGAGCGGCCCCTTCTGGTCTCGGCGGGCTGGAAGCACTCGCGTTCCCACGGCGACTACTTCCAGCTGGAGCGCTCCCAGGAGCAGGCTCCGGCTCTGGCCCTGCAGCGTGCCCCGGCCGCGGGGATAGACGGCTCGTTCCAGGCACTGGGGCTGGAGCCGGTGCTGATCTCCGCTCTGCAGACCCTCTCCATCAGCCAGCCCACGGCCGTTCAGCGCCGCGCCATCCCCGCCCTGCTGCGCGGGACTAACGCGCTCTGCGCTGCCGAGACAGGCAGCGGTAAGACCTTGGCCTATCTGCTCCCGCTGTTCCAGACGCTCCTCTCCCGGCCCTCGCAGCGCCTATCTTCCTCACCCTCCCCCCGCAGCCTGGTGCTCCTACCCTCCCGGGAGCTGGCGGAGCAAGTCCACACCGTGGCCGTCTCCCTGGGCCGTTCCCTGGGACTTCGCGTGCTGGAGATCGGCGGGGGCCGAGGCATGGGCAGTGTGAAAAAGCAGCTCCACTCAGATCTTGATGCCGACCTGCTGGTGGCCACACCAGGGGCCCTGTGCAAGGCACTGCGCAAGCAAATGGTGAGGCTGGAGCGGCTGTGCTGGCTGGTGTTGGATGAAGCTGACACCTTGCTGGACCCCACATTTCTGGATCTGGTGGAGGAGGTGCTCATGCAAGTTCCCATCGCTCACAGCCCCCAGGAGGTAGCCAACCAGTGGGATGTCAAAGCCCAGCTAGTGGTCATCGGAGCCACCTTCCCTGAAGGTCTAGGTCAGCTGTTGAGCAAGGTCACTGACCTGGGCTCCTTCGCCACCCTCACTAGCAAGACCTTGCACCACCTTCTACCCCACATCCAGCAGAAATTTATTCGCCTCAAAGGCAGTGACAAGGTAGCTGAGCTACTGGAGCTCCTGAAAGACCGCGGCCCCTCTAGTGGAGCCATTCTCATCTTTTGCAATAGTGCCAGCACAGTCAACTGGCTGGGCTACATCCTAGATGACCACAGAATTCAGCACTTGAGGCTACAGGGACAGATGCCTGCAGCTATGAGAGTAGGCATTTTCAATACTTTCCAGAAGGGAAAAAAGGATGTTCTCATCTGCACTGACTTGGCTTCCCGTGGACTTGATACCAGCCGTGTGGAGCTAGTAATCAACTATGACTTCCCATCCACATTACCAGACTATCTCCATCGCGTGGGACGGGTTGGGCGTGTAGGCAGCAAGATGCCTGGGACAGTGATTAGTTTTGTAACCCATCCTTGGGATGTTGATCTGGTACGGAAAATAGAGACTGCAGCCCGGAAGAGGACTAGTCTCCCTGGAATGGAATCTGCCATTAAGGAGCCTTTACCTAAAACAGATACAACTCAGACAGATGAACAGTGAAATATTTATGTTCAAATTGGATTTAGGATGCCAATAATGACTTCTGCTGATTCCTATTAAAGGACAAATCAGCTAAACTTAAATTTTGAGTCAAAATGAGAATATGAGTAAGGAGACAAATAGCCAAAGAATTCAAGCTGTGAGTTATGTCTTACTGGAAGGGGCACTGGTGCATATCTGTATGAAATTCTACTTCGTGCTTTTTCTACTTCTAAACAGATGTAACAGACCCCACAACTAATAAATAACTAAGTTTTTCTTCTGTGTTTGGTAAGGACTGCTCATTTCCAGCTCATTGCTATTGTTCTATTTCTGACATCTTGTATTTTTCATTTCCATTTAAATTAGGCATGTCTGGAAGAAGGTATGTATTCTGAATTGATTTGTAGTCTTGAACATAGGACAGGATAAAATATCAGAGCATAATTAGAACATTTTCTGTTATTCTCAAGTAGGGGGTGATTATTAGATCAGACTTATTTTAAAGTTTCAGAAATAATTGGATTATTTAGAGAGTTAATGTACTTCCTTTGAATGTGTGATTTCGTCGATGAAGAGGTTTGGCTTGACTATGGAAATTAAGTCCTGTTTATCAAGAGAATAGGTAAAAGAGAAGTTGAGGTTGTGCAAGCTTTTTATTGTTATCCTACTTTTTGCCTCAACCCTCATGGAAATACTCAGATTTGAATGTGGTTTTTGTTTGTGTAATATCACAGTATAGGAGGTCTTTTAGGTAAGTTGAGAGAAAATATTTCTAACGAGAGGGAGCAATGTAAAATGGGAAAGGAAAACACCTTTCCAGTGTACATTAAACATCACTTTTAGGTTACCGACCAGTGGTGGAGGAATGAGGGGGTGACATTTTATACTACTTGTACAAATATAGGGTGAGCATAAACATGGGGCAGTGGTGTGTTGCCACCTTTACTTCTGCACTGATGCTAGAGATGATACTGCCTTTAGACGTGGGCGGCTAGAGAGCGCGGCTGCTGACCAGGTGCCCAGCTCTGAAGGGAGCAGTGATGCCAGGGAGCTCAGGTCAGCCCTGCATAAGCTGCTGGCCTGAGCCATTATCACAACTTTTTATTTTTTAGGTGAATGGGTCATTTTGTCCCATTTTCTCTTGCCCAAATGTTTCTCTGCGGCCCCCAGGGTCAGAGTAAACAGGACAAATCCCAGCTGATGTCCAGCACAGAGCTTAAGCGGGATGTATGGTCACCCTACATAAAGAAGGCCTACAATTCTGCATTTCATGCCCCAGTCTTTAATAATTATGTGTTTCTCTTTTTGGATAAGGGCCCTATTTATTTTAGTCACTGAACTTGAATCAGGTACGGAAAATGCAGTAGGAAATACAATAATGTTGTTGAGCCTCCATAAAGCATTTGATGTGGTACAATATGCAAAATTAGTTACATTAGAGAGGTTAGGGATTACCAAATGAATTATAAGGTGGGTAAGGAACTGGCTACCAGGAAGAAGGCAATGGGTCATGCTGAAAGATGAACTGTTGGATTGGAGAGAAATTACTAGGGGAATTCCTCAAGGTTCAGTCTAAGGTTCAGTCCTGGGACCAGTCTTATTTTAATGTTTTCATATAGTGATCCTTGAACAAAAAAAGTATGCTAATGAAGTTTGCTGATAATCCACTGTTAGGAGGCACTGTCGATACGGAAGAGAATCAGAATATTACACAGGAAGAACTGGATGACCTTGAAGTCTGGAATAAACAGAATTGGGATGGAATTGTGCAAATGTGATCCTAGGGTGTATCATACAAAGCATTTATTATGGAGATAAGAAAGTATTCTTATATAAGGTACTGGTAAGACCTTATTTGGAATACTGTGTACAAATCTAGTCATCCATGTTCAGGAATGGTGAATTCAAACTGAAAGAAGTGCAGAGAAGGGCTGCGTAGCATAAGGGAAATGGAAAGCCAGTTGTATGAGGGGAGACTGGAAAGAGCTGGGCTTGCTTAGTTTAGCAAAAAGAAGGCTGAGTTGGGATATAATTTATCTCTGTAAATACATCAGGGAGAGAAATCACAGAGACACTGAAGCACTTTTTAAGCTAAGGGACAACCATGGCATAAGAACAAATGGGTATAAACTGTCCAAGAAAAAATTCAAGTTAGGAATTAGGAGGTTTCTAACTATCAAGAGTGTGAACTTCTAGAATAACCCGCTCAGAGGAGTTGTGGGGGCAGACAATTAGTTTTGAGAGAGTTGGACCCATTTTATGAGTAGGATTGTATGACGGAGGGAGGGCGGGGGACCTGTGATGGTGGGAGGCAGCCTCTGGACGTTCCTTCTGTTTTACATCTGATCCTGAAATCTATGCTTCAGGGCTTGATGGCCACAACTGTCAATGGGACACTGGATGGGGTGGGCTGTTGCACTGGGGTAGTAGTGAGATTTCACACACACAGGTTCTTGGCTGGCTGGTTCTTGCTTTTGCATGCTCAGGATCTAACTGGTTGTAATATGTGGGGTTGGGAAGTAATTTTTTCCCCAGGTCAGATTGGCAATGACCTTGGAGGTTTTTCACCTCCTCTGCAGTGTGGAATGTGAGTTGCTTGTCAGGATCATCTAGCTATATCTCATTTAATTCCTGCTACTGCAGTGTTTCCAACATGGTACACCTCTGTTTGCCTATCCTCTGCCTGTGGTACTTAGGGGTTTGTTTAACCTTGGTCTAATTTGGGTGTGCAGAAAGAGTTGGTGGCCTCTGATATACAGGGGATCAGATTAAGACAATCTGGTGCTCCCTTCTGGCCTAGGAGTCTATAGTTTGTTTTTAAACTGCCTTGCATGCTCTTCCAGGGCTCCATTAAAAGATTGTAAGGCTTGTTCCAAAGGCCTGTGCACCTTAGATTTGTTGAAGGATGTTTCGCTCACCTATTAAGGTATAAACTATAAGTGGTAAAGCAGGCCTTGACAATCCCGGGTGCCAGATTGCCCCGGCAAGTAGCCTGGGCCTAGCTCTGCTGGAGAAATGCAGTGGAGGAGTGCTCTCTGGTGTCCAAAAATAAATTGCAGGCACCTTTACCGGGCTCTGGTGGGGACAAGCAGAGGAGCGCCATCTGGTGTCCAACAATAAATATTGCAGATGCCTTTACCAGGCAGTCACATTGGGATTCAGCAGCATTTTGATGGCAGAGCAGCGAGGCACCTTGCTTTGAAGCTGGGCACCTAGCTGGGCTCCAATTTTGTTAGCTCCTGTGGTAAAGGGTTAAGTGATTGACAGGTGGCATAACCACGTTACAGACATTAGTATGTTACAGTTAGAGCAGCAGAAGCTGTTATACATGGCTGTACGCAACATGTGAGGTGCCTGTACATAGATAAATCAGTACATTGTTATTAACGCTCTGTAAACCATACATAAAACCTTAATAAATGTGCTTGTTAAAATACTATCCTTTTCATGAAATGTGGCAAGTGTCTTGTGGCAAATCCTTCTCTCGAGTCAGTTCATCACAGCTCATTCTGACTTGCGGAACACAATATTTAATGAAATGGTTTCAAATTACACAACAGTGAAAAAATAAATTTTTCAGCCATACAGTGTAAAAAAAATAAAAAAACTAGCATAGCTGTTTGTATACTTACAAACACCAGCTTTATGCAGCAGTAACGCTCAGTTCAAAATGATAGCTACTACAGTACAGTCGACCAGACCACCCCCTTGGTCAGGTAATAAACTGTCCAAAAAGGCTTTGGCTGGGCAGGGTCACAGTATGTGTACAAACAAAACCTTGGGTAAACAATAGCTTTGAACAGAAAGACATTGACACTTAATCTACTCTTAAAAGTTTTAGTTTAAATCTTGCTCTCTCCCCCTCCTTGGTTCTAAACTGACCAGTTTTAGAGACAACAATCGATAGTGTTTGTTTGGATGTAATTGATGCTAACATTCAAACCAGGAAATAAAGGGTGATAAGGAGCAGACAAATACAAATACTGATCTCTGAGACCTAAAATCGAGCTCTGCTCGGTTACATGAATGTACTGAGCTTCTCTTCTTCAAAAAGGGCTAGCTAGGGAAACCTGTCATGAGTCAGGGAGACATAGTCACAGCAAACTAAATAAAAATAAACTCAGATCTCGTACAGTAGAAGCACTGACATCCAGATGTAATTTAATACAACGCTAGCATCAGAGGCTTTGTTATATTTTCCTAACTACGTCAAGCAATCTGTCTAAAGGGTTTATCACTAATAATGCACCTCCCAGTTTGTATTCCACCCATCAGTTTGACTGCTCTTCGCAGGCCACAGAACTGGATTATTTTCCTATCAGATAAAATGCCATCTGTCATCTAAACTTGCGCATCAGCCTGTATGTGAATCTGCAAATATTTAGGAGCTTGTGTGGTGCCCAACACCTTTGTATCTGAGTACCACTGGTATATAGAATCACCATCATCTTAGAACCTGGACCAGCTGGGCCTGCGTGAAGTGAGTTAACAGCTGCGTTAAGGAATGGCTAATGATTCCATGGACATGATGAATAAGTCACTCTTGAGGCAGAATGCTTCAGAATCAGATTTATACAAATGGGCTCCTCTCGCCCCATCTTCTCTTTTTTTCCAGTAGATTCTACTGCAATGCATTTTCATTTTTTATGCTCAGATCACACATTGGTTGTTGAATGAGTGGTGGAAAAGTTTTCCATGCGTATTCTCACAAGCTTCTCAGCAGGAGCTGGCCGCAGAAGGAACTTGCAGGTGAAGACTTGTCGGCAGGCCTTGCGGAAGTTCTCCGAGAGGAAAGCATAGATGATGGGGTTGATGCAAGAATTCCCATAGGCTAAGCAGTGAGAGAAGATGCGAAAAGTGAAGGAGATATTGTTCAGGGGAAACTGACCAAACTCTGCCCACATGGTGATGATGTGGTGTGGTAGCCAGGAGATCAAGAACACAGCAACCACGAGTAGCACTGTCTGTGCTGTCTGGAAAAGACAAAACCACATGTTAGAAAGTACAGCCAGTGTTTGAGTTGGTGTGGTTAGTGCATGAATTATAAAGTTTGTTTTCCCCCTTTCCTGCAGCACTTGCTACTGCTGGACCAGTGATCAATCCGATAGGACAAAACCTGTTCTTCCAAAATGCCAAAGACAGCTCTGCATTTAGTTTTATTTCATGTGTCTTTGAAGCCTGCAGTGTGTTAACTTTACCACTGTGCACATCTTTAGTGCCTGTCTTGCAAAGGTGTCCAGGTGCTTACTAAACAGGTATTGTCTGGAGTGGATCACTTTTCCTGTCACTCAATTGCAGTAGCTATGCAATGGCATACAGAAACACATTTTTGAACAGGTGGAATGGAATTGAGCTGGACCAAGAGAAGCAGGTTAAATAATGAGATTTAATTACTGCAGGTCAGGACCTTGGGGTTTTTTGTGGTCAACTCCAGCTGGAGGTACAGTGCTATCCTGGTTTAGCTATGTCAGAGTAAACACCTGTGGCTTATCTGCACTTAGCTTACTGGAACATTCTATCATTTGTTTGTTGTTTAACTGTTTTTAAAAAAAAACAAAAAACACCAACAACTTTTAAGTGATGAAGATGTAGCCTTAAAACAGGAGATGATGGTCTTCCGGCCCAAACAAACTTGGACTTGGGTACGGAGGACCTGTTTTCAGTTTTTGTTTAGTTCTCAGCCTTGAGTTCTACAGGCAGGGAGCCCTGCTCCTCAAGGCTATGCAAAGGGAGCAGAGCAAGAGAATGGGGATAGTCTGGACTCTGGAAGGCTCATTTCCTTCTTAGTGGCCTCCTGAGCTACACACCAGTGTACACTTCGCAAGGTACATTAAATTTGGTGCTTCCCAGCCATGTTATGGCCAACTGGGGAGGGGCATAGGAATTGAGACGTCATCTTGTGTTTCCTCTACCATTAGTTAACTGTACATGGTCAGTCAGTCTGGTCTCAGAGGTTTTCAAAAATAGGAGGAGCAGTGGTGTGTGAGAAATTGACCATGATGATGTCCATCCTCAGTTACCTGTTTCAGTCATTCCTCCACCACTCCCTCAACCACTAGTGAAAACACAGTGACAAGTATTTCACACTTGCAGAAAAAAATATTTTTGTTCTTGTGACCAATGTTCCCTCTAAGCTGATGATGCAGCTGAGCATGTTATGGTAGTTGCTGAGTGGCAATTTGTGAGGCATGCCGCCACATGGGCAACAGTTTTTTCGCACCGGAAGTATCAGCATACCTAAGTACTTAATTCAAAAGAAATGCATAAGTGTTGTCTTTCTGTTTGAACTTTAATAAAAATGTTAAACTGAAATACTGTAGTTTTATTAATTTACTAAACAAATGTGAGACAATGACACCTGCTGCCTATCTAGTCTCTCCTGTCATCTCACCTCACAGCTTTGTCACATTTCCAGAAGACATATACAAAGTCAAGGTCAGCCTCAAATCCAGCAGTTAGATATGATTTGATGCACATTAGCATGTCTAGATGAGAAACTTCCAACCTGTTACGAGACTTTGTCTTTATATTGTTCATTAGACTGAAAGCTCACTCAGCATCTGCACTAGATGCTTGAAATGTGCTACATACATCAACCAACTGGGCCAGGAATGTTAACTTATCATCTGTCAGGGTATAAGTGACAAGGTCTAAGAACTGTTTTAATGTAGCAGACATGTACCGCCTTTTATTACCCAACTCAATGAAGCTATCATCCACTCGTCCTTATTCTTTATTACTCATAATCCCTTTCCTTTCAACCTCACAATACAATCCTGCAAATGAAATGAGTGTCACAACAGATCACAAAGCCACATCATTAGAGCAACCACATTTCCAGCATATAAAATTTCATGGAACAATAACAACAAAATCAAATTTCATAATGTGTCAACCCATTTTAGTAAACTCATGATGTGAGCTCTGAAAAAAGTTTTCACAACAAATGCCAAGAGTGCACTTAGCAAACCCATACACTGAATGCATAGACAAGTCATTAACAAAGACTTCTAATTATGTATATAGGGAGAGGTGATAGCCTCCCTCAAAGACCGACGGCTCAACCCCAGGTGGAGCTGCTTCACTGGACGCAGAGAGACAGGACGGACACAGAGGGGTAGGACAGAAAGCATAAGGTGAACCCTCTACTAGCCCTGTCTGAAGGGAGCTGCCAGGGAAGAAGGATATCTAGCAGGGCTGAAGCTACACAGTAGAGGAGCTACCTGGTGCAGGCAACACTGAGGGTCGGTGCGGGCTCCCCCTGGCAGTTTACCCAGGAAAGATTGACTGTGACCCTTAATTCCAGGTATTCCAGGAAAGCAGAGATAAGCAGGAACTGAATGTCCAGTTATGCACGGCCAGCGGCTGAGTCGGCGCATTTTGGCTGGAGCCCCCCTGATCCAGTGGTGGAACACTTCTCCACTGTTGGGGCCCTGAGCTGGGACGTGGTGGAGTCGGGAGGGCCTGTCTACCCATTGCCCTTTGCTACCTCCCCCCTGGGGTGGCAGCTTCACCTGCTGCCTGTGAGTTCTTAGATCCTGCTGGTGCTTATCTCCCTGTGTGTGAGACCTAGGCCATAGCTTGCTTGCCTGGCCCATTCTGCCAGAGGGCCAAGGGCAATAGCCTGCTTAACTGCTTGTTGCCCGTAGGAAGGACTGGGACCCTCCTGCTAATTCCCATTCAAGTTTTCAAACAGAAACACTGTAGAGAGGGAACATGGTCTCCCTCCCAGACACACACAGGGAGGGAGGGAACAATGCCTTACAATGCAATTAAACATAGTTAACGAGGCTTATTTTACCAGGCCAGTTTTAATTACTTAAATATCAGTGAATCCAGTAAGTTCCAAGTTTTCATTTCAAACTTTTTAGCCACAAATTGTTCATGCAGACATACTGTTCAGAGCAGAATATAGTCTGCTTACAATTAACAGTGTAAGCAGAAAGAGTATTTGATGTTATGAAATATTTGGAGCAAAGGAGTAATTGAATGAGCATGGCCCTCTCAATTGCTTTTTTGCTCAGAATGAATATTAGATATTTGTTCAATGTTTTGTGATAAACTAATTTACTGGGAAAAAAAAATCTCTATTCTGAGAAAGACATGTTCTACTGTTGAGTCAGATGCTTGCGGTAATGACCCAAGCAGACAAAGCTCTTTTATTGTTTAGCTATTCCATGTTTTTAGAAATGTCACCACAAAAATGTCCCCATTTTTTAAAACTATGGCTCTTTTCAATACAGTATGAATGCTATTATCTATGCATGTAACTTATCTCTGTAAGCCTAAGGATTCTCATTAAATCTTCCCAGAGCTGTCTATTTACGTTCCACTGAACAGCTGCTTGGAAATTAATCCAGATCACAAATGGCTTCAAGGAGCTATATTTACTGTATTATTTTCTGCAAATGTAAGTTTGATTTTAAAACTATGCAAATCATTCTCAGAGACATGCATTTATGTATGTATTAAAATTAAAGTCAAGATGCTGAGTAAACATTCTAACATACCTGTTGGCAGTGATTATATCAGGGCTTGTCTATAAAATGAAATAGCCTGGAATAAATGCGGAACAGCTTTCTGTGTGGACGCTCATATCGCACTTCAGAAGTAACTTAAAGTAAATTGCTAAAAGGTACTCTGCAGAATAAGAGTTTCCACCCAGGGAATTATTGTAGAATAGCTAAATTCACATCTTAGCTTATTTCATCTTAGTTGCCTTGCCCAGACATTCTTTGTGTCCCACAGCTTTTTACACTCAGGACAGTTTTTCTGCTGGGGAAGCTGTTTGCTCCTACTCCCTCTCATTCCCTTCTTGAGTCTCTTTTCTTTTTTAATCAGTCTCACTCCATCTGCCCTCTACACTCTCTGCAAAAAGTTGTAGTACTGACATGATGTTTGCCAGCTACACTCTTTGCCCTTCTTGCATGTTAGATCCCTTCCCCTGCCCAGCCCATTGTCTTGTTTGTTTAGATTGCAAGCTCTTCAGGACAGGTACCTTTGTCTCCCGTATTGGGACCCCAGTCTCTGTTGGGGATCCCTAGTGCTACTGTAATACCAATGTGACTGCCTGAGTTCATACAGGCTGCAAAGTCACTTGAACATTAGATTAAACCCTTTGCTATATCTAAAAATAGAATTTGTACAAAAATAGTATACGTTAGAATGCACTGACTTTCATCTGAAGGTCTCAAAATGAATGTGTTAATTAAACTTCCCACTCTGCTGCAGGTAGTCGGTGAGTATTATATTAAATTTTTTAAAGATGGGTAAATTGAGGCAGCATTACATTTCTTACTTAAGATCACGTGGGAAGGCAATGTGGTTCCAGTCCCAATTCTCCGTCTTGGGTATTAAAAGGGTACTTATCATAGTAGTTAAGTGGGCTATTGCTATGGTCTCTAATCAGCATTTCCTATGTTTTTCATAACCGATGGGGTGCTCTTTTTATCCAAATTTCAGTTCAGATGAAGACAGCAATGTTTCAGCAAGGTTATTCACTCTAGAATATTTGTCTGATATCACTCAAATGTAATCACTCCAACAAATAACCTAAGTAAAATTCCCTATTTCCATAGACTTTTGATTCCTATAACTCCTCAGACCTACCACCAAGATGAATAGGACCACTCTCTCCAGGTTAGAAGCATCAATCAGTACTCCGATTTCTCATGTGCCAACCTCTTAAGCCTCTGTTTTCCACATATCTTACTTATCATGAGCCAAGAAACAAAATTAAGACTCCATTCTCCATCTACTTAACAGAACTGAACCATACTGTGAAGTCAAGAACAGATGGATCCAGAGGTTCCAACCCAAAGAGATTTTAAGAAATACAGACATTCAGATGGACAACACCCCTTTTAAAAAAATCTTATGCTAAGTCTAAATTCCTTTTCCATCTGTGGAAATAACCTGCCTATCAAGCTCTAAGTCTTATGTGCACCTGATGCTTGCTTTAAGAGCAACATTAGGGAAATATTTGTGTTCAGTGCTGTTCCTACAACAAAAATGTGAGAAGCAGTATGAGTAGACGAATAACCAACGTGTTGCCTTCACAATATCTAGCTACAATTGTTTAGTTATGAAGCTGGAAACAGCTTGTATTCCGTAATGGAAGATGATTTTTCCCTGACTAACTTCTCTCTCTTTTTTTCTTTTAAACCACTGAGGAAAGTCACATGAACTGTCCTATAAAAGGCTTTGTTTCTTTCAGAGTTGCTAAATAATTCTCAGCTACAGACAGTTTGTAACATGTACGCAGCCCCGAATGACATTTTGTGCTCTGATTCAATATGTTGCTTTTAGGGTGAATTGCTTGAATAGGCTGCTAAGGGTAATCAAGAGCAACACAATTAGTCTTCTCCCCAGAGATGAAGAGCCTGAGCAGCATTTAATCCATCATGGTCTGCCTTTCTGGGAAGGCAAACAAGACTCCCAATTCTCATGATGAGGCCACTGAATTTCCTAGTGAGCTTCCAACACTATCCTCCAACAGTTAACTAGTTAACTTTATGTTTCATCATGATGATAATTCATAGGAGAAGGAATACAGCCTGTGTTGTCCAAAAAAGGTTGTTTGGATGTGTGACTTCTGCAGTTGTTTGCTCCAAAGGCCCTCTACTGTTAGTTAACACCAATATTACACTTACAAATATGTCTGGAGCAGTGGGACACAGCACAGGCTTCAGTCTGTCAGAGAAGAGGAACATGCGTAGTGGTAGCAGAGCAAGTGATTGCCTTCACCCTAAACTCTGACAAATGTCTTCCTTACAGCAATTGTACAGTGATATGAAAAAAAAGGTACGACTACTTAAGGAGAATTGAAAGGAGATACAGTTGGAGTTCTCCTCCTGCTAGTAGTTCGAACCAGTGCCAAGCCTAAGTAGGTGGAGTTGGTACAAGAAGGATTTTTTCTGGGGGGGGGTGGGGGGTGCAAAAGAATCTTCCCTATGGTCTTGGCTGCTATAGCTGTTCTTACCTCCCACAGTAGAACAAAGGGCAAAGGCAGAAGATCCAGGTAGTGGCAGGTCTATAGTCAGATTTGGACTCTGTGGCACACAAAAGCAGACCCGTCCACACACTACACGTCCCCCCCCCATCTCTCCTGAAGATTAAAGTGAAAGGAATCATGTGATTAGACTGTGTCCGCATATAGATGTGACCTGAGAGACTGTGGCATTCCAATGTCAAGTTTGGCCCTAGTATTATCCTGCACTATTCAATGCGATAAATACATTTATTAGTCTTTAAAAGAGCCACAGGACTCCTTGTTTGTTTTGCTGAACTAGACTAACATGGCTACCCCTTGGGATCCAGTGCTTAACTATCTATCTAGTTAGATTTTTTTCTCTAACATCTAACGTCAATCTCCCTTGCTGCAGATTAAACCCATTACTTCTTTTCCTACCTTCAGTGGACATGGAGAACAATTGATCACAGTCCATCTTATAAAAGCCATTCATATATTCGAGGACTGTTATCTTGTCCCCCAGAAACCATCTTTTCTCAGGACGAAATATGTCATTTTTTAAACTTTTCCTCATAGGTCGCCTAGTAAGCCAGTAACAGCTGGGGAACTCAAGTCTCCGAAGTCCCAGTCCAGTGCCCTCTCTCCTATGTTTAAATGAATCTGTGTTTACTCTGAAACTGGCACTGTTACTCTTTCCTAATCGTAACAGAGCACAGGCAGAGTTAGGGTACAGATCCATGGAATTATTAGAGCTGTTACATAAATAATGCTAGAATTAGTACATAAAGTGAGACCTAGTAGGAAAAGCCAAAAGTCCTAGGAAGTCCAATAGTTTTTAAAGCATTTTTTTCCTAGTCAGATTGATTTTTCTACTTTCAAGATTTCATACAGAAGGTACAGAAATTGTTTCAGAACTGGAAGTTTAAAAAATTAGTAGGATTTTAAAATAATTCTTACCATGTGCTTAGATTGACAATCAGAATTGGCAAAGTAGAAAGCAGAGAGACCTTAGGGACAGATAATAAACTATGACTGAATGCAAAAAAACCTAACACTGACAAAAGAGTAAAGAGTGTAAATTAAACTGATGTAGCTGGTAAAATCACTCTTTTTCTCAAATAAGCTTGTATTAAATAAGCAAAACAGGTCACTCAAATCCCCAGAAACCTACAATACTCCTGTGTGTGCAGAATTAAAGTACATGCAGCCTTTTGTTAAATCCCAGACTACTGCTCTCATTTCAAGTAGGTAGCCAGGAGAGTTAGATCATGCCTTTCATATTCTGCCTTTTCTATATTAGGATCTAAGCACCCTAGGACATTCAGGGGTATAATCAAGGGGGTTGTAATTCTTGACCACAGTGTTCTTGTTTTTCAGCCTTATTTTTGAAGGACCCAGTCTGAAAATATCTCAAGCACACTCCACTTGCTAGAATGACATCTGGTAATTCACAATAGCAAAGAACATTTGGGTACAGATTTCAGACATTTCACTCTAGGTCAGTTTAATCCTACCATTTTGTGACCCTTGCACATAAGCCAACTGCAGGGTAGAGACAGTTGTTTAATCTTTCAGGGAGATTAATTCTAAGATCTTTGGAACTGGGAACATGGTTGCTGGATTTGTGTAGTGCCTACCACAATGGGCTACTAAAATAGAAATAAGTAAGTGTTGAGACAAAAATATTAACTGGGAGGCAGGGGTAGACAGACACTCATAGTGTCCAGGCAGATTATAGAGTCCTCAATCATAGAGTCATAGGCTATGGCCACACTTAGAAAGCTAAATTGACTGTAGTAAGTCGCCTTTATTAAATCGAATGTAAGTCGACCGTACCATGTCAATGTAGAGAGGCTATACTACACTCCCAAGTCGACCTAAGGCACACTTCATCAAGTCGGCTTAGAGAGTCTACACTAGACTCTTAAGTCAACTTGGGGGGGGGGGGGGGTTTGGAGAGATGCCTTGTGGGAAGTGTGGCAGCGTGGCAGCAGAGAAGGTCCTCCCTCCCCTGGCCATGCCCCAAAACAAGAAGTGGGCTCAGCCCCTTCCCATTGTGCCTGGAACCTCGGACCCTGAGCAGGTCATGGATCTACCTTTGTTGCTGCGCTTTGTCAGCCAGCTGAGCGACATTTGGCAGCTAGTGGTAAGGCTTCTTCAGCTGTGGAGCAGGCCTTTCCGGCAACACGCCAGCATGGAGGAAGATGACAACCTGCCCCCCGCCCAGCTGCCCCAGCAACCTGCCACGGGCATTGCACCGTGCTCCGTGCCTCGTCGACTCCGGGCTGTGGGGGGAAAGGTTCCCGAGTCTGGGAAGCCGAGGCCGAGTCGCTCGCTGTGCAGTACGAGCAGCCCGACAACACCCTGCCCTGGACTCAGCACGGCCAGCAGCAAGCACCGCTCATCCGGGATGCACTGAGAGCCCACTCTGCCAGCGAGGAGCACGGAGGAGTGGGCCTGCTACCAGGCCCCGTCACCTCCACCACCCACCCATGCCTGTCTCCCTCCCCAACGCACCTGTCTGCCCTCTATCCCCACACCAATAAAAAGCACGACACACTGTATAAAAGTGTTCAGGGTGTTTATCCAGAGGGGGAAATGGGCATTGGGAGCTGCAGGGGGAGTGAAAAGGGTCGGGGGGAGTGAAGAGGGTCGGGGGAGGGGCTGGTGCTAGTGGCCTCCAGAAGGCGGGTACCGGGCTTGCAGATATCTGCCCCGGGTCCTGGCCCACCAGCGAGAAGGGCTGCCTCTGGGGCACAGAGCGGGGTCCTGAGAGAACAGGTGCTCCAGGGACTGGGTCTGCCACTCCATGAGGTTGAGCATGCACTCGAGCAGCCCCTGCTCAACTCTCTGGTGGCCATCCTCCTGCTCCTGCTGGGCGCTGGCCTCCTTCTCCAGCACTACAGTCTCATCCCCCGAGCCATCCTCCTGGTTGTCATCAAGGGAGGGGGGCTCGGCAGAGTTGATGGTGTGGGCTGGCAGGCTGCCACTCTCCTGGCCCAGACAAGCTTCCAGCTGCTGGTAATACTGGCAGCTGGTGGGGGCTGCCCCTGTCCGGAGCGTCTCCTCCCGGGCTTTTTGGTAGCCCTGGTGGAGGTCCTTGATCCTGACCCAGACCTGCTGGGTGTCCTGGGTGTGGCCCTTGGCAGCCAGGGCCTGGGAGATGGAGGCATACACCTCCTGAGTGTGATGGCTGCCTCACGATTAAGAGCTAATTGCCTCATCCCCCCAAATGGCCAGCAAGTCGAGGATGTCCTGGTGGCTCCAGGATGGGGCCCGCCTGTGGTGCTGGCTCTGCTTGGCTCTGCTCTGCCCTGTTCCCAAGCAGCATGGTGGTCGGGGTGAGTCCTGCCCTGTGGTTGGGCAGGGCAGGGTCTTCCTGTGCCAGGAACTCTGGGAGGGAGGTCATGGAGGAAAGTCTGGAGGCCAGGGTGGTCGCCTTAGGGCTGCTGTGCATCTACACTGGCTTAGGTCGCCTTAATGAGGTTGCCTTAAGCGTTAGGTCAACCTGAAAGGACGTTTTGTTAGGTCACCTTAACTTTTCCTTACGTCGGCTTAAGGAACTGCTTAGATCGACTTTAGGAAAGCCTGGTGTGATGCGGCATAGTTTGAGTCGGCTTAAGCCTCCTTGGGTCAACTTCATTTGTAAGTGTAGATGCACCCATAGAAACATAGGGCTGGAAGGGACCTCATGAGGTCATCTAGTCCAACCCCCTGCTAAAAGCATGACCATTCCCACTAAATCATCCCAGCCAGAGTATTGTCTAACTGGACCTTTAATATCTCCAAAGATGGAGATTCTACCACCTCCCAAGGTGACCCATTCCAATGGTTCACTACCCTCCTAGTGAGAAAGTTTTACCTAATATCCAACCTCGACTTCCCCACCTCTTCAGCGCTGTCTTTTTGGGTCGGTGACTGGGGTTGCTGCCAAATTATTGGAAGCTAGTTCTGTCCACTTGGGTTTGGTGATGTCAAATAGTGCCTCAGTATATTTGCCTAAAGGCTGAGTCTAATTTTTTTTTTTTTAAAGCTGTTCAACTCCCTCATGGTATTGGGTCTGGTTCAATGTTTTCCTTTTAACATAAATGTAAGCTTCTAAACACTAAAATTATTGCTCTTGGAGGGCATCCAGATCTATTAGCCTGCAGATAAATGTATGGATCTCCTTATTTTAAGAGTTTATACTGTCAAAAAGAGGAATATATTTATCACAATGTTTGCTTAGCTGAATCCTCTTTCACAAACAAGCTAATTTTCTTAGCCTAAGTAAGCAGGGTTAATTATTTCATTTAACATAGAGTAGATTCACTGCCGGTACATGTTTATACAAATACATCCAACCAAGGACAATCCATTCAATCCTGCAGTAACCTTCACATGGATTTTGAATGAGTCCCTCAGTGGTGTAAGGAAGAGAAGAAGAAGCCCATCTGAAATGGAAAGTTCGTGTGAACAAAATGTACAATAAAAAATTAATATTGCAAAGACAGATAGTCTGTCATTTTTCTGACCTAGCCTAGGCATTGCCTGACATATGAGTGACGTTAATTATGTTGCTAGTATAAATTGGGCTGTCCAGGTTCATTGTACCTCAGTTGCATGTATCAGTCCCAAAATCGCTGCTTTGCAAGCCACAGTAAACAGATAGAAACTCCTTTGAACAAAGCCTTTTGCACTGATCTGTGAAAACCACCTCCCATTTTTGAAGCAGCTGTTACTTCCTAAGAGGTTTTTTAATGATTTTTACTGTAATCCATGACTCAGAGGAAAAACTGAATGTGCAAAAGAGGCCTGTACACAGCTTTCTGCATTGCTTATTACCAAACACTAATAACTGCTTAATATTGTCCCAAAACTACAAGGGAGGAGGAAAAAATAGAGCAAATTGAATTTATTTTGGATTCTTAGTGGAAGACTGATAATTTTGTTCCCTTATGCAACTAATGACAGGAAAATTAGTTATACCTCTCTGGAATTACAGCAGCCTGCTTGCTAAGATTTTACTGTTCATGACCTTCTGAATAGCTTGCCTATATCTATCCAGTTCCAGCCTAGGGCTCTCCCTTCCCCACCCCTTCTTTATGGCCCACTGTACCTATGTTTTCCTTAAACCTTTTCTCTTATTTTCTTAATTCCCACTACCCAGGCTTCTTGGTGCCACCTTCTACCCTCTGAGTCGCAAAACTGCTCTTGTCAATACTTTCCCTGCCTCTGTCTCATCTTCCCTTCCTTTCCCAAGTGCCTAAGAGACAACTTGATCAGTGAACAATAAATAGCACCTATATTGCCCAAGTGGAGATGTAGCAATTGAGTAATAACCCATATTTAATCAAGCTTTGCTTTTATCTGTTGCAGATAAAGAGGGATGTTCAGGATCATTTGTGTCCATACCTAGGAAATACATGATTTAGTGTGACAACAATGAATTTCTATGCTATTGTGAAATTGTGTACCTCTCCAAAAGCCAGTAGCTAGGTTAATGGAAGAATTCTTCTATTAACCTAGCAATAGATACACCTGGGCTGAGGTTGGCTTAATTATATCACATGAGGTATCGCATACCCCGAGTGATACAGTTACGCCAACCTCATTGTAATGTGGCCCAGCTCTTTATGTAATGCAGGCAATGTTAGGGAGGACAGACCATATACACTTTCTGGAAGATATGCATTAGTGTTAAACAAGTTAGAGGGATTACTTCACCCTTTATGGGTTTGTTTACTAAGTGCTGTATCCTTTTTTCAACATGGGAGATGGGTACACCAATGCCGAGTATAGCGCAGCAGCATCTGTAGTAGAAAACTAGCACAACTCATGTAGATGCACCCTGAGTGTTTGTCCCATTGGATTTCTCCCAATATGACTGCTCCAGGATGCTGACTGTACCTGACCTTCCTTCCTGTCAGATACCTCATGCTCATGCTTCCATTGTCTCTCTTCTACAGCTCTGAATGGCGAATGCTAGTGCTCCTCTGGCACATCCATCCAGTCATTGCCCACTCTGAGAATGTGAGGTCATCCTTTGTTTTTAACTTAGCCTTTCTTCTCACTGCTAGTAGATAACTGATAGGGACAAGCTCCATGTCTCTTTGCCTCATTTACATACTCTCCATAGGCTTTCCTGTTCAACTCAATCTCAAAGTGTTTGAGTAAACAGTTTGCTTTCATCTCAACACCTAAACACCAAAGTGAATTGAAAGAATGCTCCCAAATATTACATATGAAAACTTAAGTCTCAGTGACTACATAATTCGGTGTGAGGGAGCATGCACGAATCATTTTGGAAGTTAAATGGAGTAGAGGATGATAAACAAGTTTTGTACAGTAAAGATGCATTTGTTATGCCAAGTTCTTCATGTTATATATAGCTTGCTAGTATATTGAAATAAAGGATCTAGCTCTTTTGAATGTGAGGAATTGTTGAATGTGCTGTATGAACAGTATATACCAGAAACCCTACAATGAGGCATATTAAAGCAAAATTCTGTGACATAAATCTGGAGCTGGATAGAGATTGCATCAAAGCTTCTTTCAAGAATGCAGCAATTTTAGTTTTCAAATGATTTCAATGAGTTTAAAAATAAAACCCAACTGTATAACTAATGTACATTTGCCACTGTGCATAGGTTTGCCCCAAAATCAGGTAGTATTCCTCCACTATGATGCAGATTGTGCATAATGGGCAAGATATCAAAGGAGAGAGCTAAGAGCCGCAATGAAAGATTGCAGGTACAAGAAAAGTACTGAATTCCATATTGTGTGGGGAGAACACAAAGTAATGGAGGAATACATCAGGAAAGGTGACAAAACAGCAGATGGAGAATCTCTAGACCAGAAAGAGGCAGCCTATGTAAGATGAACAACAAACAGTTAGCACTCCTCCCTGTGCCAGAAAATTTCTAAAGAGAAAAGCAGAATTTTACTAAAGGGCACTGATACATACTGCTACAACTATCTGCATTGTAGTGATAGCTGAGAGAAAAGAATGGTCTGTATTGATTTAAGTGTTCAGCACTATAATTATACTTCACAACTGATATCAAGTTAAATCCAGTATTACATGAGAAGATTATCAAGTTGAAGTAAAAAAAAAAATTTAAGAAAGTACATTATTTATTTGCCTATTTGAAGAATGTGGGCAGCATGTTAAGAATGACAATTTAATCAGCTGTTTAATGCCTTTATTAACAATTGCCCCAGATAAAACACCTTCTCCCATTTTGATTTGTGTGTTTTTGCTCCATCCGGATTTAGATATTGATCTGAATTTCACTGGAGAAGCCCATCTGAGATCTGATGCCAAATCTCAACTCCTTTTCGATCTTTCGGGTTGTTTGGGTACAGATCCAAGTTTAACAGCTCAGGATGCAATATTTAGGTAGCCTTTCATGCACACATTCATGCACATGCAGTTATGTCAAATAAGGGGATAGATCCTTAGGTAGAGATGGAGGCAGCTATTCTCTTGGGGTGCGTCTACACTTGTAAATTAAGTCGACTTAAGCTTGCTTAAGTCGACTTAATTAACTTTGCGTCTACACTACACTTTCCTTAAGTCGACTTAAGCTTTGAGCGGTGTCCATTAGCATCGTCTTCCCTGCTTATTTCCCTTAGGCTCATCTTTCTTAATGTGCTTTTATGTGTGAGGCTGTATCTTACCTCAGTGTGTTCCTAATCTGAAAGAGGATTACATATAAAATCCACAGCCCAAAACACTGATAAGATTCATAGTGTTAAAATCTCATTTAGGTAAAATATTGGAATGTGACACTTAGCAATGAGTTTTGTATTAAACAGTAATGCCCTGATGAGCTCAGTTAAAGATTTGCCTTAGTAAGGACTGCAAACTTTTAGGCCAGATCCCAATGCCTTACTCATGTCTAGAGTTACTGACGTGAGTGAGACTTTGTGACAGACTCTCTAGACTAAGTTAAAGACCTCTAAAGGAGGCCTCAGGGTCTTGTCCCTCCCTTCTCAGGAAAGGAGCAGTAGAGGAGTTCTCCAAGTAGCCTAGAGTGGCTGCAGGGGAAGCAGTCAATCAGAGAGGCTGCAGAGAGCAGCCAATCAGGGCTCAGGAGGGCCGTATAAAAAAGAGCTGCCGTGGGCAGCTGAGTTCTTTGGTAGGGTTGGAAGAGTGTAGTTGGTTCTCCTGGCTAGCTAAGGGGAACTGCAGCACCACCCTAGACAACTCAGTGCTATCAGGGACCAGAGGAGTGGGAATGAGCTCCTGACTGGCCGCTGGGCCTGAACATAGACAAGACCTGAGGTAAGGTGAAGTTATCTGTGAAGGCTTGTCCACAGGGAAGGGACCCAGAGAATTGAAAATAGTTTTGTTAAAGGGACACTTTGGTGTGTGGCTGCTATCCTTAGGGTCTCTGAGCTGGGACTGGGGCAGGCCTGGGTTCATCCCCCATAGGCCATTGTGGAAGTGGCTGAAAATTGGATAGTGATTAAACCCCATCAGAAAGTATCTGAGCTACTTAATGTCCCAGCTAGGGTAAGAAGGAACCAGAGTGGGAAAAATAGCTTCCATGGAGGAAGCTCTGGGGGTGGTGGTGGGAGAGAATATGGCCTGATACCAGGGCCAAGACTGTTTAAAGACCGCAGACACACCCCGACCAGCAGGGGTGCTTGTGAGAAGTGGGCGCCATGCTGTTACAGATGTGCATGAGCAAAGATTCATAAAACCAACCCTTTGTTTTCCCACAAAATTGAAAGAGAAAGTTGTTCGGGGGTGGGGGGCGCGTTTCCTGCACAAAGGAGGAGAAAAAAACCAGATTAACTAATTTTGGCTGAATTTATGGTAGTAAGGCAGCAAGACAGAAGGGGTGTGACAGAGATGGGTAAACTGCGTTTAGAACAGTGTGAAAGGAAGATTATGGCACTTTGTTCTCCATTTCAGTGTGCTAACAGAAGATGCAAATCAAGTATAATATATACATAAAACTGGTACTTCGTTCAAAGTGACCATGCTTTTATGCTAATTTTACATTTGATAGAGCAAGGCAATTAATCTTTGATCACTGTGAAATTACAAACAAATTTTTATAGAACTAGAGGTTCTGCAGCTTCTAAATTATACACAGACTTTCAAACATGCAGCAAGCAGCTTTGTGCGGACAGCCTGATTCCATCCTTGGTTCATTTGTTAGAGTTGTTGCGTTTTTTTTTTAAGGTTGTAATAAAGCCACTTGTCACCCTACCAGACCAGTTATATAAGAGGGAAGCTAGTTTAATAAAAACTACAAGAAGTAATTGAATTCCTATCGAAGCCTGTTGTGAAGTGTTCTTTGCAATACCTCCTGTGCCAATGACTGCTACTCTACCTGTGAAAGTACATGCAGGAAGTGAGAGAGCCTACCAGAATTGCTTAGTAGAAGCGGCTTATGAGTGGATAAGAAAAATGGCTGAATCAAACTTGGAGAGAAAATGATAATCTAATCCTGCTTGTGAAAAGAAGAGACATGTGAGAACACTTGCTGAGTGAAGAGTGCCAAAATGAGAAAGTAAAAGGTGTCATATTGCAGAAGGCTAGGCTAACATAGAAGAGTAAGTCTGATTATTGTTAAGTATTGATAGCATACAAAGGGGGTGATCACTTTGTGACATTTTATTGGGATGGTAGGGACTGAGAGCAGGTGTTTCCTCCCTCCCCTACCCCCAGCTCAGTCAGACACAGACTTCCTGGTGCTAAACTGGGTGCCACCTCCCTGACATTTCCAGCCACCCAAACAATTTTCTGAGGGATCGCCCAGCCTTTACTTTGCCTTGCAGGTTAACATTTGGTAAGTCCCAGTCCTCAAGCTCCTCTGATGTGTCCCCTGTAGTGTCTAGCCCCTGTCACTTAGACACTCACGGTAACTACGGGAATGGCTGTTCCAAAGGGAATAGAACACACACAGCTTGATTGGGACAAGTTAGGAACAGGGCCTTTATACTATCATAGAACTGAAATATGGTGATTGTGAAACAATCGTAAGTTTATTATCAAAGAGTAAGTTTTAAAAGATTGAGCAGGACTAATAGCAGCAACAGAAATAGCTAGATATAAGACAAAGGCAAAACACACTGCTTAGGCTTAGAGACTAAACTTCTCTTTATCAGACTAATATCCTTGTCTAAAACAGTTCCTCACCTAAAGCAATCTTCCAGCATCACCATGGCTGGGAGCCCACATTCATGGTTGTCCTTCTTGCTCCCTCAGTGATGGATAACCAAAACCTACACTCTAACCACACCATGACTTTCCATAACAGGACTTCTGCAGCCACTACAAAGTATGGTGTGCATTTTTAGAGTGAGCAGTTACCACACTTGTATGTCTATTTCTGCATTTTATATACACACTGTCACTGCTATTGGTTCCACTCTTCACATTACATGTAGTTTAATCAATTACTGTTTTGAAACTTCAGAATAGCCAGCATCATTATTAGGTCCTATAAGCCTTTTCAAAGGAAGCTCTGTTGACAAAAAGTACGAAAGCTTAGGATGAGAAGAGTAGGAGATAAAATTGTATTGACAAGGTGGTTTGTGTGTTTCTTAGGTGCCCTCTGAATGTACCTTTTACTCATGTTTCTCACTCAGCTTTCAAATCTATGACTGAAGAGCAGAGCAGTAAATTTAGGATAAGGAGAATAGACTCATGCTCTAAGTGAAGGAAAAGGAATCTTGCAGCTTTTAAATGGTGGAACTGTACCTTAAGTCAAAAACTTTTCCAGTCACTGTTTTACTAGCCATCATACTTCCTTTGGAAGCAAGAACGTGCCTGAATAGTTAAACAGGTCTAGCTATAAAATCACTATTAAAACAAGCACCTAATTCTTCTAAGACTGCATGAGTAAGAAGATGCAGTCAGCAGTACACAAGTTATTTCCAACAGTGGGGAAATAGCTTGTATCTGAAAGGAGAAATTTAAGAACTAATTATGAGGGGCAACATTCCCAAACAGAATATTTCTAATATTGTTACTGATCTTCCTTAGCTTAATTTTCCTAAAGTGAAGCTATCTTCTCATTACCAAGCAGTAGGGAAACAGAATTCCCAAGAAACAATTGTGTGTATTACTTCTAAAGGATGTGTTTACAAATCATTTTATACACAGAATGAAGCTTTCAAACTTGGATGCAGTGTGTAGCCCTTCAAGTCTGCACAGTTTCACGCATAACAAACAACTTAATTTGACTTGGATTGTAAAGTCTTTCGGGCAGGGATCATGTATGTACAATACCTACCTCCATAGGGACCCCTAGACAATAATGCAACATAAATAAACAGCACACAGAGATATACTGACTTCATATGAGCTTTTTCCAATTCTCAGTCTTTTCTGGCTGTGAACAGTCAGTACCTTTCCTCCTGATAGGTGAAGGTTTATACCTTCATACCTGCTATTCCTCCTTTTGACAATGAAAAGGAGATAAGCCCTAGTTCTTAAGCTTTGCCTAGATAATTCCTGCAGTTTTGCATGAAGAAAGCATTGATCACAAACCTATATCAGTGTAACTGGAGAAATCTCTTGCTGCTGATGAGAGAGTGGCAATTGCTCAAATTGTGATGGGACAAGTGATACAAATTTTAATGTATACAGTGGATGATGGAGTTACACTAAGGAAGAACAAACAAGGAATCCTGTGGCAATTTTAAAGACTAACAAATGTATTTATTGCATGAGCTTTCGTGGGAGAAAATCCCACTTCATCAGATGCTTTGAAGATGGGGAATTAACAGACTGTGAGGAAATTAAATGCAGGGAAATATATAACCCAGGATCAGATCAGGCTGTAACAGCAAATCTAAATAGGTGTTGGGATTCAAACACTGCGGAACAGCATACAGAGGAAGGTGAGGTCAAATCACCTGTTGTAATGAGAAACAAGGCTACCCCTTTGGAACTATGGAAGAAGTTACACTCTACTGACCACTCACTGAAGGCCAGAAAGTCCAGCCATTCAGAGCTTAAGCCAAACTAGATGAACACAGATAAGATAATAGGTCAGGAGTGCTTTACTAAATAGAGTTGTTTGCCTAATCATGGACCAGTGTTGTCGAGTGCACACACAGTACTCCAACAGATTGAAGTTTCCCTTACTGAACACACAATATATGGAAAACAATAGCTACATAATATAATGGAAATAAGTGCTACATATAGTTAAATAAAAATGGTTATGAGAGTTGTGTATAAAAGCCCCATTTCAGAAAATGTATTCACATAAAAGACTGTCAGAATCTCTGCGAGAGGTTTAAATTATGTACTGCTGGGACAGCAGGTGATTTTGTTGTCTGAATCAGAAGAACTGCTGAGCAAGGCTACAGAAATCTAAAACCCTTGTAAACTTTGGTTTTCTACTACAATTGTACCAGTGGCAACAAACGCACTAACACAGCAATGCATCAAGATACCTTTGCTGCCAAGCACTGAATACCATGCACAGTACTTGATAAATTGCACATAATATTAAGGTGCAGAGACTCTTCATGAGATATGGCATTTCATTGCCAAAAACACTAGATTTTCAATACTCTGGATCTGTATCAATTTAAGAACCTGATTTTGCATTCTTTATTTAGGCTCATCTTCCAGGTAAATGAATGGAAGATTTACCTGACTGAAGGTGATAAAATATGTCCATAAATTCTGTTACCATCTGCTGGATGTGCAGTGGTCTCTGAAATAAATAAGTCAGGTTCATAGCAAGAAGCAGCAACATTAACGCCTGTTGGAATACTTACTGGCTGGACTCCATTACCTTTAGAGATGGTACCTACAAGTCAGGGCCGGGACAAATCAATGGGGTGGTTACACCTGCAATGTCAGCACCTATAGCGCCTATTGACAAAACATCAAATGACTTGAAAAAGCACATCTGTGAAAGGGCTAGGGACTGATTAGACGAAGCATATAGTGCCACCACTGGAAAACAACATCATTCTTTTCACTAACTTCTCTATCTGACTCATTATTCTTGACAACTTCCAGCTGAACAGACTAGTGCTGCTTTGAACCAACACCAGCTAGTTCCACACAAGTATCTGAAAACAAGTAAAATATGAAGCTTACAAAGCTCGAAACAGACAAATTCAAAGGTTTTTTTTTAAAACATTCACTATAGCAAATGCTTCCTGTTGCCAACAATTTAAACCAGTGGTCTTCAACCTTTTTTGGATCAGCACCAAGTTTTTCAATATTTTCACATTTGAAGTAAGTTTACTGCCCATCTACATAAATGGTTACTTTTTATAAATTGCCACTGTTGTTAAATTAATTGTAGCTCCCACCAAAAATCAGAAAAATGCCCACTAGTGGGTGGTATCACCCAGGTTGAAGACCACTAATTTAAACAAATGTTTGGAGAGCTGTTTTTGCTTGATTCTAATAATGCCACTATATTTATTGCTATAGCAGCATCATTTTAGCTTAGGTCATACTCCCTCTATTCTGATAACAGTTCCTTGTACTGAACTAATAAATGGGACAATAATACCTGTATTATTGGCTAGGGAGAGAGAGAATAGTATGATGGCAAGTATTCTAAGTACGGATGATATGTAGGAACTTTCTGGCACCATTTGATTTTTCTTAGCAACTTATATAACTTACTGTAATGTAAGTGCAAGTCGCTCTCTCAGAAATATTCTACTAACACTTTGTTAATAACGTTTACGTGTTTGTTTGCTTGTTTGAGAATTCCATTTTTTGTCCTTGGACTGTTCTGGATCTTCAGTTAGAAATCAGTCTGGCTAGTAATATGATAGATTTGTTTCCCCATTCATAGAACCTTTGGCTGGCAAAAAGAGCTGTCTTTTTTTTCTTCCCTGTTGTCAGCGCTTCTAAATCCTCTTTTCGCATTCTTCATCTTTTGGATTAAATCTGCTTTATTAGTCAAATAATTGTTGGTAGTCCAACACGAATGATGATGACTACGTTGCCACAATTCTTATCTATGGTTACACAAACAGCTTTGAAGTCCAAATCCTGATGCAGAGTCGGCCGCATGAAGGGCACCAGAAAGTCCGTATCTCTGATGTTTGACAGTGAAACATTGTGGCACCTTTTGTGTGAAGACTGGAGATGAATTTGTTGATCTAGTCAAACCAGTTACATGCTAATCTCGTCAGAGACTGCCAGGGAGTCCCATTCTGAGCTACTTGCTCAAATTCTTCATGATTGATGCCAGCCTACTGAACACTACTCTTCAAATTAACTGTTAAGTGCTCATATGGACAACTGATCCTTTTTTCTTTTGTTCTGCGTTGGCTCCCAGTACAAGATCTGTTTCTGGAGATGATGATCTTCCATTCTGATGACATGTCCAGTCCACCTAAATTGAGCTCTCAATAGCATTTCTTCTGTGCTGGTTGTGTTTGCTCTCTCAAAGTCATTAATATTGGTCACTCTGTGACCTGCCAGCAAGTGCTCATTATTGAATGGAAGGAGCACAAGTGAAATTGTTCAAGCTGTGTAATGTGCCATCTGTAAAGAGTCCAGGTCTCAGATCCATACAGGAGAGATAATAAAACCATTAAAACTGTTACACTGTGGCTCTTCAATTTGATGGCGAGATGATTGTTGTGTTGGTTAAGAACTTTTTTTCAAGGTCAGCCAAGGGTCTGGTTAGCTTTACTGATTTACTGAAGCAATTTCTTTATCAAGGGAACAGTAATTTGAGATGGTGCTACCTGGATACTTGAAGTGATCCACATTTTTCAGCTGTATGCCTTGGATGAAGATGGCTGGCACTGGGGTATTAGAATGAGGAGCTGTTTGGAATAAAACCTCTGTCTTATCAAGGCTGATGGTGAGGCCTAAGAGCTGGGGTGCGTCAACTAATATTTCTTTTGCAAACTATACATTTGTTCCTCACTCTATCTGTTTTTCGCTTATGTCTTTTTTTTCTGGTAAGATAATATGTACCCATATTCTGATTTAAAGGTCTCCTACCTGACTTCCAGGGATATATCCTGTATCTTAAGGGATTATCCTTAATACCAGTATGGGTTCCTGTGCTTCTCCAATCAGAATGCCCTTCTAGTCACTCCACCCTCATCTTTCTGACAGCAGAATGGAACCTGTCTCCTGGTCCTGCAGCACCAGTGAATTCAGAAGGAAGGAGAAGGAGAAAGTCCTCAAGCCTGCAACAAACTCTGCTGCTCATTGCAATTCTCCCTGGGGACCAAGTTGGAGGATGGGCTACCCATTCATTTCTCCCTGTCAGCTTCCTGGCTAATTCCCTGCTACTGTGTTTTCAGGGAATTCCGGGAAGGAGAGAGGCAGGTGAAGTCACAGCCTTTCACTGTGTGTATCCCAGCAGTGAGGTGAATGAGCCTCCAATTCACCTGTGGCAATGCTGACAGTGTAGCTTCGCCTGGTGGGGCTCTGGTCTTATCTCTTCCTGCCTCTTGCACTTTCTTCTCACCTGTGCTGCTGGACTCCCTCAAATCTAAGCAGAGGTATAGGGGGTAGAGCCATTAGTCAGTTTAGAGAGCTGTCATATGTATTGCGCTATATTCAGAGTGTGATAGAAGTAAAGATCGTAATTAATTGTTTCCGTAGACTTAAAGAAAGTTTTTTTTTACCTTTCTCTTTGATTTCTCTGACTTCTTGGAAATGTTTTTTACTTTTTTATGGAGATGATATAAAACCTAAAAATAAAAAAAAGACAAATTTTATTTTACAGTATACACCATGTATACAAGAAGTGATTACATACTATGTGCATTTGTATATGGACTTTCAGCTGGTATGTGCATTTGTATATGGACTTTCAGCTTTCATTTTAAGAATGAAAATAATTGATTTTACAAAGATGTCACATGTCAACAAATGCCTACTTCAGTGTTTTGTCAGATACGTTTTGAAATTTTCAACTCCAGAATTTAACCCTTAAGGGTTCTTCTAAAAGTTTGTTTCCTGAGGAAAACTATGAAAAAAGTTAAGCTTGGACAAGGAGAGTTGCTCATTATACATAAACACACTTTGGATCAGGCTACTTAAGTCCGAAAGTCTTTCCATCAGCTTTGATGGACTTCGGATCAGGTTAATACAACCACATGGATAAGTTCCCACCAAGATGGAACATGTAGATGCCACTGTCTGGTCTACATTGTCATTCTACAGTCATCACTTCAGGTGCTTAGTGCATAACTATTGATTGGGCAGTCTGAAGTGGTAATTTGAAGGTCTATACTGGAAAATTAGGTTGGCTTAACTAGGTCTGTCAGAGGTGTGAGAAATCAATGCCCCTAAGATGTGTTGTTAAACTGATTTAAGAATTCAAGCTGTGGCCTGTATGCTAACCTCTCTCGTCCTAGAGGTAGAGTGTACATTAAAGCAG